>ML681973.1:28794979-28926344 GCA_007922195.1 Podocnemis expansa
GGGGCGGGTCCCGCTGGCCCGGGGCCAGGAATTCGGGGCAGGGGGGCCGGGCCCGGCCGGGGGAGCCAGCGCGTCCTCTCCCAGGGAGCCTGGGCCGCCAGCTCCAGCTCCGTGTGCGCCCGCCCGGCCGTGGGGGATCGGGGCAGACCGGAGCCCCCCGGCCTGAGCGCGGGGGCCGCGGGGGGTCCGGACGGTACGGGGGGCTGGCGGAGACCGGCCGGGGGGCTCAGCGGCGGGAGCTCCGGGGTGGGTCCTGGGTGGCCTTAGCCATAAACAGCCACGGCCGCCCCGCGCCCCCAACTCCTGGAAACCCCCCTCTGCACCAGACCCCTAAAAGCAGCGATGGGGGCTAAGGGGACGGGCGGGGGGTCGGGGCAGGGCAGGGCGAGCCGGAGCCCGCATCCACCACCCGGAGGCTGCCCCGGGATAAGCCGTTTGCGACCCACTGACCCCAAGGGGGGATGATTTAAACCTAAGGGAGTCGGCTCAGAGATGGTGGGGAGTAAGTAATATTGTTAATTCTCTGCACCAAAGGTTAGACTATCCCCCTTTTCCAGCCTCACCCCCTAACTGCATCCCAGGCCCCAGTGTGCCCCCACCCTGCCCTGCCCTGTGCTAGAGGGATCCCTTCAGCCTGTGCTCCCCGCACCCTGTGCCTTCCCATTGCTGGATCCTTTCCCCATCCCCTGCTCCCCACATCACCCGTCATCCCACTGCCCCTGCTCCCCACTTCCCCTGTTGCTCCTCCCCAATTCCCTCCACTCCTCCATGCCCATGTGCCCCAGCCCACTGGATCCCTCCCTGATTCTCCAACCTCCTAGGCCAGCCTGTCCCACTGCTCCTGTCAGATCCTAGGCCTGCATTTCCCACAGCACCCACCTCCCCAGCCTGTGATCCCTCTCTGCTCTCTTCCTCAGCCTATGCTCCCCAACAGTGATCCCTGCCCCAGCCTGCTCCCCACACCATCCGCTTTCCCTCTGCGGTGATCCCTCCCTAATGACCCATCCCTCAGCCAGGGCTCCCCACATGCTGCCCACATCCCCAGTCCCCTCAGCCTCCTGGCTGCTGGACTTTCTTCCTGCTCCGCTCCCTCCCCCTGTGTCCAGCTCTCTTAGACATGCCTCAGAAGACCCTACTGTTTAGGTGACCCCCCCCCCCCCATTGGCTGCCCTCTTAACTGCTCTGCCTCCTGGGGAAGAGCAGCCAATCAGGCTTGAGCAAGAGGCAGCAGCAGGCAAAGCTCCTCCTCCTCCACCTTCCTCCAGCAAGGGGCAAAGATTTGGGGTGGAAGAAAGGGGACCAAGGGTAGGAAGAGCTGGGCAGCTCCCTCCTGCCCCCTCCTTTCCCTACAATGCCAGGCCTTAGCCTACAGCCAAGGAGTGGGGTCTGGAGGGGCTATGGGAGCAGGGGGGCATCATTTACACATGCCTTTCGTGCACACCCATGTTCCCTTGCCCAGCCTCTTGGGCAGCTGGTGGGTGGGACCACAGAGATCCAGGCCCCAGAGGCTAATTATAGAGTAGACCCAGCCAGACATAAATATTGACGCTGCTGGGTCAGTAAGAAGGCTCCTGCATCTTGCCGCCCCCGAGGCTCTGTGTAGGAACATCCACGCATGCTGCCAGCTGTGCACTTTGCAGGTCTCCTCTTTATTCCCCTTAATCCCTAAGGTTCCCCTGAATCCCACTGCACCCACCAATCTCCTGTCCCTCCATCACACTACAATGCTCGTTCCCAGACTCGGGATGTCCTTGCTCCTCACAGCTCTGCTTAGCTGATGGCTGCTCTGGGGTCACCTCCTCCCACAAATTGGGTTGGCTGAGAGACTTTGGGTTCTGAGAGGTCTTGGAGTTCGGTGAGTGACTAGTAATAGCCAGGGAAGGGCTATAATTAGCATGGGCTTGACTAGAGCACCTTCCTCAGGAGTGGGGTTGATAAAGACTCCTTTAACCGCTCTTTGGATGCCCTGCAAGCGAGACCCACAGACCCCTGCCTTTCCAGCCATGGGTCCTGCCCTCCCCAACTGCTCAGCCAGTTCCCCTCAGTCCCGACACCCTGCCACTGAAGCCCAGTCTAGCAATGCTCATTTGGCTGAATTATAATGGGGACTCAGTGTTGAGACCCTCCAAATTGTAATATAGCTTCATTGTGAACCCAGCTGTGAAATCTCCAAGGGGCCCAGAATTCCTAAAGTCTCTGCCATGGAGGCCAGGGGGCAGAAAGGCCCAGTGGGAATAGCAAGGTAAAAGGTTGGAGGGAAGGGAGCTGCCATTTGGGGGTGGTCACCTGCTCCTCCTCCATCACCCTCCAAATGGACCTGAATGGACTCCAGCCTGGGGTTCTGGTAAGGACAGGAACAGGGGTGATCTGGATGCTCCGTGGCTCAGAGTCAAAGTGACCCTAACAGACTCTTTGGGTTTGAATCTGCTGGGTGTTGGGAGACTGGAATGGGGAGTGGATGGTGGGGGAAGCCCAGTTTAAGAGGAGGGGGAATACTCCAGGCACACCGGAGTATTGTGCATCCAATGGCAGCTACTGGGACAGGACCCTTGCCAAAAAACTTAGGGGAATTGCCTTCATTCTCAGCAGTACAGAGGCAATGGTGCATAGCAGGGAGTGGAACTAACAGGTCAAATGGGGGGTTCTTGATTATCTGCCTGGGAGGAAGAGGGAGTTGTGGGTCTGGTTTGAGTAAATTGCACTGGCAGGACTGTGTGGATGATGCTAATCCTGCCTTACCCCCAGCAGGACCATGAGGCCTGTCTCCTGCCTGCTGTTGGCAGTGCTGGTGGGTGTGACGCTTTCACAGGAGCTGGAGGAACCTGACACCTACACAGTAAGAACATGCTGTGGTGTGCTGCCCATCCTGCATGCACCTTCTGGGGTGGGGCATGTGGGCTCTTTATATCAGGGATCCTTGTTTGGTGCTGAAATGGAGGGGTGTGGGCACTGTGTATACAAGGGTCCCTTGTTTGGTGCTGAGATGCAACTGCCCCTGGGGAGCAGCATGGAGACTGTGTATACAGGAATTCCTTAGCAAAAGTCCAATTATTGGAGGGGCTCCCATCTTTAGTGCCCCTCAGAGACCCTGGAATCACAGACTGGGCAGCACAGCTTCACTGCTCACAATTGACACACTTGCACTGTCTAATCAACTAGCCACTGCTCACTCCAGAGCTTCTCTGCACTGAGCTCATGTTCACCCAGGGTCCTTGTGTCCTCCCTTCCTGCCACCCACACAGCTCTGTGGGATCCACATTTTTGTCCCTTCCATTTCAGAGGCTTCCTGTAAGCCCCACCCCATTTCTCCTTCCACCAGGAGTGCTGTGAGCCCATGCTCCTCTATTTTCTCTCCACCATTATTATGTGATGTGACCTGCTCTGGGTTTGTGTGTGTCCCTGATCCCAGGTGGGATCTGTGCAGGGCCCAATTCATTTTCACTCAGCTGCCTGCTTACTACCCTGAGCTGGCCCAGGATACCTGGGTTCCTCTCCTGACTCTGAAAGGCCCATTAGTGTTTTCTAAGACAATGGGATCCCATAGGTTCACAGGGGTAGGTTGGTTCAACCCTTTGTTTTCTTCACTCCTACTGTATTTGGGGTTCTTTCTCATGCCCTCTGGACTCCTGACTGTAACCATCTCCTTCTGCCACCCCTAGGAATGCACAGATGGATACCAGTGGGACTCAGACACACAGCACTGCAAAGGTATGAGGCATGTGGTTAGAGCTGTGAGCCGGGACTCATCAGTTCTACTCCCACTCTGGGAAAGGAGTGGGGTCTAGTGGTTTGCTGGGGGGAAGGGCTTGGACTCCTGGGTTCTGATGCTGTGCCTGCCCCCAGACGTGAACGAGTGCGAGACCATCCCCGAGGCCTGCAAGGGGGAGATGAAATGCATCAATCACTATGGAGGCTACCTGTGCCTGCCACGCTCAGCCTCTGTCATCAATGATGTGCACTCGGAGGGAGCTGTGCCTCCCAGTGCACCTCGACCCAGGCCCCCTTGGCCCTCGCTCACCGCCTCCCGCCACAACACCTGCCCCCAGGGCTATGAGCCTGATGGGCGTGGCTCCTGCCTGGGTGAGTACACAGGGTATGGTTGTGGGGAAAAAGGAGGGAGGGAGCTACGAGGAGGAAGAATCATCTCGGGAGGGGAGGGGCAAAGCCTCAGATGTGTAAGGAGGGTATGGTCAATTGGGGGGCAGGTAACTGGTATCCCTGGGGGGTTATGAAGGGCAAAGAAACCTCCTGTTCAGGCCATCCCTTGGACCTGTTCCCCAGCACCCCAGCTAGGGCATATGCCTCCTGCCATTGACCCCTCCTGTTTCTGTGCTGCCCCCTGCAGATGTGGACGAGTGTGAGCATGAGCTACATGACTGCCAGCCCAGCCAGGAGTGTATCAACACGGCTGGTGGCTTCCACTGCAAGTGCCCTGAGGGCTACCGGAAAATTGGCTCTGAGTGTGTGGGTGAGTGGGCCCCGGGGGGCGCTCTGCTGCAGGGCTGGAGCGGAGAATGTGAGTTTAACCCCTTGTTTCCTGTGTGGCAGACATCGACGAGTGCCGGTACCGGTACTGTCAGCATCGGTGCGTCAACTACCCAGGTTCCTTCTCCTGCCAATGTGAGCCAGGCTTCCAGCTGGCCAGCAACAACCGCTCCTGCGTAGGTGAGGGACCCACCCTGCTGGAAGGACAAGGAGAGCTGGGAGCCAGGACTCCTAGGCTCTATTCCAGCTCTGGGACTGGGGTCTAGTAATTAGAGCAGGAGGGCATGGGGACTCAGGACTTCTGTGTTCTATTCCTGTTCCCTTTTGCGTCACTTAGTGGAAGCTTGAATGTTGTTCTACCCCACGACGCCCCACCCAGATGTAGTTGCATCTCAGGGCTGGGTGTGTTGGGGTCTCACCTGCTGCTTTCCTCGCAGATGTGAATGAGTGTGAGATGGGTGCACCGTGTGGGCAGCGCTGTTTCAATACTTATGGCACCTTCATCTGCCGCTGTAACCAGGGTTACGAGCTTGACAGCGATGGCTTTACCTGCAATGGTAGGTGGTGGAGCCTGGCCCCAGCCCCCTGTCCTAGCCCTTCCCCTGGTTTAGCACGTGCCAAGCCTATTACTCCCATAGTTGTTTAGCCCCCTCCAGGAGTTAAAGTAAGGGGGACCCCACTGGAACACAGTTCTGGGGCCCCCTATTTTTAGGTGGGCAGCATTCCGGGCCCCCTAAAAATAGAGGAATGCACTGGAACACTGTGTTTGGGGGCCCCCCCTAAAAAATACACGAGCAGCTGGAATGCAGCATTCCAGTGGCTCCACCTTAAATCCTGCTCCTTCTTAAGCCCAGCAGCAGAGAGCTGCAGCAGGCTGGGAGTTTGTGCATCATCCTCCTGCAGGGCAGAGCAGCTTGGGGCTGGGCTGTCCCTAGGGGGGTGCGGGGCCCCAGGCAAATGGGCCCTCTGCAGCGCCCCCCACCCCGCATTGGGGTGGGGAGCTGGCCAGCCCAGGGGAGGGGCAGACCCCTGCACTGCCCTCCCCCAGACCAGGGACCGGGCAAGCGGCCAAAAGGGCGGCCTGGTGCAGCGCTGCCAGTCCGGCCACCTCCCCCCCACCATGTGTGCTGCTCTGGGCTCCGTGTTGAAGCAGTGGGGAGGGAGCAGGAGGCAGCACACAGCTGGTATTGCTACCCCCCCCGCCACGCTGCCTCCTGTCCCCTCCCCTCTGCTCCAGCACAGAGCCCAGAGCAGCCCACGTGGCAGGGAGAGGGTGTGGCTGGACCAGCAGCACTGCACCAGGCTGGCCTTTTGGCTGCTTGCCTGGTCCCCAGCCTTGGGGGGGCACGGGTGTGGCCACATGGGGCCCCCAAAAGCATGGGGCCCTGGGCGGCCACCCCGGTCGCCCTACCCTAGGGACGGCCCTGCCTGCAGGTCAGGCAGCCTGCAAACAGCTGAGGTAAGGGCTTGGGAGGGGCCCTGCTGCGGGGGGGGGTGTGGGTGTGTGTGTCTGGGGGCAGGTATTGGAGTAGAGGGTGGGTTCTGGGGACCAGTGTTCCCTCTAATTTTTTATAGGCTGTGTGTGCAAAAAATTTCTTTTGTGCAAATTTTTGGAACCAGCGTCCAAATTTGTGCGCACTTCAGTGAGTGCGGTCAAACTTGTGAGTGCAATGAAGTAAGTGTGTATGATGCAAATAATGTCTAAATTTTACTTTGATATGGTGATGGAAATGATTTTGTAAATTACAAAACCTTATTTGAAACATGCTACTTGAAATCGCCTTCTTAAAAGTAGCATAAAAATATTAGCACTGTTGATTTTTTTTTTTGTGTGGACTCTATTTTGTTGTGTGTGCAGGTTTCACAACCTGTGTGCATGCGCACACGCGCACAGCTGAGAGGGAACATAGCTGGGGACAGGTTTTGGAGGGCCAGCCCATGCAGGAGAGTTCTGGGGCCCACCAAATTATACTTAGCTCCTCTCATTTCTGCCCCTCATTAAAGCATATCAACTGCCTCTCTTTATTTTATCTCCCTCCCACTGTAGCCCCTTCCTATTTCCCTTAATCCTTCTCCACTGGCAATTCCTCCCCTAGTCTGCAGTTCTAGCTCCTCATCCTCTGCTTTGCTCCTCCCACTTCCCCATGTTCCCTCCCAAAATCCCTTTTAGCTCCACCCCTTTGCTTTGCTCCTCCCACTTTCTATTCCCTTGCCTTGTGGCCTCTCTTAGTTCATCACCCTGCTCTGTTCTCATCTTTAGCTATGACAGAGAGTAAGGGGGATCTGGTGAGGTTGATAAGCGCAGACAGATCCTGTGGTTCCTGGAGCAGGAGCAGGAATGGACTAGGAGGCAGAGAGAGCCTGTTTGTCTCTCTCTGTTTCCCTTCCCCTGCAGATATTGATGAATGCAGCTACTCCAGCTACCTGTGCCAGTTTCAATGCGTCAATGAACCTGGGAGGTTCTCCTGTGACTGCCCACAGGGCTACCAGCTTCTGGGAACCCGCCTTTGCCAAGGTACTGACATTTCCCAGCCCCCTAGTACTGAGGGGGGGGAAGAGGAGATGGCTTCCACCACAGAGCTACTTCCTGGCCAGGACACTCAGCCCAGCCCAGCTGACCCTGGCCCTGGCTTAGAGGAATGGGGGGGGGGGGAGGCTGCATGAAATGCCATCTGGGATTCCCCTGTCTATGTCAGCCATCCCAGGAGAGAGGTCACAATCTGAACAGAAGCATGGTGAGGCCCCAGCTATGGGTATCCACAGAACATCCTGCTTCCAGTGGTGGTGCGTCTATTGTTTAGGAACAGTCAGGGGCTCAAGATTCACAGGTTTTATTTCAGGCTTTGCTACGCACCTTGGAAAAGTCCTTTCCTCACCTAGTGCCTCAGTTTCTCCACCTGCTCCTTGTCTATTCAGACTGTGGCTCTTTGGGACAGAGATTGTCACCATGTGTCTGTGCAGCATCCAGCACAGAGGAGCCCTGACCATGACCTGGAGGTAGTCTTGTGTGGTGCCTAGCCCAAGAGGCTCCTGATTGTGGTTTGGGGTCTGTGCAGTGTTGTGCCAACTGCTGACTCCAGTTACCCCAGTCTCTCCCAACTGCAGACATTAATGAGTGTGAGATGGGAACCCACCAATGCACCGACACCCAGACCTGTATCAATTTCCATGGGGGCTATCGCTGCATGGAGAAGAACCGCTGCCTGGAGCCCTATGTGCAGGTGTCTGACAAGTGAGTTTGGCTGGGGTGGGGCGAAGGGTGGAGGGAGACTGGTGAGGAAACACCAGGCAGCACACACTCTTGCATTGTAGTTCGGACCCCGGGGGCCCTGGGAGGTGCAATGCCAGAGAGCTCAATAGGGGGTGCTTTCCCCTTGCACTCATAGATTCTAAGGTTAGAAGGGACAAGTATGATCATCTAGTCTGACCTGCACAATCCAGGCCTCAAAACCTCACCCACCCACTCAAGCAATAAGCCTCTAACATATGACTGAGTTATTTACATCCTCAAATCATGATTTAAGGACTTTAAGATACAGAGAATTCACTGGCAGGTGAGCCATGCCCTATGGTACGGAGGAAGGCAAAAAACCATCAGAGCATTAGCAAATCTGCCCTGGGGGGAAATTCCTTCCTGACCCCAAATATGGTGATCAGTTAAACCCTGAGCATGTAGGCAAGTATCACCAGCCAGTCACCCAAGAAAGAATTCTCTGTAATAACTCAGAACCCACCCCATCTACCTCCCCTTCTTAGACCACGTGCATATCCACCACCAGTAGTCAAAGATCAGTCAATTTCCAAAGTAGGCTGCCCCATCACACCATCCCCTCCATAAAGTTATCAAGCTTAGTTTTGAAAGCAGTTATGTTTTTTGCCCCATAGCTCCTCTTGGGAGGTTATTCCAGAACTTTACTCTGATGGTTAGAAACCTGCATCTAATTTCAAGCCTCAATTTGTTGATGGACAATTATATCCATTTCTTCTTGTGTCCACATTGGTGCTGGTCCTCTCCATCCCTGATATTTATCCCTCTGATGTATTTATAGAGAGCAATTATATCACCCCTCAACTTTCTTCTGGTTAAGCTAAACAAGCCAAGCTCCTTGAGTCTCCTTTCATAAGACAGGTTTTCCATTCCACGTGACCATCCTTGTAGCCCTTCTCAGCACCTGTTCCAATTTGAATTTATCCTTTTTAAACCTGGGGGACCAAAACTGTACACAATATTCCAGATGGGGTCTCACAAGCATGTTGTATAGCGGCACTAACACTTCCCCGTCTCTACTTGAAATAGCTCTTCTGATGCATCCTAGAGCTGTATTAGCTTTCTTCGTGGCCACATTGCATTGGCAGCTCATAGTTGTCCTGTGATCAACTGGTATCCCTAGATCCTTCTCCTCCTCAGTCCCTTCCAACTGATGCGTCCCCAATTTTATAGGAAGAATTCTTATTTGTCCCTAAATGCATGACCTTGCCCTTCCTGTTATTAAATTTCATCCTATTCCTGATGCTTCAGTTTACACGATCATCCAGATCTTGCTGTATGGTATCCTGATCTTTCTCTGTGTTGGCAACACGCCCCAACTTGGTGTCATCTGCAAATTTAATTAGCACATTCCCACTTTTTGTGCCAAGGTCACTAACAAAAAGGTTAAATAAAATTGGTCCCAAGACTGATCCCTGAGGGACTCCATTGGTAACCTCCCTCCAGCTTGACTGTTCACCCTTCAGTGTAACTCACTGTAGCCTCCCCTTTAACCAGTGCCTTTTCCACCTTACTATAGTCGTAGTAATCCCCGCCTTTTGTAACTGAACCAATAATTCCCTGTGTAGAACTGTAACACATGCCTTGCTGAAATCTAAGTAAATTAAGTCCACCACATTCCTTCTATCTAAAAAATCTGTTATACTCTTGCAAAAGCAGATCAGGTTGGTGTGTCACGGTCTACGTTTTGTAAAGCCGTGTTGTATTTTATCCCAGCTACTGTTATCCTCAATATCTTTAAGTACTTCTTCCTTCAAAATTTGCTCCAAGACCTTGCATATGACTGAGGTCAAACTAATGAGCCTGTAGTTACCTGGATCACTTTTATTCCCTTTCTTGAAACTAGGAACTAATATTAGCAGTTCTACAGTCATAGATTACAGATTCATGACAAATCTTTGCTAAGGAATCAGCAATTTAATGAGCCAGTTCCTTTAATATCCTTGGATGGAGATTATCCGGGCCCCCTGATTTAGTTCCATCCAGCAGCTAGAGTTTGGCTTCTACCTCAGGTATGGTAATTTCCTCTTGCATGTCCTCATTCCCATTAGCTACTCTAACTCTATCTCCAAGCTTGTCATCACTCTCATTAAAAACAGAAGCAAAGTAGTTATTTAGACATTCGGTCATACCTATATTATCCTTGACTTCCAACCCATCCTCAGTGTTTAACGGTCCCACTTCTTCTTTCTTTGTTTTCTTCCTATTTATATGGCTAAAGAACCTTTTACTATTGGTTTTAATTCCTTTAATAAGATCCAGCTCTGTTTGACTTTTTGCCTTCCTTACTTTCTCTCTACATGTTCTGACCCCCAAGAGATAGCTTTCCTTGCTGACCCCTCCCATCTTCTGCTCCTTGTAGGCTCTATGTTTCCTTCCAATCACCTGTCCAAGATGCTTACACATCCAGCTTAGGCTACAGCTCTTTCTATTTTTTCCCCTTTCATTGGAATGCAGCCTTCTGATAGTTCCTGCAACTTTGACTTGAAGTAATTCTAAGCCTCTTCCACCTTTACATTCATGAATTCTTAGTCCAGTCCACTTCCACAACTAATTCCCTTAATTTTCTAAAGTTGGCCCTTTTGAAGTCAAAGACCCTAGTTACAGATTTATTTTTGCTTATTCTTTCATTTAGTTTGAACTGAATTGGCTTTTAGTCACGCAAACCTAAATTGCTCCCTATAACCAGTTCCTCTATGAGGTCCTCACTACTCACCAGTAACAAATCTAAGATGGCATCCCCTTTCATTTCAGTCACAGTTTGGAGAAGGAATTAATCAGCTGTCACATCCAGGAAAATCTGGGGCCTTTTACTAGCCCTTTTACTACTACTACTAGTCCTTCCTTTGGGAAGCTAAAGTCCTCTCTAATCACACAGTTCCCACTAGTATTTACTTTCTTAAAGGCCTAGAAGAGTTTCTCATCCATGTCTAAATCAGATCCTGGCAGTCTGCAACACATGCCAAGCACTATCCTCAGAGAAACTCTAGTAGCTTTTTTCCTCAATGTGATTTTTACCCAGATAGATTCTGTCTTATTCATTCCATTACTTTGAATTTCCTTACAGTCTACCTTTTCATTGATATACAATGCCACTCTCTCACCTTTGCCTTTATATCTGTCTTTCCTAAAGAAAATATAGCCTTCAATACCAGTACACCAGTCATGACTCTATTCCACCACATTTCAGTTATCCCTATAATGTGCGATCTCATTTCCTCTACCAGTAGCTCCAGTTCCTCCATTTTGTTACTCAGGCTTCTCGCATTAGTCTATAAACATTTTAGTCTTTGCTGCTTGGCTTCGCTCATGTTCCTTGCCTTGTTCAGTACAGTCACCAATATCTCCGGCTAGACTGTCATTTATGCTACCCCTCCTTCTAACTCCCATGCTGCTCCCTAGTTCTGTCTCTTTTCTTATTTAATTTTCCTTCCTCTTAACACTAATATCAGGTGTGGAGATTATCTAGGTATCTCCCAACCATCTCCCCTGACTCCTTAAAGTTCTCTTGATCAGTTGTGCTAACCTCCCTCTCTCTCTGAAGTCTGTTTCCTGCCCTACTCAGGTGTAGTCAATCCCAGAACAGTCTCAGTAGTGGCCCACTGCCATGCCAGCTGACATTACATTTTCCAGTAACTGGGGGACAAGGGTTCTGCCAAAACAGCAAATTCTGTGCAGCCAGTGAGAGATCCAGGCCGGACCCAGGCATCCTGCTCCCGCATTAACTTTGTCCCTCCCCCACAGCCGCTGTCTGTGCCCAACCACGAATCCTCTGTGCCGGGAGCAGCCCTCATCCATTGTGCATCGATACATGAGCATCACAGCGGACCGGACAGTCCCCTCTGATGTCTTCCAGATTCAGGCCACCAGCGTCTATCCTGGTGCCTATAATGCCTTCCAGATCCGCTCTGGCAATGATCAAGGGGAGTTCTACATCCGGGTGAGTGAGGACCCTGAGTAGTGGTGGTGGTGGTGGGGTTTGCTTCTGCACAGGGCAGGTCAACTGCAGAATGTGGAACCTCCTAGTTTTGCCAAATAGTGATGGGGAGAGGCTGCTTCCCAGCATGCAGGACTTTCAGTAGTACCAGCCAATGGACATGTCTGTTTTCATGAGAGTAGGACCTCCTGGATTAGTCAGAGACCTAGCCAGTAGACATGATCTAAGTCCTTAAGGGTGGGATGTTCTTTGCTTATAGGACTAGCCAGTGGGTGCTTCCCCAAAGGCAGGACTCCCTGCATTCCTCAGAAACCCAGCCAGCCACAGAGGGAGAACTGTTTCATGCTGGGGGAAAGAAAGTGGGGGAGGGGGGGCAGATAGAGCCTCTGGAATGAAGGGGGGGTGCAGGCAATCCCTGAGCTTGGGGCAGGGTGGCACCCAAGGAGCTATGGAGAGACACTAGGGGCCCTGGTGGAAGCAGTGTACTTGGCCAACAGAAGTTATGGATACACCCCTGGTTATTACTGGTACGGGGGGGAGAGGGGGCTGGAGGATGCAGGCAGGTGCTTAGGAACTTGCAGAGTAGGGAGGGCAGGGATGTGGGATGGATTAAGGTAGCAGGCAGTGGCTGCCCTGAGCCCCCTTTTTCCTTTGCCTCCTTGGATATTCCCTCCAGGCTGCATAGGGCTCTGCTGGATGGGGAGGGCAGGGGAAGGATTTTTGAAGGTATTTTGTTGCCTAACACTCCTTGACCTAAAGCAGAGTTACATGCCTCAAAGCCTTTTTAAAAGCCTGACCAGACCATTTTCTGTTGTCTGCCTCTCCCCAAGCACATCTGCCATGGCATGAAGCAGGGGGAGGACGACAGTGGCCAGTCAGCTCCACACTGTCAGGGCAAGGGCTTAGGCACCCCAGAGCCAAACCCTCAGTGCTCAGGGAGAGGATCAGAAAATCGGATCAGCAGAAAACCAGG
The DNA here is from genome assembly GCA_007922195.1 of Podocnemis expansa. NCBI lineage: Eukaryota > Metazoa > Chordata > Testudines > Podocnemididae > Podocnemis > Podocnemis expansa. The sequence goes on from ML681973.1 coordinate 28,807,643, forward strand.
TGCTTTGGGATATTCCTAGTGCACTGGTTCTCAAACTTTTCCCCTCAGGACCCAGTTGGAAAAAAAAATCAATCATTTATGCCCAAGACCCAACAATTACATCTTTGAGCAGTCTTTTTTGGCGGCAGCAACCGAGGGCATGGGAACCCAGTACCTGAGGGTCTGCAACCTAGTACTTGGTCCTGACCTTATGTTTGAAAACCACTACCCTAGTGCCCCTGCCCATAGCATGAGCAGCAGCTTCATCTGCTGCTCTCTCACTGGGGCAGCAACAAGGTGGGAACTGCTTTAGTTACACTGAAATAGGATTTGCTGGATCAGACAGGCCCCCATCCCTGCCTCTCCCACCCCTCAGCTACTCCCCTACTTTGGGCCACATCTGTGACAGCAGCCCCTGGAGGCTGGCATTAACCCATCTGCTCTCCTGACAGCAAATCAACAATATCAGCGCCATGCTGGTTCTGGCCCGGCCCATCACCGGGCCCAGAGAGTACGTGCTGGACCTGGAGATGGTAACGATGAACTCGCTCATGAGCTACCGCTCCAGCTCGGTGCTGCGCCTCACCATCTTCGTGGGAGCCTACTCCTTCTAGGGCTGCAGTCTGAGTAAGAGAGGGCTACTGTACAGAGCCGGGGGCCCTCAAGTGAAAAGGGGGGGTCTGTTCTCTTGGCTCCCTGCCCCTTCGGCTTCCCTCAGCTCCAGAAATACTGTACCCAGCTAAGGGGTGTGCCCAGTCCAGGAAGAGCCATGTGAATGAGCCCAGCTGGAAGCCCTGAGAATCAGGGAGCCCCTGACCAGCATTTCTCCCAGACAAGGTCCTGGGGCGGGGGGGCAAGATCCTGGTCTCTGTGCCCTTCCCTCCTGTAGACAAAGTCCAAGCAAAGCGAATGTCTCACATGGAACGAACGAGTGGATGTTGAACAGGGACAGTGATTTGCCCTTGAAACAGACCTGGACAGCAGGGCAAAGGGGTGAAAAGCAACCATCACTCAGGGCCTTCTTCCAGTCCAGCAGGGTCAGTTCTCTCCAACTTGACCACCAGACAGGGGCTCCAGCATGTGAGAAACAAGCTGAGATGAGGGTTTTTTACTCCCGTGTCTGGCTCTGGCCCATGCCAGCTGCTTTGGGGGAGGCGTACAACTCACCAGGAGGCTAATGGGAAGTAATTCACCCCCTACACAGTTTCATCCAGCTGTGTTGTGGGTTGGGATCAGCAGTGTCCTGCCTGGTTGCAAAACCCAGGAAGCCTATCATGGGCAGAGCTGGCCCCCTCACAACATGGAACAGGCAATGGGCCTGGGGGACTATAACACACTCTCCCTCTCCCCCTTGCCGGAGAGGTTGAAGCAGCACAAGACAGGATCCCAGGCCCCAATGTGTGTGTTTTGTTTTTTTTTTCCTGCCCTGGCAGGTTGGCACCACACCCAAGGGGACAGTACAGCCAGACCCACACTTGGGAGCCAGCTTTGACTTGCTGGCTCTGGATGGATCCCAGTGGGGTACAGGACTCCAGCTGCCAGCACTGGAAACTAACATGCAGCCGGACCCGAATCCTCCTCCTTCCAGCTGGCCCGTGGCCTCTCCACTCCCTGGCTGGAGACCCCCAGGCTGGGCTCGGCCAATTTTTCTGCTTCTACGTTTTGGTTGAAAGAAGGAATATTGTCAGTAAAAAAAACTCCAAGGCCAAGCCCAGAGTAAGGCAGAGCCAGCTGCGTTGGGAGTTCTGGTTCTGCCCCAGCACCAGGTGGGGGTGAGTCTGAGGAGGGCCTGGGTTCAGGGTTCATGTGGCAGCAGGCTCAACAGCCTGAGTGTGAAATAATAATTGGCCTCAGCTACATCCAGCATCAGGAAGCCATGTTTGAAAATTGGAGTGGGGTAGCTCAATAGGGAATATTCTCCCTTCCCAGGGGGTGGTGATCTCTCCCCCCAGCCAGCACTGAGGCCAACAGTAGGAGCTCAGCTCTGGGACATGGTAAAACTGAGCCAATGTCCATTCCTGCTTATTAACTCCATGACCCAGGTGCTGGGCGAGAACCTATCATCTGGGCCACTTGCAGTGACAATGTGGTTCTGGGAGCGCCTATATGCACTGCCTCCCCCCCTTCCCTGAGGGGCAAGGAAAATTCCAGTGGTAACAAAGGAGCCACCAACTTTATTGGAACAAGGAAAATACAAAAAGATTCATTAAAACAAAGCTGAGGGCTAAAAGCCCGAACCAGTCCATCCACACACCCCTGAAGCCCTAGGCATACCACCCCCCCCGACCACTCTTCCCCAGAAGATGAACACTGGTCTCTCCCTTATGCACTTGCTGGTGACTGGATGGAGCTGACTCCAGCACCACCCACTCCCCAGTTCCAAGGTGTGCCACCAGGTCCAGGGCAGTGCTGGGGGACTCAGGTCCCTGGTGGCAGGACAGGCAGGAGCCTTCCTGCTCAGGAGAGGGGGCCAGGGGTGCAGTAGAGCTGGGAGAGAGTCCTGCTCAGGGCTGGGCCCAGGTTCCTGGGAGAGGAAGCACAAGGGGGTGTTAGGGTGCAACAGGGAGCTCCCCTGCAGCCACAGCCAGAAACTGAGGGACAAAGTGACTGACTGGAAGCTCTGGCTCGCTGCACCCCTGAACACCCAAAGGTCTAAAAGATCCCTGGCCATCATTAAAAATCCTGAATTAGCTGCTGAAGGCAGAGGGCGGTTTGACTGATCCCCTGGAGGTCAGGATTGAGGGGCACCAGCAGAACTGTGGCTAGGGGGAGCCCAGGGCTGTGGATGGGGAGTGAGGGGCACCAATACCTGAGCTGAGCTGGGGCCCAGGCCTGGTTAGCAAGGGGCCATGTCTCAGGAGCAGCACGATGCTTACACTCACCTCTGCAGTTTGCCACACTTGATGGTGCTCAGCAGTTTGTCCCGGCAGGTGGCATCGGGGCAGGCAGCGTAGGCAGTGAGCAGGCTAATGGGTGGAGACAGAGAATGAGGGCAGGGACTCCTATCCCCCAAACTTGTGGAGCAGAAGGAACAGCCATGGAACAAGACCGAGGGGAAGCACAACCAGTCTATAGGAAAGGAGCCCAGGAATCCTGGGTCCCAGCCCCTCCTCTGCCCTAACCCACACACCCCACTCCCAGAGCTGAGGCAAGAACCAGGCCTGTGGGCATGTACCTGGCCAGTGTGCTGTATCTCTCCAAGATGGCAGCTGCTTTCTCCCCACTCACTCCACTGATCTGCATAAGTTGCCGAGCAAACACCTCGCGCACTGTCTGGGCCTAGGGAGGCAGAGAGAAATGAGGGTGGGGGCATGGAGTGAGGTGGTATTCCAGTAACCCAGCCTAGGGTAGGATCCTGGGTTGTAACAGGAAAGACAGTCACCCCAGTTTCTGGAGGCAGCCTGTCCCCCCACAATGGGGGCAGCTCACAGCCAGCATCCCCTGGAGGAGGAAGGTCCCATGTCTCATTCCTTCCTTGGGGCTGGAGAAGGCGTCACGGTCATGCTGCCCACCCTTACCTTGTTTTTGATTGCGCCCTCATTGAACTCCTGGAAGGTCATGAGTGTACAGGAGTTGCTGTCAGGTTGTAGGGGGCCATGGCTCTGAGACTCCTCCTTGGTGCAGCTCACCAGGGTCTTGCTCTGGGGAGGAAAAGGGGAACCTCACAGATCCCTTGCTCCCAGCCAGCACCCCTCACTTATGCCCCACAGCCTCCTGCTAGCCCAGCCCTGGGCTCCCCTCCTGCTCTGCCAGCACCCCTCACTCCCAACCCACAACCCTGCTCACCCCATACAGCCGGTTCAGTTGGCGCGTCATGATGGTCAGATAGGCAACGGATTCTCGCAGGTCCTGGGTACGTTTGACGAAGAAGCCATCCACTACCTTGGTGTGGGGGAGAAAGCATCAGGGAGTGGAGGAAGGAGTCAAAAATGGGCAGAGGGGACAGGCCACCTGGGCTCACAGTCTCCTTGAGGTTCAGAAGTCTTCTGGCTTTAACTTGCACCATTGCTGGGGGATGCCAGGCCAAGGAGGGGCCCTGGATCTGGGTGCTGGTCAGGGACATCTGTGGCTGGGTGCTGAGGGGCACCAGAGGCTGGACACTCTGGAACGCTCAGCTGATGAATATGGGTGTGGGGAGAACCCTGTTGGAGTGGAGGGGTCCCCATACCTGAGTGCTGGCAGCTGCCTGCTGCAGGGTGCTCTCCGGCAGGCTCAGGTGCTGGGCTGATCCAGATTCTTCCAACAGGTAGATAGGGTGGCGCAGGCCACAGCGACGTAGACGGAACTGTGGGCAAATGGGTTAGTCCATCATGGCTCACTCTCCCCAGAGATGCCCCTTCCCCAGCTCCCTCCCAGACATCCCCACCCCTGTACCTTCTGCTCACGGAAGCGCCCATCAATGATGCTTCCACACAAGTCAGCCATTCGTTTCCGCTCCACCACGTAATCCAGGGCCAGCTCCCGCACTGGAGGAGGGTGCAGCTGCCCTGGAGGGAGATGAGGCTCAGGAGGGAGAAAAATAGGACCCCACCCCAGTCCACCCAGGGCCAGAATAAGTTAATGTGGGCTGCTGTGAGGCTCTGCCCCACCCATAATTTCACCCCCCACCTGGAGTGGCAGCCAGGGACATGGCCCTAGTACCCCAACTCTGCAGCCAGGATATGTCTGCATGTGGGGGGCTGGGATTAGTGCCTCACATGGGTGTGGGGTAGAGGGGGCTCATGCAGCAACAGTCCCCATTGAGGAGGTCTCCCTGGCCTTGGGGCTCCTACCTGGGCAGGGCTGGACCCTCTCCCGGGCAACCCACATGAAGTCCCCCACATGGAGCTTGCGCACATCGAAGGGCACAGTGTTCCGGCGCAGCTCGGCCAGCAGGTCCTGCTTCCGGGCCCCTGGGCCTCTGGGGGAAAGACAGGCTAGGCCTAGAGTCTGCTAAGGAGCCCCTGCAATACTGCCCAATCCTCCACAATACCCTGGATGACCTCCCCACCCCTCATCTTGCTCCCTACCCCCAAATAATCCTGTGCTGGATGCCTTAATACCCCCTTCCCCCACACTCCCCCACCAAAAGCGCAGAACTCAGAACCCCCAACACACCCCATGGTCTCAATGAAATCCACACACAGGATAATGTCAAATTGGCCAGGTCTCAAAATGAATTCAGGACTGGAAGACCTCTGCCCCCCAGAGCCATCTGCTGCCCCTTCCTTGGGTCCCAGGTTGCTGTTGAGCCTGCAGCAAAATGAGGGAGACAGCAGAGTGAGAGCAGAGTTGTGGAGAGGGGGCAGGAAGGGTTGGAGAGTCCTGCCCCAGCCTTTCTATGCCCCACTTGATAGCACAGTGCTGGGGAAAGCTGGGAGCACTTGCTACAGCAATCAGCAAAGAAAGGGTTAATGCAGCTGTTGGCTGGGTCCTCCATGGTTATGAACAGCTAGGGCTCAACCACTCGAGCTTACTCTCCTCCCAAGCCAGGAACAGAAGCCAGCAGGCCTGACTCCCACCAACCCACTCTAAGCTGGCAGATCCCACTGCTCCCTGCCCAGAGTGCTGCAGAACTCAGGAGTATTGGCTCCCCACCCTGCCCAGGCACTGGCACTCACAGTTGGGGCTCTAGGCACAGTTTCCCTTCCCCAGCAGGCTCTGTTGGCTCTGTGCGCTGGGTTGTCTCAGATGCTGGGGCTTGACCCCCTGAAATCATAGCCTGCTCTGCAGCCACAAGCCTCTGGGCTAATGCCAGCCCCTGCGGTGTCAGCGAGTACCTGCAGAAACAAAAGGCAATACACTGAGTCCCTGATGCTGCCCCCTACTGAGTTCTTGTTCTGCCCCCTGCAGACTGGGAACCCTTGCCAGATCCCCAACCTACTGAATCCCTGCCCCACTCCCTAACGGCAAAGTCCCTCACCCTGCTTCATGCAACACAGCTGCTAAACCCCCTGCCCTGCCCTTTGTTGAGCCTCTGTGAGGAACATGCGGTACAGTCTAGGTATTCAGAGCATCTCCTTCCCACATGGGATGCACCATTCACAAGCACAGCCTTTCACCTGCCAGTTGCCCTGTTTGCCTCCATGGTGGGCTGATTCCAAAGGCCAGTGGCAAAGGGGTAACAAGGAGCATCCTTGATTTCTGCACAGCAATGGAATTACCTAGGTAGGCAGCAGATTGCTGCCCCCCCCAGGACAGCAAGGTAGAGGCAGCTTCAGCCCTGAGGTCACCTGCTGCGGCTGACTGGGGTCACCTGATAGAGGGGCTGGCAGATTATGGGAGGGAGGAACTGAGCTCAGGGGAGGTTCAGGCCATTTTCAGGTTCCAAAGGAGCAGCCGTGTTAGCCTAGTAAAGCAAAAAAAAGCAAGGAGCTTTGTGGTATTTAAAGATTAAACAGATTTATTTACCGCATGAGCTTTCGTGGGAGAAAATTATCTCCCACGAAAGCTCATGTGGTAGAAAAATCTGTTAGTCTTTAAGTGCCACAAGGCCATTTTCAGCAGCTCAAAGGAGCTGAGCCCTCCCCAGGGAATGGGGAGCTGTGGACCAGAGATTGTTGGGGCTGCAGGGTCTGAGCTCTCCATGAGTCCTGTGATTAGGTCAAAGGGCAGCAAGTGAGTCTGGGTGGGTGAGATCTGCTATTGGACTCCTGCAAGAGCTAAGCAGTACCCAAAAGGTTCACACCTTGTGCTGGATGAGGTCAGTGTTGTGCCCAGGGGCTGTGGGTCTGAAGGTCACAGGATGACCTGCACACTTAGTGTGCTAGAGATCCCAAAATGGGGCAGGGCCAGGACTCCATTCAGGTTCTAGGAGGCTTAAAACATCTGGGGCCAAAACTGGATTCCCCTCCCAGAGGCTGGTGGGACCACATTTGCTGTGTGAAGTTCTAGCAGACCAGCCTCACTGTCCACCAGGTGGAGACAGGGTCAACCCACCCTTAGATGTTCTCCTTTCAGTCATGGGGAAAACTGCCTGGCCTTGTGGCAAATCCTCCTTGGACCGTGTGTGTCTCATTCTTTAGGAAGGAAACTTTTGCAAGAGTTTCGATCTCAGCAGCAAGCTGAGCGGAGACCCCCGGGGATAACAGGCCCTGTCCTCTGGCCAGCTGTCCTTGCGGTTGCTATCAGGGGCCTGTAAAAAGGTCACCACCATCAGCAACACCTTACCCCCCTCCTGAGCCTCTCATTCCTTGCAGCATAGCACTCCATCCTAAACCTGGCTGCTCGTTGTATCACACCTGAACCATATTACACCTCCCTCCCACCAACCCTGAATGGTGCCCCCTATGGAGTCCCCCTGCAGAACAGCATCCCCTACCTGGCTGGGATGTTGGTTTTCAGCACCAGCTCTTTGCGGATCAAGGTGCCCACTGATGCCCAAGCTGTGTATCTACATCCTGGGTCACTCTGCAAGAAATGGCCACCCATGTGACTACTGGACAGGACCTACCTGAGCCCCAGCAGAGCTCAGAACCGAAGGAGGGCGAAGGTAGGGGGAAGAGAAGAGGTAGGGAAAGTTGAGAGGTGGTGTGATGGGCTCAGACCACTGACTCAGGAGCAAGGGGTCTTCAGGGCCTAACATTCGCTTAATCAGAGATTCTAGGATGATGGAGGTTTGCGGGTGTATGCACTGAAAGGGACTGGAGCCAGGGGATTCTCCAAGGCAGCTCTCACTCACCAGGGTGAAGGATTTGTCACACAGTGGCTGAGCTGCCCGCTGCAGTTCAGGCTTCGTCAGGAACCCCCGGCTGCGTGGACTCTGTAGAGGAACCAGGAGAAGTTGGTGATGGGGTAGAATGGAGGAGGCCAGGCTCCAAATCCCACTCCCCTCCCAGAGCTAAAAATAGACCCTGCCTCCCAGCCCACTGCTCAAATCATTAGTCCCCACTCCTGTCCCAGAGCAGGGATGGAATGCAGGATTCCAGACTCACCATGCTGTCCTTATAGAGGGCTAGCAACACAGCATAGCCCCCTGAGCGTAGGGCTGGGACATACTCCCGGGGGGCACGGTGCTTCTTCTGCGAAGAGACGTGACAATCAGCACGGTTCACCTTCTCTGGCACCCCCACAAACTCACACCAATCCCTACAACCCACACAAATCTGGCCCACCCTTGAAGGGAAATGGGATACAGAGAGGCACAGGGATTTACCTGGCTCTTCACAGAATCCGAGCCAGGGATAGGACCCAAGATTTCTGACTCTACACCCCCTATATTTAACCACTAGACCCTACCCCCTCTTGCCAGAGCCAGAGTCATGGCTCCTTCCCTTCTGCCACAGGCAGTGCACTCACCGTAGGGGGAGCCTCCAGGTCCCCACCTGCTGTCTGTGAGACAGAGGGATTGTTAGGAGAGCAGTGCGCTGTGCTGGGGGTGTCGCTCTCTGGTCCCCCCATGGAGGGGCTGGCCCCTTCCATGGCTTCTAATGGGGCATCTGCACCTAGGGTTCAAACAGAAAAGAGATGGAGAACTCCCCAACCAGACAGTCCTCCTGCCCTGAGCCTGGAGCAGAGCCTGTGCCCTGAGAGAGGCCAGGCCCCATCCCTCATTTTTTGTGTCCCACAGCAACCCTGTCCTCCCATCCTCCAGCTGGGATAAGACCTGGGCATAACAGGGGCTCCTTCCTGGGCCCAAGGATGGCCATCCTGGGATGGAGGAGGAAACTGTACCTCCCACTTCCTAAGAGAGACTCTGCAATTAAACATTGCCATTTGTTTATAAATCTATCACAATTGCCAAGAATCCCAACATATAGTAGAACTCCCTCCCCAGGAGTCCTGTGCACCCCTTTGTCCCTGTGCCTCTGTGTGGCAGCCCAGCCCCACTGAGCCTGCTCACATCCCACCCCAGGGAACTCCCTGAGCCCTGACATCCCACCTCTAATGCTCTCCACCTACCCTGCTCAGCACGGTGCCTCTCCAGCCGTGCATCCAGCCTCTGGCAGATCCCGTCTCCAAAGTGCTGCAGAATTGTGGCCTCACGCCCACTGCGCAGGGGCAGTGGGTACTTCTGAAGGGAGCTCAAGGCCTGAGGAGGAAACATTGACACAGGTAGCCTCCAGCGCCTCCTCCCCCCACACCTTCTGATGTGGTCCCACTAGGGCTGGCCCAGGGGATTTTGGTGTCCAAGGTGAACTGTGATTTTGCCACCCTCCCCCCAACGTTATAAGAGGAAAAAAATCATTTCCATCTACATTGGTGTCCCTTAGAGCCTGGTGCCCTGGGTGATCACCTCGTTCACCAATATCGTTGGGTCCCAGCTACAGAAACCAGGACACCCAGGTTCCGTTCCCAGTTGGGAAGAGGAGTGAAGTGCAGTGGTTAGAGCAGAGGACTCCTGGGTTCTATTCCCAGGTAGGAGGGCAGTGAGGTGCAGTGGTTAGAACAGCGGGGCGGGGATGAGGCCTCATAGGTTCTGTTCCCAGCTAGGAGGGGGGTAAGGTGCAGTGGTTAAAGCAGCAGCCGAGGCCCAGGCCTCCCGGGTTCTAATCCCAGCTCAGCAGGGGAGGGCAATGCAGTGGCTAGAAGAGGGGAGTGAGGACCAGGACTCCCGGGTCCTAGTCCCAGCCAGGAGGGCAGTGTGGCGCAGTGGTTAGAGCGAGGGCTGGGGACCAGGACTCCTGGGATCTCTGGGGGCGGGACAGGCTCACCCTCTGATACACGAACCGGGTTTTCTTGCCCTTCTCCGCGGCCTCATCCCGCCACTCCGTCAGCCACTGCACGAAGAGGGGGTTGGGGCAGGCGGGCACCGGCTTTTTCCGCCCGAGCCGCTGCGGGGCCGCCATCTCCGCAAATGCCCTGCAGCCAGGGGCAGGAGCAGCGGCCCTGCCCCGGGGGTCTTTCCCTAGGAGCCCCTGGATGCGATCCGGCGCGGGCAAGGGGGCAGGGGATGCGGGGTCTGGGCGCGGTCCATGGGGTCCCGGCAGCGTCGCTTTCAAGGGTGGCGGCCGGTCCTTCCCCGGGCTCCTGGGTCCCCTGCGCCTCCAGATCCCCGGCGCGCACCCCACCGCCGCGGCACGAGCCCCGCTGAAACACCCCCACCTGCCGGCAGGGGGCGCGCGCCGCCACCGCCAGCTACGCCTAAGCCGGAAGCGATTCCGCCCTCGTGGCCCCGGGCTGCTCTCAGTACTGCTCCTTGCTGCTGTAGAAAACCATAGAGCGGCGACTCAGGGCTAGAGCGTCCTCTTTAAGGATCTCCCGCCCCACCTGGCGGTCAGAGAGGCCAGCAGCGCCACGCATAGCTCTGCAGGTGCCTCTGGAAAGGGGGAGGGGGAGCAGCTCAGGGCCAGGCTCAGGTTGGGGAGGGGGAAATGTGCATGCCCAGAGATCCCTCTTGCTGCTTCCTCTGCTTTCCTACCTCCCTCTGGTGCTCTCCCACAGTGCAATGGGGGCTCCCCAATCTTGGGCACCAAGTAGGGGGGTCAGGAAGCCAGAGGGGAGGGGGGAGGCTGGTGCCTCACCCCCATCCCTTCTTGGCTTGGGTATTGGGGCCAGCTGGGGACAAGGAGGGAGAAGGGGCATAATATGTGGAACAATGCACATATTTGTAAGCAGGCTTGTGAATATTCATGAGGTTGACCCAGATGGGGCCTTCAAGTGGATGTGATGCTCAGAAAGGAGGGGGACCAACCACTCTCCACTATGGGAGCCACCAAGTTTCAGATAATCCTTCCCCTCCTGCAGCTCTCTCCAGCCCTGCTGACTCCGCATCCACACAGGTGGTTTCTCAGTTTGCTCTGTGAGGGATGATCGGGAGCATTTGGATAGATGTTCTGCCTGGTCTTGGAGACAGCCCCAGCTGCTTCTGGAGTGGGGTACAGGGACTGTTTATATAGGGATCACTCCCTGCTTTTGAAACATAGTTATTTGCCTCTAAGATAATTTACAGGAACTGTGTATGCAGGGATCACATTGACATGGTGCACTCACCCAGCAGTGGTTTTGGGACAAAGCACTATATTCTCATCCTGCAGGATGCTTGGAAGGAACAGCAGCAACAGAGGGTTGTGAAGCTGTTTCCAGTCACCCCATTGGCCTGTTAGCTCTGGAGCATAATCATCATTTATTTACATCATGCACTTGAGTTTTGACCCAGATGATGGGAGCAGCAGCAGGATTGTCCCTCAGAAGTCACTTGTACACCAGAGTAACTTGTAGTCTTGGATGAGTGGTCCCCACGGTTGCCAACTTCCAGGGAGTACTTCGCCAATCATTTTTCCCCCTTTTCCTCCAGCCACTCCCCCAGGGAGAGCAGTTGGTAGACAAAATACTTAGGGCTGCTCCTTGGTACAGCCTAGCCTAAGCTGTCCCTCTGGTGGCACAGGTAATCCCAAATATTCAAAAATCATGAGACAAGCTCACCAAAAGGCATAACTGGCTTTAAAATCATGTGTGTTTTTATCCATCTGTGCCAGGGGTAGCCACCTGAAAATGCCAAGATCAGGCCAGGCTGCAAAAGGAGGGCAGATTGACCCAGTGCTGGTGGGTGACACTAAAGTCAGAACCCCAACCAGCCAGAAACAACATTTCTGATCCCCACATTGGTCATCAGGAAATTAAAACAGAGATATTGCCTCCCAATTAGCCACTGCGTCTAGTAAAAAGGTAAGTTACTTAAAGCTCCATGCTCTTTACCAAAAGGGCTCTCTTGACCCCAAAGGATCAGCCACGTTGCCACATCGACGTAAGCTTTTAGATCTTGCCCAAAATAAATGCTGCCAGCCAATCCTTTACTACAGTGGTTCTCAACCAGTGGCCTGGGGGCCAAAAATAGACTGGGGACTTTCAAAATGACCCACAGTTCCCCTCCTGCTGGCTGCAGAAGGGAGTTGTTGCTCAGGACCCAAGTGGAGTGTGTTTCTGCAGAGCCAAAGAGCCCAGTGTAGGCTCCTTGCTCCAGCCAAAGGAATAGGAAATCAGTGCTCCCCAAGGCCATCACTGCCCTAAAAAAAGGGCCTGGGCCTCACTCCCTGGGCCCAATTCCCCCACCATGGGCCCAATCAGGGAGCTAGACTGGGCCCCTCCCACTGGCAGCTGGGCCTGGATCCTGCCCCAGCCAGCAGCAGGCAATAGGCAGCCTAGGCCTGATACAGCTGCTGCCAGGGCAGGCAGGAGATGAGCAGGACTGCAGCACGAAGGGCCCAGTGGCAGCACTGTCCATGATGCTCCCCTCTCTCAGCTCCAACAGACACCAAAGTGTTCTGGTTTGGTCCTTAGGTGCTCAGATCCTTGCTGGAGCCAGAGGGAGGGTACGCTGATCTTCCATCCCCCTGGCTGCAGAAGGGCCCACTGCCTAGGGATCCTGGCAGAGAGCACAGGACTACTTGTGCTCATGCAGTTTCTCTGATGCAGCCAGGACAATGAGTGATCTGTGAGGAGGGTGTTTCCTCACTAAACTCCTTCCATCTGGCTACAGTGGTGGGGGGACCTTGCTGTCAAAGACTGGTGGCCCTTTAGGACTGTAAAAATGATATCTGTGGCCCTGAAGCCAAAAAGGTTGGGAACCACTGGTTTAGTAACTAAAAGTAAAGGTTTATTAGAGAAGAAAAACTATGAGAGAACTGTTAAAAGGTTCAAGTAATCAGACAACATACAAATGATTTAAGGGTCCATATATATTAGGTTTCCAGTGGAATCGTGGTTTGTATAGTCTTTCTGGCGTACATCCAGTACCTGGATGAGTCTCAGGCCTTTGTTTCATAGTTTCATTTGTTAAATCCAGTCCTGAGAAATGAAGACTAAATAGTCCATGGAGTTTGTTCTAATTCTTCCATGAGAATTAGCTGTGCTGGGCTCTCCATCTTGTGATCCAAACTTTCCCTGAGAATCTTGGACAGATTTAATCAGTCCACTAGAGTCTTCTGTAGCTTCATGCAAGCTGCCTGATGACAGCAGGTACTTCCTTGAACACACAGGCATCATCTTAACACTTAAGCTATCATCTCCCATGTTCTGAAGTTAGCAGAAGGGAATTGGTCATTCTCAACCATTCACTAGTGTTTACTTAAGCTTCAAAGAGGGAAAAAAACCCCAGTGTTCTTACATTCAAACTCCATCTAATTATTCATGTTTCTTCTGAACTTTTCATTATTAGTGTAAGGCAGGCTTAGAAGCTGTGCCTCATAGCTTCTGAAGGGGGGCACCTAATCTGCAGGGGTCTTGTGTTAGCATGAACACAAAGAGCACAATTAGGTATTAGCATAGTGGGTGCAGGGCATAGTGGGTAATGGTATTTGGGGTTAATCTGATCACAAATCTGTCAATATCTGTAATTCTACTGAGGGGAAATATGAAATACTGCCTTTTTGTGATATGCTACTCTCTGTTTGTTCCAAATCTTTCTGGGTTAATTAAAGGGTAAACGCTACCCTTACTTAAAAAGAGAACTGTAAAAGAGGCCACTGCACATTTCAGCTTAAAGTTTTTGTTAGTGCAAAAATGTCAAAGGTGTTTTGTTTTATCTTATAGCCCTACTGTCAAATAATGCATTTGGTTGGGCTTCTTCTTTGTTATGGAAGGACCTGTTTGCAGTTAGTTGAGATTTAAAAGCTGAAATAATTGAGGAAGTCAAACTCTCTCTAAACTAAAACTACTAGAGAGAAGAAATCTTTTCTCTGAGCTGAAATTACTGAATAGGAGCAGTGATGGAGTGACCAGTAAGAGCTAGTAGATGATGAGAGCTGCAAGCTGGGGGGTGGGGGTGTGAGAGAGAGACTGGTGAATAGAGCTGCTGGACAGTGGGTAGAGCCAGCGGATGGTGAGAGTGGCCAGTGGCAAGCTGGGTGGTGTTAGAGACTGGTGGGCAGAGCCAGTTGCCAGCAGGCAGAGCTAGTGGACAGTGAGAGCAGCCAGCAGCGAGTTGGGTGGCATGAGTGGCCAGTGAGTGGAGGTTGTGGACAGTGGGTAGAGCCAAGGGACGATGCTAGTGGATGGAGTGAGTGACCCGTGGTTGGTGCTGGTGGACAGCTGGCATACCCCAGGGTGGGTTGGGAGTCTAGTTAGCACTGATTCCCCAGATCAGTGTGGATTTTGCTAGTGAGTTCACATGTGCTGTTATGCTGCGTGGATCATGTTGGAAACCTGTTTTACACTGATCCTCCAGATCAGTGCTGATTTTTGTTATTGGGCCTTTTACATTATTTATATTACTATTAAAAGTTCTGTATGATGCACTTGGAATTGTGCTTGCGAGTGGGGAAGCTTTACCCCTTTGGGAGCTGAGGGGATAATGCACAATTTCCCAGAAAGCTGGGGGGGGGGGCTCAAGCTGGTTGGTGGTGTTACATTAGTTGGAAACCCCTAGATATAGAACCAGGCCCTTGTTCTGCAAGCATGCCCTGGCAGATGGGTTACATTAGAGTAATGACAGATGGGAAAACAGTTATCTGCATTGCTAACCTCTAATAAGATAGATGAAAACATCATCAAATTACCCACAATACACTTCCGTATCCAAGCTCCTGTTTATTTGTAAGGAATGACCCTCACTACTACTGTGTTTTCCTATAATACCGTAAGTCTTTAAAGATCAGATCTGGGCCAGGTATTTGCAAAGTTGTGCAGCTTTTTCACGCCTATTGTGACAGCAAAGTTATGTGCAAATGATCCCTTTGGTTTTTGTTTGCCTTCTGCTTTTTGAGCCTTTAGGGTGCAGCAGGGTCATATTTTGGTGCTTTCTCCAAGCTACCAAGGCTAGAAATGGCCTTTGTTTTTTTTAAGAATGAAGGCTTACATCACAGTCACTTGACTCTAGGAGCTGGGGCTTTAAGGAAAACCATAATTATCATGAAACACTCATGAGAAAATCATGAGAGTTGGCTCCACTGCATTCCTGCTGGATCAGGGCAGGGGTCAGAGGAATGAGCCAAGAAATGCAATATGGGAAAGGTGCATGACTTGGAGCAGGGACCTAGGGCAGCCCAGGGGTCTCACCTCCCACCACTCTATCCAGTCAGAAGTAGGGGGTGCGTCTCAGCTGCCCCAGATGTCCTTATAAGGAGTACATGCTGCAGGAGGCGGGACTTCTCTCACTGCTGCAGCTCACGCCCTTATTTGGAAGCATCGCAATGAGAGGGGAGGAGTGAGGCAGCTACTCAGCCGGCAGCCCCCGTCTGCCCAGCCCTGGCAGTAGTCCGCAGCCCGCCCGGCGCTTGCGCCCAAGCAGTGTAGAGCTGCAGCCCATGTGACAGCCTCACATAGGTCGCACATGTGGATCGTGTGCGAGTGCAGCAGCCACATACGCTAAATAGCCCGCAGAGCTGCCTCTGAGTCCAACGAATTGACAGCCGGGTGCCTAAAGCTTAGTGTGTGTGTGTGTACGCACAGCTGGGTACCAGTCCATCCTCATGCACCCCGCCTTGTGTTTGCACTTCCTCCCTCCAGAGCCAGGCTGACCATTAATAGTTTCCAAAGGGATAGCTGTGTTAGTCTAGTGCAGTAAAAAAACAACAAGCAGTTGTGTGGCACTTTAAGACTAACAGATTTATTTGACCATTAATAACCTGATGTAGTGTCTTCACATTTCTAGGTGGGGCACCGAGAGTCGGGGGGATTTAATAGGGGAGATGAGCCCTCCCTGGACCCCAATCCTGGGGACCTAGTTCCTGAAGTTCCCTCCAGCTTTAGCCCACGAGATTCCTGCTCCCAGAGCCAGGGAGAGGACGCAGGGGCCGGGCTGAACCAGCTCCCATCCCAGCCGCACGTGCGGGGGGGGGCACAGGTGATAAAAGAATTTTCAATGGACCGAGTCCACGTTACCCATGATGCACTGCGACTT
Source organism: Podocnemis expansa (assembly GCA_007922195.1). Taxonomy (NCBI): domain Eukaryota; kingdom Metazoa; phylum Chordata; order Testudines; family Podocnemididae; genus Podocnemis; species Podocnemis expansa. The sequence goes on from ML681973.1 coordinate 28,823,379, forward strand.
CAGCCCGCCCCCCTGGGGGTCCTGCCTTGGACTGGCCTCGCCGGAGGCTCCCAGCCCCCGCTCGGACTATATCTCCCATGATGCCCCGCGCTGAAGCGCTCACCTTTCCCGCGCGCTCCCTCCGCTATTTCCCTGCGCTTTGCGGCTGCCCCACCGAGCCAGCGGCAGGCGGGGACTCCATTTCCCTGCATGCCCCGCGGCGGGCACTGCCCGGAAGTGGCCCCTCCCCCACAAAGCGGAAGCGGGCGGCCGGTCGGTTGGGGCGGGGCGGTATTTGGTCCCGACACCGAGCGAGCGAGTGAGGAGCTGCTGCAGAGCCGAGCCCGCGCAGCCCGGACCGCGATCCCCTCGCCCGCAGCACCATGGTGAGCGCGGCCCCGCCGCCGCCATCTTGTGCTCTGCCGCCGCCGCCATCTTGCCTTTGAGGCGCCTATGGGATCCATAGGGGAAGGGGGGGCTGAGTCTAGCCACGGTCTATAGGGGGCGCCTGCAGGAGCTAGCGGGGAACCCGCCGCCTCCGTGAAGGAGCGGGGCGGAGGCCAGCGCTGGCTGGAGGGGGAGCCCGGGGGGCAGGATCCGTGGGGCTCACCCTTCCTGTGGGCTCCCTCCTGCCCCCATGGGAGCCTGGGGGTGGCTCCTGAAGTCACAGCTGGGCCCTGCCTCCTCCGTGTGGGGCTGGGGCTCTAGGGGGGCTTATAACAGCTCTCCACGGGGCCTGTCGTGGCCACTTCCCTATGAGTGTAGGTGTGGCAGGATGCAGATGGGAAAAGCCTCGTGGGGCTGAGCCCCTTCTCCCTCCCTTGGATGGGCTGGGGGCTGATGCCCTCTTGTGGGGCAGATCCTTGGAGGGGCGGCTGATGTGTGTGTGGGGGGGTGTTGACACAGGGAGATTCCCTAGACCATAGGTTTGAGGTTTGCCAGTCCTTTTCTGTGGTGCCCTGGCCCCATCGTGACCTATGGGCTCCTGTTGCTTGAGACCCCTGTCTGGAGGAGTCTCCTTCCCACCGTGGCTTTGGGGTGGTTTGGTGCAGGTGACACTTTGTGTCAGATGATGCCAAGTCATGAATGCTGAGGGAGGGGCTGCTGGGTGTTACCGGCAACGTGGGCTGGAGGCAGCACAGGATAGGGGTTTCTCTGGCCTGTCTTATACAGGAAGTTGGATGAGGTGGCCTTAATGGTCCCTTCTGACATTAAAATCTGAGGCCGTGTTGAAGCCTAGGCCCTGTCCTCTGCACTGTCGTAGCTCCCCCCAGATCAGTCAGTTCACTGTTTTGCTCTCAGCCCCCGCTTCCAGTCTCAGCACCCCATCACTCCTGTCTGATGACGGCGAGCTGCTCGGCAAAATGTCTGACTCTGCCTATGCCTCGTGGTTCTTGGCTCACCGTTGCCAAAACTTGCTTCGCCTATGGTGGCAAGGAGCCCTGTTGGCCCTTGACAGTTCTGGACTTGGGGGGAGTAAGGGGGGGGTTGTAGAGCCCTCTAGTGCTGATATGCATGAAGAAAAATGTTGATAGGAGCTTTGGGGGAAGAGGTGCTTGATTAACCTGGCACCTAGGCTCCTCAAATCACCAGACTCTGGATTAGTGGAGAATGCAGCTTGTAGGGAGGGGATAGATGACCATAGGGATGTGTGGGGAGACTGGGCAGTGGCTTACAGGAGAATGAAGGGTGCAGGGAAATTTGGTGGTGATTAGCACCTCTGCATTGATTAGTATTTACAGGGTTATGCTTTTGGCCATGGGTTCAGGCAGGGTTGCTGGGGTGAGAAATAAAATTCCTTTTGTCTTTGGTGGGCTCACCTGATTAGCAGGCCTGGGGGCTGGTTTTGGCTGCATCAGCCTTACTGCAGTGTTGGATGAACTGCCTGAAGCATCTTGGCAGGCTGGGAGAGCCAACAAATCTTCCCAGTGTTGCCCCTGTTCTGGGTCCTGTGTTGAACCCATTCCCCTTCTGGTTTCCACTCTCTTCACGGGGGCTCAGCGGCGGCTGCAGCTGGCCGGTGCTTCCCCTAAAACAGCCTCCCATCTCTCCATATAAGAGCATATCACTGCCCTGCTTTGCCTGGCCAGCTGCTGAAGCCAGCTTCAGCTGCAGGGCTGCCTCAGATCTCTGCTGAAGGCGGAGAATCCTTGGGCTCATCCATGGGGACCTGGTCAGGGCTCTGGATGGTTAGAATTTGTAGGGCCCCCAGCTACTCAATTAGCCCTTCTGTAGTCGGGCAGCAGATTGTAAAGTACTGTGGCAGAGTCGCAAATGAGGTTTTCAGACCAATTGTGTTTACCTAGGATGAAAAGAGTGGGCTTGAGCAGCATGCAGGGATGCTATGCTTTGAACTTCAGGCCAGGAGAGAGGGTGTCTGGGGGGCTCCCCAGTTGCCTTCTGAACAGTAAAGCAGGTGCCTTGTCAGGGGAGGGGATGCTGTAGTAAAGGGTTGGGTGGGAGACTGGAGGGTGTAGGGAGTGGCAGGATCCTGAGGTCATTGAGGCCTGGGGTGAAAGGGGGGAGGCACGTGGAAGGCAGGGGAGCTGGTCTCCTCCTGGGGGGTGACTGGGGAAGCAGGGGTGAGAGGAGGGTTGTTGTACCATCCCTGCAGGTGGCTGGTTGCAGCAGGTACCTTACCCCGGGGCAGTGCTGTGGGGGAAGGGCCCCAGCTGCTGAGTGGTGATGGGGAAGCAGCGGGCGCAGCCTCTTTCTGCAGAGGTCACGTGCAGCGCCGTTTCCTGCGTGGGGTTTCAGGTTCCCTCGTAGCGCCTGCCTGGGGAGCTTGCGTAAGGTGCTGATGCTGCGCTTCCCATCATGCATGCCTGTGCTTAGTTCTCTACTCTAGTGCCCGTGGCTTGGGCCCCTCTGGTTCACTGCTGGCCCTTCCAGGAGTGAGTCTGCCCTTGTTCTGTTCTGCCTGGTGTAACTACCAGTAGTGTTCTCAGCTGGCCTGATCCAGCTGCGAAGCCCACAGAAGCTGTGGGGTTAGTCCTCTGGGCCCATTGGCTTGGGGGCCTGGTAGAGTTAGTGGGCCGCAGCTCTGACCTCACCTGGCCGCCAAGGCCTTTTCATACGGAACAAGAAACCCTCCCTCCTTGGCTTCCTTTGGAAAGATCTGCCCCTCAAGGCTAGGAAACACCAGTATCTCATGCCCATGGCTCCTAGGAGTTGATGTGTGGTGGGGCTGGTACTCCTGTAATGGGCTCCTCATTGCCTAGCCTTTGGGGGCTGCAGGAGCCCCTAATGCCCCCACTTCTCCCCTCCACAGGCATCTGGCGTAGCAGTCTCTGATGGAGTGATCAAGGTCTTCAATGACATGAAGGTGCGGAAGGCCTCCACCCCTGAGGAGGTGAAGAAGCGCAAGAAGGCGGTGCTGTTCTGCTTGAGTGAGGATAAAAGGAATATCATCCTGGAGGAGGGCAAGGAGATCCTGGTGGGGGACGTGGGTGAGACAGTCGACGACCCTTATCTGCACTTTGTCAAGATGCTACCAGACTCTGACTGCCGCTACGCCCTCTATGACGCCACCTATGAGACCAAGGAAAGCAAGAAGGAGGATCTGGTCTTTATCTTCTGGTAGGGTGGTGTCCTGTCCCATTCCCTCCAGTGTAGCACAGCCCTCTTGCCCCTGGCAGCTATACCCCTCTCCAGCCTTGGCCATCCCCCCTACCGGATAGGGACCCCTCCTTGGTCATTCCTTTGTCCCCTGCAAGGCTGGTGTGGCCCCATTGCTACCGGCTGGGCCTATCTGCACAGCACTCCCTATTCTGGTCACACCCCATTCCTGTCCAGTATGCCCTTCCCATCACACTTGGCTCCTGTTCTACCTGTTGCATCTTCTGTAGAGCCGTGCCCTGCAGCCTGAGGTGGTCCCTTTGCCCCCTCTCCTTTCTGGCCTGTCCCCCCACCCCCAAATACACTATCCATGCTTCTACCTCTAGCCCTGAGAAGCCCCATGGTTCCCACTCCCCCACCGGCAGTGCCACCCCTTCTCTCTGGGAGCTGCAGTGAAAGCTGCCTTTGTTTGTCCAGTGCCAGCACCCGGCCCCTCTGCTGGGTGGAGCGAGCCCCGCAGGGAATGCCAGCTGCTAGCTTAAAGGGGCTGCTGGCTGACCAGTTGGCAGTGGGACCCACAACATAGGGCAGATGGGAGGGTCTGGGGCTCTAGGAGCGACCCAATCGGTATGTCCCATGCAGGGTCTTGCCAGCCCTCCGAGCCCAGCTGGAGTGCCCCCTCCAGGGTGCCTGCCATGCACAGAGGCTTCTGAACATATTGGCTTCTTTCTGTTTTGGGGCCAGCTAGAGGCATGGAGAGGTGGGGGAGCTGCATGTGTGGTGCAGATGGGTGGGTCACTAATGGGGGGTGGTCTGCATGGGTGCTGAGGGCAGGAGAGTTAAGACCAACCTCGATTTGAAATTGCCCAGAGGGAGTTGCTCTCTAGCTGGGAGACAGGGAGACTGTTGGCATCATCTCTGGGAGCTGCTGTGCCTCTTTGGGGTAGCATTAATAAAGGTGCTTATTGGAATGGGTACAGAACCCCAGCACCCTGTGTTCCAGGCAGCAGTGTGAGCCCTAGAGCCCCTCTCCCTTGCTGACTGCGCAGTCTCTTTCGTGGGCCTCCCCCTCAGCTCCCTATGGTCACGGCTGTTCCCCTCTTGCTTTTTGTGCCTTCTGTTGGGACTCTGCCCCAAGGGGGGTGATGCTAGCATATGACTAGGGCGGAGAATGGGCTCCTCCCCCTGCTCCTGTTAGCTCTTGTGCAGTTATTCTGTCCTAGACCATCTATTTATGCCCCCATAGGGTCTGGAGTCTCAGTGCCTTGGGGGAGGCTGTAGGCCGTGGTGTTGGTCTGAGTCCCACCCTTCTTTTTGCAGGGCCCCAGAGAGTGCCCCCCTTAAGAGCAAGATGATTTACGCTAGTTCCAAGGATGCCATCAAGAAAAAACTCACAGGTGAGTGGAGTCCTGTGCTTCCAGCAGGCCATGCCCTGCCTCCCCTGGGGGCCCTGGCCTGTGGCAGGTGAGCAAGCTGGCAGCTCTGTAGTGGGTTGCTGTGTTTCAGAATTGAGTCGTGTGGGCCTGCTTGTGCCTGTGAAAGCCAGGCCCAACTGCACTCTGGGCATGGCCCCAGCACCTGGCCCCTGTGAGTTGGCACCTGCCTGGCCTTACGATACCACAACTTGTGGATTCTAGCCTGGCTCAGGGAGGCTGGTGAATTAGAATCACTCAGGGGTGGCCCACAGATCTGGACTTGGTTGCTTCCTGTGTTAGGAGGTCAGCTCCTCCTGGGCTGGGGATGTCAGTTTGCTGGGAGATGTTACATAAACCAGCCTGTGATCCCAGAGAAGGATGGGCCAGTGTGTTGGTTGTGGGGTAGAACTGGGAGCACAGGTACATGGAGTCCTGAGTTCTCAGGCCCCTTTTCAGATGAAGTCCTTGCTAAGGCTGCAGCAGGGGTTCTTAGCCTGGGGGTCACAAGCTCAGTGCCCTACTCATAGGGAATGTGAGTGTGTGGATCCCGGCTGGATCTTGGGGGGAGGGAGCGGTTCTGGCTGGGTCCCAGCTAGCTGGGGCTGATCTCCATCCTGAGGCTTCTTCTAAGCCTCCCCATTTCCCCTCCACCTTCAGGTATCAAGCATGAGTTGCAAGCAACCTGTTACGAGGAGGTGAAGGACCGCTGCACCTTGGCTCAGAAGCTGGGCGGCAATGCTGTTGTCAGCTTGGAAGGGAAGCCCTTGTGAGCCGCTCCCAGTGCCAGTTTATACCGGAGCTTCCATGTTAATCAGTCCTGTGCTACCGTTTTTGGGGTGGGGGTGGGTGGGGGTGGGGGGATAATTCCTTAGATAACGTTCAGATTCTTTGCCTCCTAAGTCTCCTTCTCCGGTTTGCACGATCAGAGTCCCTGAGACACTCCGTGGCCCAGCCAAGACTGCTGTGCTGGGTGTCTGCCAAACCCACTGCCGCCTCAGTTACCTGCAACTTCTACCTTGATGCCCAAGGGGTCCATTCCTTGGGTGCTGTAGCTTCTGCTCAAGGTCCTGGCCACTTCACCAGCAGAAGGGACCATGCATTGAATTCCCTGCTTGATGCCTAGAGACACCAAGAAGGGACCATTCCAGTCTTGGGACCATTCCACCATTCATGGGAATCCTCTCCTGAGGTCTGTCTAGTTGTTGGACCATTCCAGTAATGTCTCCTTCAAAGGTTGATCAGGGACCAACTGGCTTCCTCATAATGTTGCCCTCTCCTGGCATCCCATCTCAAATATTCCCTAGGGCTGAGGTCTTGATGGTCAGATCATTGCTGGCCAAAGCGTTCCTTAAAAAGATAGTGACGGCGGGACCCTCCAACAGCCAACTTCAGGTCTCGAGCCACTAGCTGTTTCTGGTGGAAGGTGACATCCTAGTAGCTCCTCTTAACCTTCATCCTTGTAGCCTCCTCCTGACTCTGGAATTAGAAATTTCTGATGTGTGTGTAAATTTTTTTTAAAGGGTTTTGTGTTCTGAAACCATGAAAGATGCTGATTCTCTCTGGCCCCAATGAAAAGAGCTGGGGGTGTCCCTGGAAAGCAAACCCCTGCTGCCAACTCGTCCATGACTTAGTGGCTTTGTGCTTGTCTGTAGTACTGTGTATAAATGGAATATTGTGGAGAAATTTAAGTAACGGGGGGCTAGGACACACCCTTCCAGTGGAACTTGCTAATATGGAAGCAGCACCTGTAATGAACTTCAATTAAAAAAAAATGCTAACACCCCATGGCCTTGCCTGATGTGACTTAGAAGGGGGTAGGCCACCAGAGAAACTGGGGTGGGGGTTATTAGGGCTGAGAGTAGAACCCAGGTATCCTGGCTCTCCTGCCTGAATTAGAACTCACCCTGGCTCAGGGTTCCCTGCAGGAGCCTGCAATCTGTGCATGGCCTAGGGTGTGTGGCCACAGGAGCTGGGTGTGGCTGCTGATTTATCAGTAACAGCAGCTGCTTTTGCTCGTAAAACACACAAGAGTGCAGGGGACCAAGGCAGGTTCCTGCCCTGCCTGTGGCCACCTCCCTCCTGTGTTTAAAAAGCTGAACAGCTTCCCAGTTTGGTCTGAGTCCTGGGGGCGAGCCTGGTGCTGCAGATGTCAGGTTGTCCTGGCCCCTCCTGCAGGCATTCAAAGTCCTGTGCTGTGTGTGAAGAGCAGTGGTACCAGGGCCTGCAAGTGTCCCCTAAGAAGGTTGTGCACTGCTGAGGTGAGGGGGAGATTTGCCAGCTCCCTCAGTCACACTAATCCTTGGCCTTGGGATGACTGCAGGAGGTGGTGGTGCAGCCCATTTCCTGGGCATCTGCTCCCGGGATCCACCCTCATCCTCAACCTGGGTATGTGGGGAGCAGTAAACTTTAATCTAGGATGTGATTAGTACAATTGGGGAAGTTAAACAACCATGGAGTCTTGTGGTACTTTTGAAGGCTAATAAGTGTCACAGGACTCCTTAGTTGTGTCTCTTCTAGACTAATACCTAGACCAGGGCTGTCAAAACTGTGGCCCACAAACCTCTTCCAGCTGGCTTGTGACTGCACTTGATGAGACCACATTGTGTCCCTAGCAGAGGGGGAGAGTGTGTGTAGTCTTTTGAAGCAGTGTTTTGCATACACAGCACTCCATGATGCCGTGAGACTGCCATAGTATTTTGATTGATGGTAGGTATGGCCCACCTTGAATACACTTAAGTCAAATCTGGTTGGCTAAAGCAAATGAGTTTGATACCCCTGATCTACATGAACATGGCTACTCTTCAGAAGTGGGTAAAGCTAACCTGTGCCCAACCTCCCCTGTGCTGATGGACCACAGGAGTGGAGCTAAGAAACAAAGGGGTGTGGGTAGATTTCCTACTCCCAAAGAAGGTGTGGAGCCAGGACTCCTGGGATTGATCCTTGGCATATAAGTGTGGGCTGAGGGTCTCCTTTCCTACACATGGTCCCATTGTGCCATATGGAGCCTCTGCAGGCCAGGGCCCCCTTTGCCCTAGGGCACGTTCCCTCATTCAAGGGGCAGAGCTGTCCCTAGGCAGCCCTGAAGTTGCAGCAGCTGTGTTATCCCTGCTGTGGGGGTGAAGGTGCTCTTTTGCCCCCCAACCAGCCCTCAACCTGTGTGTTTGCACCAGCTTCCCTGCTATGCCTGAGCATCATGACCTTGCTGGAGCCTGAGGCTGCTGTGATCAAGCAACTACTGAGTTGGGGCCCTGGATGAGGGGCTGGGATGCCCAGGGTGAGCAAGGCCTGGGCCCTGAGTGATGTTGGGCAGGTTTGGGAAGTGGTGGTTGGCAATAAAGCTACCTGGGGTGAAGATGGATACAAAATGTGCCTTTATTGTGAGTTTGAGGGTGGGAGTACAGAGCCATAGCTGGATGCAGCTAGCTGCTACAGGCTGTGGTTTCTTGCCTTCCTACTTCAGTCTCAAGCTTCCCCCTCATGTCACCATCTCCCCCCTCCCCCCCCTTTGTCTCATCTCCTCCCTCTGCGGCTGGGAGATGGAGGCTCACCTGCATTCACAGCTCCAAATGCCCCTTGGAAATCTCTCCTCCTGCCCCATGGTGTCTTCACACAGTGGGGAGGGGAAGGGGCGCAGTAAGACCTCCCTCAGAGGCTCTCCTACTCTACCCCTCCAGCTTACTGTCCTTCCAGACTGGGCAGAGAACCCAGAAGTCCTGGTTCCCACATCCTGTCCCTGCTTTAATCACTTCCCCTTCTAAAGTAATACTGGGCTATGGGCATCTGTGGCAGGGCTAGGGAGAGAGAGTTAAGGGGGTTTTGCTTCCCCCTGTAATCAGATATTGCCCCCTGAGTTGGCAGAGCAGGTAGAGAGGGTTAGCTGGAATGGCAGCAAGGCTGGCAAAGGTGCAGGGCTCCATAGAGTTGGGTTGAGGCAGCAGCAGGAGTGCTGGGGGGTCTCTGCCCCAAGGAGCTGAGAGGCCCATCATGCAGGTGAAGGGCTGGCTGGCAGCATCAGGTGTCACCCTTCAGTGTAATCAGGGTGTTCTGCAGCAGCAGGGTACTGGCCTGGAAGAGAGGGGAGTGATTAGAGGAGGATGAGCACCAGTGTGGCACTCCAGAAAAACTGGGACACCAAGGAAACCTGCCTGGCTCCACCCTCCTGCAGCTGGGCACAACCCAGGCATCTGGCCCTCCCAGTCAAACTGGGACTGCTCATAGTCTTACATGGACTGAACCTATGTGCAGGACCCACATGTGTCTCTGCTGCCCCCCTCAGGCCCTACTTGGGAACTGCAACAGAGGACAAAGCATGTGCTGGGGGGGGGGGGAGTGCAGGTGATGGGGAGGGGCACAGACAAACCTGCCAGCTCCCCACACCAGAAAGCCACAGGGAGCAAGAGCACGGGGGGGGGGTGCAGGGCAAGAGAGCATGCAGAGTGGTGGTGGGGTGTCACTGATCCACTAACAGGGATGGGGGCAGTTCAGGTTTGGGAAAGAGGCAGGTTGCTGTGGGGGAGGGGGCGCAAGAGCTCCCAGGGAGCCTAGTCATGGTTGGAGAAGAGTTTCTGCAGCTCCCCACTCAGGCTGAGGTGGGGGGTTCTCTGGGGATAGTGGGATGGTTGGCCCCTGGGGTTCCCAAGGAAGGCTGCAGGTTTTCAGGGGTCCCTGATACCTTGGCATGTTTCAGCTCCAGCTCGGCCAGCTCAATGAGGTTCTTGCGAAAAGCCACAATTCGCCGGGACTTGAAATCAGCCAGCTCTGCCCAGAGAGAGAAGTGGGAGGAAGGGTGGAACCCAGATGCTCTGAAGTCCAGCCCCATTCTGACACAAGAAACCGCAGTCCTGGCTGGCTCCCAGCTCTTCTGTACTCACCTTGCTTGGCAGAGGCAGAGAGCCGTTCAAAGAGTTGGCAGCATAGCTGTTGATGGGCCTCAGCAGGCTTCACCTCCTTGTTCTTCATGCGGGCTCTGTCCAGGGCTTTGTTGGCATTCTCATAATCAGCCAGGGCCCGCAGGCGTCGGTACAAGAGATCCTGGGGACACAGACTTTTTTACATCACCGTGTCCCACCCCAGGGGTGGCTGCATCTTTTCCCCATGCTGCCTGTACCTTGGCTGCCTGTGAGTCTCTCATGTAGTATTTGAGCAGGTCAGACAGCTTCAGATCCTGATCAGATGCCACACGGCCCTCCAGCTTCTGGGGAGGAGTGGACAAAAGGGGGCAGGTTAATCTCACAGCTACCTTCCCACCCCCAACCTGCTGAGACACCAGCCCCCTTTTCTTAGAACCCAGAGGTCCAACACCCAACCATGGTGGGACACTAGGAAGTGTGGTGCAAGATGCCCTGAGAAGGGGGCTAGGGGTGTATGACAGGAGACATGATGGCCCTGCAGGGTCCTCAGGGTGGGCTGATTCCAGTTGTGGGGGTCAGGGGAGGGTGGGGAACATCAGGATTGGAGAGGAAAAGTCCCATGACATAAGGGGCTCATGGCAGAGTAGGGGAGGCCCTTCAGTGGGGGGAGGAGGCAGAGTGGGGAGCTCACTCACCCGTAGGCGTTCAAAAACTTCAGCCAATTTCAGGAAATTCCTGGGCAGTGACAGGGAGACTCATCAGTGACACCCCCCCCCCATACTGTCCCACCAGTAACGCCCTTCTTATCAACCCCTCCTCCCCTATACCCTCAGCACTCTACTCTCCCCAGCCCCATGGCCTTCCTCTACATTAGGGTACCCTTGATACAGCACACCAACCATGCAGAGAGTTTACCTCCCACAGCACATGCACAGATCCCCCAAAACTAGGGCATCTGGTGATTCCACCCTCTCACCAGACAGCATCCCCTCCTGCTCATGTCCCTGCAGCCTGTGCCTCACCAGACAGCACCTCTGCTCTTTGATGTTCCTTCCTGCAGCACCCCACTCACTCACTGGACAGCAGTCCACCCCAATTCTATTTGAGATACCCCCCTCCACCAGCACCTAACCCCTGCAAACAATCCACAGGGTCCCCTCCACCCCCCAGAATGCCCACTGCCCCACTACTTTGCCCAGCCTCTAACCCCTTTTGGCACCATAGGCTGGAGGTGGAAGTGCCACCTGGGGCCCAGCTAGGGGCACTGCAGGGGAGAATACACTTGTGTGTATTCAGGGGCAGGGGGCACCAGCCCCTCCTCATCTTGGTGAGGGTTTTTCAAGTCCTAATCCCAGCATCTTTGTCCCTGACAAGCCCTCCCCCATAAAGCATTTCTAGGCCCCATGCATCTATAGGAAGCCCTCTTCCTGCATCTCATTACTCACATCTGGAGCTGGTTGATGTCCTGTGTACCCAGGCTGCCCAGTGCCACTGACATGGGAATATAGTCCTCTGCCATACCTGCATTGGGGGAACAGCTGTCAGGGCAGCAGGTGTGCCTGGTAGCCTGGAGCCTCCTACCTAATCAGAAGTCCCTACCTCAGTGTTTCCCAACCCATGTGCCACACTTCACAGGTGTGCCATCAGACCAGAGCAGGGGTGCCACAGAATTTTTTGGAAACCTACCTGAAGAGGTCTGGATTGGCTCATGAATATTCATGAGTCCATTCAGCAACTATGTGGTGGTGTGCCCCAAAATAATTAAAAGGATCAAAGTGTGCCACAGCAGAGGCAAAGGTGGGAACCACTGCCCTACTGCACTCCCATCCCTGAGTCCCCATGGGGTTCCCCTTCCTTGAGCTACATCCCCTTGCTCCTCTGGTAGCACACACCCCCAGCCTCCTGGCCCCCAGGGGTCCTCACCCATGAGTGCCCCTGTCGACCAAGAACCTCCCACACTCCTGAAAGAGGCACTGCCTGGGGCCATGGTGGGGCTGGACAGTGCCCTGGCAGGGAGAGCATGGAGATCCTGGCAGCAGGCAGTGCTGTAAGGAGGGATCTCCAGTCCTGAAGGGACCTGAGATGGAGAACCTGTCCCCCACTTACTCTTGTGGGAGCGCATGACACGGTCAGCCTTGAGGCAGGCATCACGCACATGGGTGTGGTACTCCAGCAGGAAGGTTCGCTCATGCTCAAAGAACTCATCCACCTCCTGCAGAGGGCGACAGGGCACTAGAAATCAGAACAGTGCCCCACGCACAGGCCCACCTGTAATGGCAGGGGGGAGCACTGCACATACCATTCAGCTCTTTATGTCCACAGGGACAGAGGGCACAGGATCTCTGCATGGGGTGGTCATGAGAGAGAATCTATGTGGGCTGAACTGTGTGCACATGGTCACTGCTGCAGGGGGATGGATTTGTGTGGGTCAAGCCACTCTCCAGGATAGGGACAGGGGATGGATATGTGCATGCCACCTGCCCTGGGAGGGGAGTGTGCTCACAAGCTGTGCTACTTGCTGTGTGTTTCTATGCGGGGGGGGAGTCAAATCAGTGCAGGTCATGCCACTTTAAACAGTGGTGGTGGGGAGGTGGAGGGGATCCTTGTAGCCTTGGTTACTCTGCAGTGAGGTTTGAGGAGGGGTGTGATACAGAGGCCCTTTGGTGGTTGCCTGCTTGTGTGTCAACCACTCCTGTAAGGCCTGACACACTCACTGCACCTAAGACACTCATCATGTGATATACCCAAAAAGTGGCATGCAAAATATGGTGAGAGAAAACTAACAACTCCCAGTCCTTGCTCAGTACTCTGCCTGTGTGGTGCTAGCCCAAGTGTGTAGAAGTGTTAGAAATGTGTGTCTATTCTTCACAGGGGATTGGTGAGCAGTGCATGGCCTGGCCTCAGTCTGCCCCAAACACAGGCATTTAGTTTGGCTGACCAGCAGGCAGAGACACCTTTACATAAGAAGGTGATGCAGCCTCTGGGACAGAGCTTCTTAGCTAAAAACAAGGAGTCCTGTGGTATTTTTAAAGACTAATAAATTTATTTACCACATGAGCTTTCATGGAATAAAAATCCCACTGTCTCCTATGAACGTTCATGCGATAAATAAATTTGTTTTGCTTGGTTCCCTCTCTGGATCTTGGCTAGAAAGAGATGCATCAAATGATAAGCAACTGAACCTACTGCTTGTTTTTGGCCTTACTGGATTATAAGAGTATTAGGAGGGGCCAGAGCTGTTGAAATCACAGAACTCCGAGTCCTCTGCTCTGGCCCGGTCTCTAGGATCTGACTGCGGGCAAGGGACCTGCTCAGGCAACAACTAAAATCCCATTTCACATGTAGCTGCACATTAGCACTTCTCTTTCTGTCACCCTTCCTATCTTACGAGGGATGCCCATGCCACTTAAACCTGGAGCTTTTCCTTTAATAAACATTTCACTTTCACTACACATGGGTTTGGTGCTGGGACTGACTTTAGAGTATTTAGCTCGCTCCAGTTCAGTGAGTGAGGCCTTGATTGTCCCTCTGAAGAAACAACCAATATCGTGACTTCTGTGAGCGTTCCTGGAGAGGGCCGGCCATTGCAGGACTGTTTTGGGGAGTCAGGACTGGGGTGGGGGGGGTCGGGTCACCCTGTTAAGAGCAACTGGGTAGTGGAAGCCAGGCTGTGACCCACATGCCTGTAGATTGGTTGTTAGTGTCTGGGTACGGCAGTGAGCCACAACAACAGCAGAGCCTTGACAGCACTGAGAGCCGCAGCAGGCACTGACAAGCCCTCACTTGTCTGGACTGGACCTTCAAATGTCAGGGAAATCTGGGCAAGCTGTGCTACTCTCCATAGGCTGGCAGTTGGGGGGTCTATGCAGGACACATGGATTTCTGAAATGGGCTCTGCACAGGTCACCTCCTGATGGAGACACACTCTTTTCCTGATCCCCCTGGGGGGTACACACCCTTCACACCTGCATGTGGAGGTGCCTTGCTCACCTTCAGCCCCGACATCCCAGTGATGAGCGCCTCGTCAGCTGACTTGACAATGTTCCGGAAGAATCCACCCAGCAGCTCCTTGCGGTTCTTACCACGCACACTAAGCTGCAATGAAAGGGAACACCAGGTGGGGGGAGAAGGAGCAGAAGAGGAAAATTCCCCCCCGGGTTTCCTGCATCCCAGGACCTGCCACAGGGCATCCAGAGCCAGACATAATACGAGCATTAGGGAAGAGATCTGCACAGGCCAGGGTTGGAGGAAAGAAGGGGCAGGGCAGTGGGGGAGAACAAGGCGCGCCCCTCACATCTTTGGCTCTTTCCCAGGCCCTGTCCAACAACCGGCACTGTGGGGGCAACCTCCCACATGGCCCTCCCTTGTTGGTGGGGGGCAGTGGAGACAGGAATGGCTTCAAACTAGGTACCAGGGGCCTTTGCCAAGGAGAGAGAGAGCCGGTGGCTGAATGCGGGGGTTGCAACTCACCACTGGTGAAAGTTGGTCACAGGGGATAGTTCAGTGGGGAGGAGGTGGGAGGGTTCAGCAAGAAAAGGAGAGTTGGGAGTCAGGGGCAGTCTTAGCAGGCTCAAGGGGCTTGGGGGGGCAGCAGGATCAGAAAGAATCAGGGGGGCTCAGCAGGGGTGGGAGGCTGGAGGAGGGATGCTGGGGTCTCACATCTTGGTCATATTCCAGGAAGACGTAGAAGTTGTGGTCCCGGCGTAGGACAGGATGGGCTGCCAGGCGCTGCAGAAACACCTCGTGCATTGCTACTGTTTTCTTAAAGATGGCCAAGTACTCACTAGGGGAGACAGGTGGGTGAGCATCATCAGGGACAGCACCCTCCCACTGCCTTCTGGTACTGCTCCCTCTGAGCCCCCCCTTCTCCCCACTGACATTGTGCTGTGCCCCCACTGACCCCTCTGGATCTCCCCTAGCTGACTGCCTGTACTATCCCATGACAGTGCCCCCCAGCACCATACTGGGGCATTGGGGGCAGCCCCCACGCTTTCCTGGCATCACTCACCCCTCCAGCTCCTGTTTCATCTTGGCAAACTCCTCCCGAGTCAGGGTGCTGTTCCCCTCCCCAAGGCGCTGTAGCTTCTCCCGGGATGCCTCAAAGTCAGGCCGGGGTGGTGCAGGGGGGATCTGGGTTGTGGGGCAGGGGGAGCAGGTTTGAAAGAACCAGAAGAAACATTAGCTTTCAGATGTTCCTCCAGCCCCCTCCCCCCGGTGCCCCTAACCATCCATGGTCCCTTGATACTATCTGTGGGGCAGGCTGGGGCAGGAATGGAGTGGTGGAGCTGATGTGGGCTTGTGGTTGGGGCATACGGGAGAGAAGGCAGAGCTGAGGGGTGTGGTTTGGACAAGGGAAGAGCTGGAGGGACTGAGAAAGGCTTCACAGCTAATTAATGGGGTGTTGGGCTTAGAGCAGAGAGGGCAAAGAGCTCAGATGTCCTGTTTAGGGGATGGCACCAAGTGAGAATAGGGCTGAGAGGGCAGAGGGGCTTGGGGGGGTTACTGAGAGCAGGATGTCAATGGTGAGAGGATTCCCCTCTTCTATCAACGTTCTTCCAACTCCACACACACACGCCTCCCTTAAAGTGATGCTGTGTCACTCCTGGTTACAATTCATAGATTCACAGATCAGAAGGGTCCCCTGTGATCATCTTATCTGCCCTTCTGGATAACAGACCAGAGAATGGCCTGGAATTAATTCCTGGTTGAGCATCAGCATCTACACCCAACAGCAACAATGAAGTTCCACAGATGCAAATTCACTGCGTTAAATGCTTCATGTTGACAAGCTTCCTGATGGAACGATCATCAATAGTTGAGCAGCAGCAATTTCCAACAAATACTGCCTCTTGGATGGCCAACTGTCTAGGGCACAGGAAGGGTGTCTTTATTTTGGGATGTTAGCACAGAGGTTGCTGGAAAACAACTTAAAGGCGAATGAAAAAGCAACACTGGATTACAGAAGATGCCATCAAATTATGGGACAAAAAAAGTGTCATGCAGAATAGAGCCTCTGGAAGGTTAGAGTCAAGTCAGTGAAGGGAGGAGAAAATGGGCAACAGGAAAATAAGTGTCTTGACTTAAGAGTCAAGAGGACCTGTCAGAATGAGCAAAATCAAAGGTAGAATAGTTTGGTGCAGGACATTGAGGAACCCTCTGAAAGATGGAACCTGAAAGGTGTACAGCTAGTCCTCACTTAGTGACCTACTCGTTTAGTGACCCCTCAGAGTTATGACCGGCTCTCTGATGAGTTGGTATTATGGCGATGTACGAGAACTCGCATCAACTCTCTCAGATTACCTATATTTACAGTACACTATGCAAACTAAGTTCAGTACATTAGAGCTTAAAACATTTAAAATATATGTTAAAAATGTTATAAATGATGCAAAGGTGACATTAAAACTATCTACCGATGGTTGAAAAACCCACTACCAGTAAAGTACATTATGCCTGAAATACCGGTAAGGGCTGCTCCTCGTTTAGTGACCAATTCGTTTATCAACCAGGTTTCAGGAACGGAACCCGGTCACTAAGTGAGGACTACCTGTATTTGAGATTTTGAAGGTCGTCATTGGCTATCCATTCTCTTGACTTCCACCCGTTTAAGACAAAAATGGAGACTATTGCCAGGATGTCTGTGCACAATGGATTACTTTTGTGAATTCATGAACAGATCCCTGCCAAGAT
This sequence comes from Podocnemis expansa, assembly GCA_007922195.1. Lineage (NCBI taxonomy): Eukaryota > Metazoa > Chordata > Testudines > Podocnemididae > Podocnemis > Podocnemis expansa. Next base: position 28,839,871 of record ML681973.1, read on the forward strand.
GTAAACGACAACTTAATCCAATAGAAATCAGGCAGGTGACAAGGGGAAGTGATACTTGCAAACAGTTGTGACATGATAGAGCACATACTCTTGACAATATTTCACCAGAACTGCTAAAGAGAGGAGGCCCAAAGTGAATTCACAACTTCATACATACAAGTGCCTTCATACAGAGACATTAATAATGTGGGAAACCAGTCCCTCTTTTCAAAAAGAATTGATCAGCTTGCCCAAACAACAGGGGAATAACACTGCTGTCAGTCCAAGGGAAGAGTTTATCCTCATAATATTGAGCCATCTGAAAAACTGTCTCACCCCCAAAATGAGACAACCAGTGTGATTTCTGCACAGGTCAAACTACAATCCATCTACTACACAACATATGCTCTGCAGGATATTACTGAAAATCAGCTAGAGCCAAGTTAATAGTGTATTTATAGTTTCTACAGCTACCTTTGACTCCACGTGTTGATCACCACTGTGGACACTTCAATGCCAGGATAGGATGTCTGAGGGTTTAGGAGTGAAAAAGCCCCGCTCCCAAGAGAAGTAGCTATGGTAATCTAACTCCCAGTGTAGCCAGCATTAGGTCATGGAATCATACGGTTAGAAGGGACTGCAAGGGTCATCCTGCCAAATGCCAGATTTGAATTCTTCCATCAACTTAGCTACCATTTCTCTGGGAGGTGGAGTATGTACGCAGATGGGAAAACTCTCATGCATGCAGGTAATGCTTCTGTAGCAGTTTAAGTGCAGGCATTTGCTTAGTGTGCCTGGTGGAGGAATTGTACCTTGGTACATTTAATTGTATGAGGATCCGTGGTTGTATGGCAGACTGATTTTCAATAGAATTAGGGTACACTAAGGATGCATTCACTTACCCACATTATCTCACATTCTGATATAGACTATCTGATGACAAAACTGACAGTGGTCAAAGTAGGAGATGTGAAATGAAAAGATTCATTGGTAGAGGATCTTGAATATGCAGGACATTATTGCCTCACCTGAGAGATAACTGATCAGCTACAGCAGGGGTGGACAAAATTAGCTCACAGCTAGGTGTCAGCAATTTTACTTTCGGTTGCCACAGAGTGCTCCTCCATTACATTTGTGCAGTGGAGCTAGGTGACAGGCTGGTAAAACTGGTTGCCATGGTGACCAGAAACATTTTGTTTGTTGAGGCCTGAGCTATGATTCATGCAAGGAGAGCTGTGAAAAACAGGAGAAACTATGGGACTTAAGATCAATGGAGATCAAATCAAAGCTGGGCCTGGCTCCTATAAAATGGACACAAATGAGTGGCCAATGACACATGTAGCTAGAAATGACACTGAATGCATGAACCGGTTAATCTATCTGAGCAGTCCTTTGCCAGGAGGAAGTTCTATATATGAAGAAGTTCCACATCAGGTTGGTCTTGTGTTTCAGTATCTTAAAGGTCTCTGGTTGGCAGGCTGTCCCTGCTTCACAACTAAGATGCAAGTGTTCAGTGCAGTAGTGGTGACAAGTCTGTTGTACAGCGCAGAAACATGGCCATGAAAAACTACTGAGAAGAGGAAACTAACTTCAGTGTCCAAATTTACAGTGTATTCTTATCATACATTGGTTTGTTTTTTTTCCACAAAGAGCTATGACCCCAGCAAGCTGCAATCTCATCAGTTAAGAAGAAGAAAAATGTTGGTGTCATCACGGTCAATACAGAGAAGGTACAGAAGGTTTACAGAGCTGAGGCCAAAGAAAGCAGGACACTAAGCAATCACAAATGAGATTGGAAGATGCAATTCTGAAAGATTTAAGGAGCCTAAATCCACTCACGCTGACTCTTACTGCAGGAAGTTCAAGAGGGAGGTTTGTTCTATGTGCATCACAACTCCATCATAGTAATGTGAATCTGCTGCTGTTGTGAACTAGAGCAAATTAGCAAAATGGATTGAAAAATTGCCTGTGATAAAGAAATCCACCACAGGACTTTGTAAATTGTTCCCTCAGTTAATTCCCTTCACTGGTACAAATGTGCACTCTGTTTTCAGTTTGAAGTTGTCTGGCTTCAACTTTGAGCTCTTGGATCCTGTTAGATTGTTATTTGATAGTTTGAAGAGCCTGTCATCACAGTTTTGTTCCTCATGCAGGTTCTTATAAGCTTGGATCAAGTCATCCCTTAGACCTCTCTTGGTTAAGCTGAGCAGACTGAGCTCTTGGAGTCTTTCATTATGCCACTGCCAGCACGTTTTCCAAGCCTGTAATCATTTTCTTGGCTTCTAACCCAATTTAGCAACATCCTCCTTGAGCTGTGGGCAGCAGAACCTGACATGATTTTCTCTATTATGACACCCTTCCTCCTGCCCCACCAGATCTTCACCCCTTACCATGATCCTCATATACTTCTACCCCTTCTGGAGTCTTCTTCAATGTCCTCCTGGTCCCCCTGTTCCACCCCACTCCCCCAAGTCTCCTACTTACAATAATGCCAGCATATTCATCATTTTCAGAGAAGGTGTCATGCAGCCAAACAAACTCCTCATGCTGTCGGACCACAGACAGCACTGGGCGAGTGAAGTGGGGCAGGGAGCTCTGCAACAGGAGGGGCAAGGGATTAGACACCCCAAACCTGCCCCCCTCCCTGGAGTCCTCTTCAATATATGGACCTGCTAGAGAGCACCCCCACAAACCTTACTAGGGACATTCATCATAACACCCCACACCAGAGCCCCATGGAGAGGAGACCCTCCATATGGGAACCCTTCCATACCCATCTCCCTAATCCCCTCACCTTGGTCTGGACAGTGAATTTCACCTTGTCCCGTTCACTGACTGCATCTGAGATCTCCACCTGCAAGGAGGGGTCAGTGGGGAGCTCCCCCGAGAGTAAGCAAGGCTGGGAAAAGAGAGGAGAGTTAGATATAGGGACCCCCAATCCCACATCTACTCACCCCCAGCTCCACTGAAGGGTGCCAGTTACCCCTCCAGCCCCACCAGCAACTATTTGCTAACCTGAGCCCTGGCCAGTATTATCCCCAGGACTTGAAATTAAGGGGGATGTAGGGGAAGGTTTAAGGGGTTATTGGGGGTGCTCTGTAAATTGGTATAACACTTACTAGCTGACAACTAGGGGGTGTTGGGAAATTCAGGGGGATTGTAGGGGGGTGTTAGGGAAATCCCTGGCCCTGGCACCAGCTCTCCACGCCGGTTCAGTGCGGTCCGTCAGTGCTGACCCGGGGGATGCAGCTACTGTCCCCACCCCCGAGCATGCAGGGCATGACCCAGCCCTAGGCAGGGGGTCCCAGCCTCACCTTGCCCTCCTCCCCAGGCGGCATCTCCTGCGGCTTCGCCATGGGTCCCCAGGCAGAGACCAGCCCAGGATGCTCTGTAGAGGGACCCACGCTCAGGCCTCATCAGCTGACTAGAAATGGGGGGGGGGCGGAGGCTGGTGTCTCTTTAAATTGGTTCTGACAGCTGGTTCATTCCCTTCCTCTCATTGGGCATGGGCAGGGAGTCCTCGCTCTCATTCGCTGAGATTCCCATCCGTCACCCAGCCGGCGCGGGAGGGATGGGAGGCGGGCATACCTTCTTAAGGTGGCCCAGGTAAGATGAGTATGCGCGTTTTCCCTGCACTCAGCTGGGCAGGTGACCCTGGCTGCTGAGATGTGGGTGCAGGGGGTAGCGAGAGGCTGCGGGGGACTGGCACTAGGGGATGGGCGCTGGGGCACCCGTACAGCCCTGGGGATCTGGACTTTGCAGGAACAGTGGGGCGAGGGGCACCCTGTGCTGAGATGTGGCGGGAGGGACGAGTCACAGCAGGATTCATTCATCCATGGTGCATATTCCCTGTATGATCGAGTGGGGAGGGGGAAATCTGGCTGGTGTCTGTGTGGGAGGGAGGTGCCTGTCCCTCGCCAGTCCGTCCCCCAGTGTGTGGGGCTGGCTGGCTAGGCTGGAATAGGGATCTTTCTCCAGGGGGCCCTGGTTTCAATTTGGCCTCTGGGCAGTGTGACAGCCTGGCTCAGGGCATGGGAATGGGGATGAGCAGTCACATCCTTTGGACACTCAGGGGGCCCAGAAGACCTACCCCACCACAAGAATCAGGCCCTGAGGTGATTCCCCTCTCCCCACTTCAAGGACTGCTCTCCTGTTGCCCCCATTCCTACTCAAAGGGGGTGGGAGGAAGGGGGCTGGAAGGCCTGGGACAGGCAGGACTGGAGGGAGGCAGGGATTTCCACCCCACCACCCTGAGCCCCTGGACTTGTTTCCTTCTTGGGGGAGGACTTATGAGTATGTCACTTAATCTGCAGCAGAGACACTGTATTTTTGGTCTGTCACCACCCATCCACAGCCACTGTATTATCATGACAAGAGATCTCTGTGAGGCCTGAAGACCAATGTAGGAGACCTTCACGCCAATGGATGATTTGAGGGATCCCCTACTTCCTTTTACCATGGGAACAGGGAGCAAGAATTTGTATACTTAGTTCCAAAGGGGCAGCTGTTTTAGTATAGTTCAGCAAAACAAACAAAGAGTCCTGTGGCCCTTAAAGACTAACAAATGTATTTATTACATGAGCTTTTGTGGGAGAAAATAGTGGGGGTTTTCTCCCATGAAAGCTCATGCAATAAATATGTTCGTTACTGTTTAAGGGTGACAGGACTCCTTGTCTGTTTTGTATTCTTAGGTTTCAGAGCCCCTTGTGTGCTCAAGGTGTCTTGGGTGCTGGGGTTTCAGTCTGGGAGAAGGGGGTCTGCTAGGCTATCAGTGCTCCCTACCTGCATCCCTGATCGAGTATAGCCAGAGGGGTGGCAAGGCTCTGGGGAGTGGAGCCACACCTGGCCTACCCAAGAGAAAATGGGCACATCTCTAGCTCTCCAGATGTTCCTCCCTGGAGTGGGGTCTGCTGGCTGCCCCCAAGAAAATCACTTTGCTCTGCAGTGTTCATTCATCTCCAGCCTGGCACCCCTAGTGGTCAAAGAGCCAACTTGCCCTAGCTGAGCTAGAAAATAGGAAGCGGTCACTGGCCACCTTGGTGCAGCCAGTGCCCCCCACTCTAGGGCCAGATCAGAGCTGGTGTGTCTGAAGATGAAAGGCTCTGTGTCCTAATAGTCAGGGTGATTAACCACTGGAATAAGTCGTCTAGGCAGGTTGTGGAATCTCCATCATTAGATGTTTCTAAGAGCATGTCTCGGTCAGGGGATCAGTCCGACCGGTTCATGACGTGCCCTTTAGCATTCAAGGGTGGGAGAACACTCGACCCAAATGAGGCAGGGGTTTAAATAGTGTGCTGCACAGCCAGAGTATAAAATAGCCAATTGCAAGTGAGGTGCAGGTGAAGACCAATGATGAAACTGGGACCCCAGACAATGATCCCTCCTTCATGGTGACAGGGGTGCAGAGAAACTGTTCAGGGGGATAGAAACTCACCCCACCCCACCCCGATGACACAAGGCTAGGGAGGTAGAAACTCACCCAGGAAATCGAGGCCCATCAGGGGAGATCGATACTTAACATTCTTCCCCTTGAGCTGAATAGCCTGGAGATGAGACCCATCAGGGAGATCGATACTTAACATTCCTCCCTGTGAGCTCCACAGTCTAGAGGGCTACGTTGGGGGGGCAAGGTGGCCACTGTGTCTGCCACCTCCATTGACATCCCCCCCATGGCCAACCCGTCCCCCTGGTCCCTGAACTGGACCTCATCCGAGGGTCAAAAATTGTTTTCTTCCTCCTCTTCATCAAGGGGTCCGCACGGGCACTGAGATGGGGGATATAAGCAATCATAATAGAGGGTAAGGTTCGGGAAATAATCTTAATCACAATACCTAAAATAAACAGACCTAAACAAATAGCTATAGTGACTAGCCAGTGATGAATAGAGAATGCCCACGAATCAAATCCCCATGAGTTCCAGAAAGTTGCCCACTGGGACCAGTTCTCGTGGTCGTGGTGAACGTCTGAGGATCCACAAACAAGCAGATGGTGATAGGCTGTTTGGGGTCCCATCGGTGTAGGCATAGGCGAGATTCGAGCCAGGTGGTCAGCTGGGCGGCAGCATCCTGCTGGTCTTGTGCCCATGGGGGCCGCTATGATTTAACCTGTTCCTGTAATAGGAAAGCATTGTTAGGGGCAAAAATCGCCAGGTTAATACACCTAGGGGCGACACACGATTAGAAATTATATGGTGGCCCCCCGGACCATTAGACCAGGCGGGGGTATGCGCCAGCTCCTTTGCCTCAGTGGTATCTAACTACTTGGTTCCGTGCTCTAAAACAAGGTGACCCAGCTACGCTAGTGGCGGTTCGTTTTCCCCGCTTCCCGTTTCCTTTGCCAAGTCTTTCATCTCTTTCTGGTTTGGGGCCGATACTCAGTGACCTGGGAAGTGATGCCTTGCCCATCTACTTTGGTGCGTGTCACCGAGATAGGGAGGGCCTCCACTGCAATGATGGGGGCTGGCAGGTTTGCAATGTTAGGGTTTATTGGGGGGTAAATCGATGGAACTGGAGCCTTAGGGGCTTCTTCGGGTGGAGCACTCAAAGGGGCATAGGCTGGCGGTGGCTCTAGTGAGGCACAGCTGTTTGGGGGGGGGGGTTGTTCTCCCCTTTCCATTCACTGAGCTGCCTGGAGGGCGTGCTGGTGTAACAGTCCTTCGAGGATAGCCACTTGGTTCAGACACCGGGTTCCCCATTCAAGGAAAACATTACAGAGGGCTTCAGGTTTAACTTTGTCAGGTCCCACTCTCCGGGGGACTATTTCCTCAATGTTCTGGACCAAAGTGGCCAGTAAGTGGTGTGCGTTGGAGTGAGGGGGTACCATGAGGTCTGCCGCTGTGGGAGTGGAGGGTTTGCCCCCAGCCAATTTTATAGCCTTCTTTACCTTTGGCCACAGCTTTTCTGACTCTGTTAACTTTGCCTCACCCCCTTTATCGCAATGAGGTCTTGTCATGGGATCAGCGGGGGTTAACCACATTTTGGGGTGCCCCTTTAAGAGACAGCCCACTGACACTAGGGTGAGGGGGACCATGTAGGACTGCACCTCATAATCTTGCCCAATCACACATATCCATTCATCAGAACTTGGTTGTCCTCGGCTCATCATTAGATGAAGCTGAAGGTGATTAAACTGTTCGGTAATCAAACTATTATTGGAGGATGAGTCGGTCCAGGGGCAGTTACATCCCACTTCTGACACCATGTTGAACCCCCCGGGTTTGCAATGTAACTGCGATGGACTGGCGACACCCACCAAGGAGATGGACACCAATTTCAAGTAGAAAAAATTTTATAGTGGTCTTATAAAGGCATACAACAAAATAGCAACAAAAACACCTGTGTGTGTGGGGGGGGGGGTAAACAGCTACACAGTGAAAAAGACTATGCAAGATACAAGTGGGACAGTAAACAGCTATGTAGTAAAAGGACTATACAGGGTACAAACGAAAAACCACTCATAAACAATGCATAAATGGGAAAAAGCTATACTTATAAACAATGCCTAAAGGAAAAAAAAGACTACACTTATAAACAATGCATAAATGGTATTTAGAGAAAAGAAAAAAAAGGGTGGGGGGGAGAAACAAAACGAGAGAGGTAGAATAACTGTATCAGTTTATAATACCTGTCTTAACACCGTAGTGGAACCCAAAGGGAGGAGGCAGACCAGCTGCAGCATCCCAGTATGTAAACATTCAGCTGGCATCGCAGGCGGGAGCTCCCTGTCTCAGTCGGGGGATCAGTCCAACTGGTTCGTGACGTGCCCTTTAGCGTTTGAAGGTGGGAGAACACTCGAGCCAACCGAGGCAGGAGCTTCAATAGCGTACTGCACGGCCAGAGTATAAAATAGCCAATTGGGAGTGAAGTGCAGGTGAAGACCAATGATGAAACTGGGACCCCGGACAATGATCCCTCCTTCGTGGTGACGGGTGCAGAGAAACTGTTCAGGGGGATAGAAACTCACCACCCCACCCCACCCCGATGACACAAGGCTAGGGAGGTAGAAACTCACCCAGGAAATCGAGGCCCATCAGGGGAGATCAATACTTAACATTCTTCCCCTTGAGCTGAATAGCCTGGAGATGAGACCCATCAGGGAGATGGATACTTAACACTCCTCCCTGTGAGCTCCATAGTCTAGAGGGCTACGTTGGGGGGGCAGGGTGGCCATTATGTCTGCCACCTCCGTTGACAGTGGAATCACCATTAGATGTTTCTAAGAGCAAGTAAGACGAGCACCTGTCAGGGATGGTTTAAGAGGGTACTTGGTCCTGCCATGAGTGCAGGGGACTGAACTTGATGACCTTTTATGGTCCCTTCCAGTTTCTATGATTTTATCTCCCCCTCCTTCCCAAGCCAGCTAGTCCCATCCCCTGCCCCAAATATAATCATGCAGTCATTGAACAGCTAAGGTCACCCCATGTAGAGCTGGGCATATATAGGCTCACGCATAATGCCAGGTCTCAGCCACTTTGCTGTTAGGAGGAAATGGCCCAAACCACATGCTGCTGGTGTTACCCCTACTAATGCCGCACAGAACTTCCTTTGGCAGCAAGAGCTCAGGCCTGCTGCTGCTTCTGCCCTCCATTCATATAGGTTTAGCTCAATGGACAGAATGTCACCATCCTTTTAAATCAGGAAGTCCCTGATTTGCTCCCTGCCTGGCATCCAGCAAGAGGACACATCTCAGGTCACATCTCCACAGTGGTGTCCCACCAAGATGGTTCACTCACTTTAAATGCAGCAATGTGTCTCAACGTGCATCTGCACTACTCAGCTATGGTGCTTTCCTTGGAGCTGCACTAGTTCAAATTCACCATGCAGCCTCCTAGGCAGGGATCCCCTCGTGTAACATTCTGCCATTTCACTCTCTGCCCGCTCTCTAATTTACTGGCACCTTTCTGCAGTTGTGTGCATCAGAACAGGACACAGGCTCCAGCAGCCGCTGCACACTTGCCACATACAGAGATAACAGAAACTCCCCTCTCTTATTAGAAATTCTCCTGTTTAGACACTCATGCATTACGTGATGCCGACCAGAAATACCAGGAATGTTGGGAGTGAGAGTTAAACCTCGGTTCCTCTCCTGATATCTGTGCCTTTTCTCACCTGCTGGCCCACAGAGACATCCCATTCCCAAGTCTCAGGATCACAACAGTTGCTAGTACAAAGAAATATAAGTGGGTTAACATAATATCTTTTACAGGACCAATTTCTGCTGGTGAAAATTGGTCTAACAAATGAAAGATATTAACTCATCTCTTTGTCTAATATGCTGGGACCAGGACAACTACAACCTTGCAGACAACTTGTACAAAGGCAACATTACTATTCACTCTGAGCTCATCCTGCACAGCCCAGGGCAGCCCTCTGCTAGGCCTTGACTTGAAAGCTACACTTGGCTGGGCTACGTCTTGCTCCCCTCAGCCACAGACAGACCCCAGGAGTCTTGACAAAGCCAATTCTAGCATCACTTCCCATGCAGTTGTAGGCCCAGCGACAGGATGAATGGTGTCTCTCTCCCACAGAAGGGTGGGAAGTCGCTTGTGAAAGGAGCTGTCACTTAGGACAGGGAAGCAAACCCACTCTCCATTAGAGAGAGGATGGGGCATCAGCTGAGCTGGAAAAGGGGGAGAAGGATGCACTTGCACCAGGAGACTGGGATGAATGGGATACTGGAGATGGCATGGAGTGTGGAGACAGATGATGGAAGGGGTTGAAGTTAGCTCCTTGGTGACTTGACTTCGGAGGGAATGGGGAGGCACTTAAGATTAGGGTGGGGTTGTGGACAAGGGCATTAGGTATCCCTAAACCTCCCACATCTGGGCAGACACCGAGGGGGATCCGGGAGCCCCGGGTGCAGAGGACTGGAGTAATCTTAGCAGAGGGGCAGTCTCCAGGGGAAGAGGGCCAAACTACCAACTTAAGTCAATGCGGAGAGGAGTGGAATCTCATTGCGGGGGGAAACAGTCACAGTCCAAGCCAAGGGTTGGGGGAGAGGTTAGTCCCATAGGGCAGGTATTTGGAGCAGGGGTGCTGGGTCAGTCCCTACAGCTGCCCAGGAGCCCATTGCTCTTTCTAAACACTGGGCAGAGCTCTCTCCTGAGAGGGACCAGGACCCTTTCCTCCCTGGACAGACAGGGGAGCAGAGGCACCAGAGAAAGAAACTTGCTGAAAGCCGCACACTGAATCAACAGCAACGCTTGGGAGTCCTGGCCAGCTCTGTTGCCCTTCCCCAGTAATGACCATTGTAAATTTCATACTAAACAGAGCAAGATTCTAAGGAAATCAGAACTTTATTGAGTCAATACAAAAATCAAACAAACCCATTAAAAGTTGCGACATCCCAGCATTCAAGGTGGACACAAGCCACTGTTTTTGCACCCCAAGTTAGCTTAAAGCACCCATGCCCTGAAAGGAGACCAAGATCCAGCCCTCATGGAAATGACTCATTCCCAACATGGTAGAACTGTGTGAAAAGGTGCTGTGGAAATTCCTGCCTCTTAGTGAAGCCTAACCTTCAGATTTCTGAGGAGCCCTGGGGTCTAGCAACAATAAAATAAGGGAGACAATGTGCTAAACACCCAGGGAGTGACAGGGCTAGGAGGAAGGGGAAAACAAGCCAGGAGTCCTGGCCAGGAGCATCCCTGGCCTAGAAAAAGATCCGGGGATCAGGCATGGACATTTGGGGCTCCTGTACTTTAAGTGAGCCACCATCACAGCAGACCAGGCGCCAGCAACGCCCCGGGTCCTGGCTCCTAGCATTTCCCAGCTCTATCCACTAGATCCTGGCTCTGAAGCCCACGCAGAGGAGGGAGTGCAAACAGCATGAAGAAATGAGAATCTACAGAGCCTGGCAGGTTCACTTATAAAAAAAAAAAAGGGGGCTAAAAATCCCCAAACCTCAGATTCCCCACCCCCATTGTGGGGGTGAAGTTGAGGAAGCCAGATCTGTGTGGGAGATTCTGAAGGGTGAAACTACAGAACCATCTTCCAGTGGAAGATACAGTTAAGCCCAAGATAGACATGCCAGAGGTAGAGTCCTTTCATGTGGGGTGAATCCCTCCCCAGCCCTCATTACATCCCTCTCCTTGAGATTCATCCCCAATCAATCAGTGGATCTGAGAGAATTTCACAGGCAGCGCCCAGGGGGAAACTGCTTGTGAGATTCATCGTGTCCCTCCCCACTCCAATGGATGTAGGAACATCCAGTTCGAAGAGTCCCTGCCCCAGGATCTGAGAAAGCAGTGCTGGTGGGGAGAAGGTGGGACAGGGAGACACTGAACCAGGCCTGGGGTGGACTCAAAAGTCCTGCTTCTACTAACAGTGGAGCCAGCCTCCACCAAGAGCCATGGTTGCTGGGAAGGGATGGGGTGGGGCTTGGAGGAAGAGCTGAGGGAGCCACTTAGAGGCCCCATGACTAGCAGACTGACACTACTCGGGCCTGGGATTGAACTGAATGTCCTAAACAAAGCAGAATGGATGATGCCTGTAACACCAATACAACTGTGAGCCCTACGCTCTCTGAGGAGGACACCTTGATTTTTTGGGGTCAGGAGGGAGAAATCAAACCAGAATTCAAGAAGGAGTGGGGGCAGGGGGGAGTTCACCAGCAGAGGCGGCTGGTTTGACCCCAAGCCCATCTCTGGACACACCAGGAGCTAATCAGCAGACGGCTCAGTTCTGCTGTTAGGGAAGGAGCAACAGAGAAAGGCTGCTGTGGGAAGGGATGGGGCCATCTGGGCTCTGAGAATCAGGAGATCAAGCCCAACCCAGGGACACAATAAAAAGAAACCACTTGGAGGTAAAATCCTTTTCTCTCTTTTTTTAATAAATTTAAGAACCACCCCTCCCCCCCACCCACCCCTGAAACGCAGCAACTAAAACAAACTAAAAGGAAACAGGGCTACGAGTCATAATCTTCCTCTTCCTCGTCCTGCGCTGGGGTGGGTGGTGCTGGCACGGAGGGCATCATGGTGGGCAGAGCCGCAGGGACAGGCATGGCCATGGTGGGCTGGGGAGGGCAGGTGAAGTGCAAATATGGCGCAGGAGAGCTAGAGCCAGGGGAGGGGAGAAGGAAGAAAGTCAGTGCAGGAGAGTGGAGACAGCTATCCGGTATCCCTCACCCTTGTCCCAAGTAGATCCATAGGCCCATCCATTGTGGTAGTCTCCACGCCAGCCCCATGTCTGGTAACAGTCCCCAGGGACAAGGCAGGTGAGTTTCTGAGTTATTCCTTCTGGATCACACTTACTGGTATTGAGCGTCTGGCTATTGCTACATGTGCTCTAACCACTAGACTCTACTCCTCTCCGAGTCAGGGATTGAATCCTTAACTCTTGCCCCCACCCTGCACACTCTCCAAAGATCGAAGCCCTAGCTGGCACTGCCCATCCTGACCCTATAGGGATAGAGAGAGGCTTGGTAGGTGCTGCGGATTCAGAATCGTACCTGGGGAAGTGGGTGGTGGGGCGGCTGGGGGGCGTGGACTGGGAGGTCTCCTCCTCCCCGTCACTCTCGCTGTCCTCAGAATCCTCCTGTGGGGGCAGGTTAGGCAAAGGGCTCAGCATGGAAATGGCATCACTTGGGGGACACTGTGACTGATGCTTCCCAGAGCTGGCCCCAGAAGCAGAGAGAGGGGAAAGGACTCACCCCACATCCCACAGCAGGCTAGAGCCAGAATCAGAAAGAGAATGCAAGTCTGCGTTCTCAGCACCCCCTGCTGTAACTGCGAGACCCTGGGATACACAGGGCACTTATTATACAGGAAGACAGCCAGGAGGGCAACTCCTTAAAATGGGGCAGGCCTGGCATTCCATGCCCTTCACCATGTGTGCCCCATTGGGCCATGGGGGACGACGCCTCCCAGCATCCCGTGCACCTCAGCACAGTTCAGTGAGGAGGGGGCACTGCTGCATGCAAAGAGCCTGAGGGCTGGGAGACCCCTCCCACCAGATTCACCTCTTGTTCAGAGTCTGTGCCTGACTGCTTTGGGTCCTTTCCTTTGCTGCTGGTGCCGCCATTCTTCCGCCCACTGCCTGGTTTCCGGCCCCTGTGTCCGAGAGAGACCAAGGAGTTGTGAGGACACTGTTGATGGATGGGGAATCCAGCAGAGTCTAGTGCAGCATAAATCCCTTGACCCACCCAGCAGTTCCCTGACTCCATTACAGGGCTCCCTGGCCATATCCCACCCCAATGTCCTTTAGCAACACACTAGCATCCTCCAGTCAAGCACCCAGCCCAGCCAAAGCACTCCCTTCTGGGGCAGTAACCTATGACGTACCCCAATCCCTCCTAGTGTGCACTGGGGAAGAGGTATTTGCCACATCACTGGAGTGCATCCACCTCTGTTGTGGAGCATGACAGTGGGTAAAAGCACACAGCAATGTTTCACAAATTGGGGTAGGCAAAGAGACGTCTTGCCCCTAGTTCTGATGGCAGAGGTATGGTTTTGGGAGGCAGAATAGGAATTTACCCAAGACAGTGGAGTCTGTATCCTTATTCTTAGTGAAGTATGACAGATTCTAGCAGGGGTGGCCAAAATTATGGAACTCAAGAGCCACAAAAGTTGATTATTAATCCTTCAAGAGCCACCCTGAGGCATATAGCCATATACTTTTACATACTAAATTGATTTGTTGATGTTCTTCTGGGAGCCACACTTTTCATTCAAGAGCCATATGTGGCTCCCAAGCCACAGTTTGGCCACATCTGGTCTATAGCACCACCATCAGATAGCATCTACAGTGGTCACCATCAGTCAGTGTCTCCCTGCAGCACATCTAGTGATGTGCTGGGGCCAGCAGTGACTGAAAGGGAGAATGGCCCCGACTGAACTCCCCTCCCCATTCCCGGCTACACAAGGCCTCCAGTGCCACAGCTGGGCATCAAGGCCAGCAGTGACTGGGAGGGGAGTCTCCCTTACTGAGCCCTTGTCCTGTTCCCTGTAACCCAGAGCCCACTACTGCCCACCTCCTCGAGACCTTCTCGCCCTCAGCGTGGTTATCCTCCACATCTCCCTGCATGTCAGGCACTGAAGCCACCAGGTCCTTGAGGAAGTCGAATTGCTGCTCCAGCTCTATGCATTGCTTCCTGCAGGGAGCGGAGAGTAGCTCAGACTCTTGTGGGGATGGACTGCGGCACTCACATTCCCAGAAACCCAGAGGAGCTGCCCCCAGGCTACTAGAGACCCTCATGGGGTACCCATCTCAGCCAGGGATTCAGGGTTTTACAGTCCCCTTCCCCTTCCCCTCCCTTCCAGTAATCACCATTGCCTCCCTGGGTCTCAGCCCTGCTAGGGATTAGTGCTCCACCACCCACTTACCCCACAGTTTGAAAGGGAGGAAACTGAGGTACAAAGTAGGGGAAGGTACTGTCCAAAAGTGCCACAAAGAGTTGGTGGCAAAGTGGGGAGCATCCTGGCTCCCAGCCCCCTGCTCCAAGGAAAAAGAGAAAGGCTGTCCATAGCAGGGCAGGTCTGGCTGTGGAGTAGATCAGGCGTTTCCTGGTTCAGCGCTACAGGAGTTTGTGCAAAAAGGGGCCAAGTGGCAGGGAGGGTACTTACAGGTGAGAGGTGGTCATGGTCTTGGCATTTCGGGACTGTGTCACCTGACAGGCCTTCTTGAGGAGCGATTCCAGGAAGAGCTCTAGCGCCCGGGCTAGGGCAAGCAAATGGTTAAGGGACCTCAGCACTGGGATCAGAACAGAGCACTGTTTGTACTAAGTGCACTGCTTGTGCAGTCAGCACACACCCAAGAGTCCTGGCTTCCAACGATCCCCTCTTGCTCTGACCCATTAGTCCCCCCCTCCCAGTCCAAGAGGAGGGTAAATCCCAGGAGATTTGGCTCCTGGTCCCTCTCCTCAACTCTAAGACCATCCCCAGCCCAGAGCTCAGACAGAATCCAGGAGTCTTGACTGCCAGCCTCCTCCAGCCCCCACTCTAACTACTAGACAAGCTGCCCGATTCTCTGTCTAACCTGCTGTTGTAATTAGCTACCAGCTAGAGTGATGAAATCTACAGGGTGATGAACCAGGCCTGGCTGGAAGGTGGATTCCCCCAGGACTGCCCAGACTACAAGGCAGCAGTTGGGACTCCTAGGGTGGAAACTGGCCACCACAGCTCTCCCAAGGATACATATAATGACAGGGACAGCAGCAGCCACCTTCCCAATCTCCTCATCTGTCTGCATGATCTTCTTGATCCGGGCCTGGAAAGGAGAGGAGAGTAAGCAATTAATACCGGGGCTGAGTGTTACTGCACCAAGGGTCTCAACCTCCTAGTAATACTGAGAAATGGCTGTGTGGAGCAGAAATGCACCCCCCCAGAGGAGAGGCACCCTATCCCTTTCCCAGAAACAGCCAGTCCATTGCCCTGGGGTGCTCCCTGATGGTAAAAAGCCCAGCTCAGAGCCCATTTCATGCCCCTTGGAGCCAGTCAGTCCTGGTGCTAGGGCTGGATTGTACAGTCCTTGTGCATGCCCAGGCCCTCTGTTTTAACCACTAGACACCACTCTTGCTCAAGTGACTTTAGATCCACAGACATAAGTGTGTTCTCCAGGGAGATCGTGCCCCAACAGGAAATGACAGAAGAGCAGAACCTCTGTGAATCTTTGGCTCCCTGGCCTCTTTGGTGACTAGGAGATACATCTTACATGCTGTTGCTGGAAAGGAGCCATGGCTGAGAACCGTCAACTTGTTCCATGCCTTCCCGACCCCCACGAGACATCACCTCTAAGGGCACAGCTAGCCTCACTCCAGAACTATATTTGCCCCTGTTGTGACTCTGTGCCCTCCCACTCAGCAACGCAGCAGGGCCTCCTGTTTTCCCCACAAGATGGGGTCAAGCCTCACAATCCACCCTTCCAGATGCAAAAATCAATGGTCTCTCCTCCCTTGGGGCAGGAGGGGGTGTGTGGAAACCAGAGGATCCTTGTGTCCAAGTCACAAGGTAGTGATATTCCCTGCCCTTAGCTAAGGGGGCTAACCACAAGGTGTCAGCTGTTGCAACCCAGGCATAAACTGCAAGGACCAAAACTAAGCCACAGACCATTGGAAATGGGCACTCCTGGCACTACACAGATCCCAGCCTGAGTTTCAGGGTGTGCCAGGTAGTGCATGGACTCTGACCTGAGACTACAGGCCCCCACTGTGCCAGGCACATCACAGACCCCAACGAGGGTTCAGAGCCCCTGATGCACCAAGTGCTTCACAGACAAAAAGTGATGGTCAGTCCCCTACAGAGCTTGCAGTCTAAGGTGAGGAGCGGTTATCCACAGATTACAGATAGAGAAACTGAGGCACAAAGGATGTGTCTTGCCCAGGTCACAGAGAGTATCTGAGCCCACATCTCCCACCTCATCCTGGGGTCTTAACTGTAACTTTGGGAATTGAAGGGTGTGGGGAGGGAAGGCAGATTCAGTGCTGCCTATTAAATTTCACAGTACATAGATCTCCAGCTTATGGACTCAAGAGATGCAGAGAGAAGAATTACAGCTTTCACTGAAAGCAATGACTGCATTCACTAGTGCTTGCCATTTGCAGAGAAAAAAGCTTTACATCTTGATGCTTAAGAGCTCCCTCCCACCAGCCCAAAAGGCAAATAAAAATGACCCCTCCCCACTGATTTTTTTTAATGGTGCTTTTTAAGGCCCTGATTCAGGATTTTTAATCATTTGAGGATGACAACATAGTCATTTGGTGGGCAGAGGCGGGAAATCATCCCCACTTGGCATCAGGCACCCCAATCCAAAAAGGGAGGAAATAAAACTGACAGGGAAGAGAAGATGAACCTGACAGCTGCTTTCAGCTCCCATCCTACTCTGATGCTGATGATGTGACAAAGACAGAAAAGGGGGACTTCGGTGTGAACAGGCCCTACTAAACTCAAGGGAAAAAGCAGGCCTATATCTTCAGTAAATTGATCCCCTTATCCCACAATGCCAACTCCCTCCTGCCATTCCAAGAAGACTGCTTTGAGGGAAGCCCTGCAGTGGAGTCTCCTGGGAGCAGGGTCCAGAATTAACCCATTTTCTGGAAAAAGGAGCAGAGGAAAACATCCTTTTTTCCACCCTTACTAGGACTGCACAGATGAAAGTGCTGAGGCTACAACTGAGGTGTCCTCCCTTCACAGGGCCAAGGATACACTCCAGAAATCCTGAGGCCTCTCAGAGACCAAAGTCCCACCGGACAGGAGACGCTGAACCACACACATTGCGCCGGTTGACCCACTAATGTCCCAAAGGACAGGCATGGGGATTCATTATCTTTTCGAAAGCAAGTGGGAAGGCGAGGAAGAGAGCCCCTCGGTGTGGAAGATGTTCCTAACGATTAGGGGCATCCCTGGAGAGCCAGACTCCTCTAAGAGTTGCAGACACTGACAAAAGAGGTCCTGGAGGGTGATGAGGCTTCACCTGGGAGAGGGATCTCTGAAGAGGTGGGACATCAACACAATGAGGCCAAATCATGGGGGGAGAGGCTGGGGGGGGGGAAGAGGAATCCTTTCTCTATGGAGCAGAGGGGAGCCCTATAAAAGAGGGTGCAGCAGGGGCATCACCATGGGCGATGGAGACAATGTTGCCCGCAGGCTGGCGAGGGAAGGCCAGGAAAGGAAAAGTGGCTGGGGAGAGAGATGGGCCCGAGGTTCAGGACAGAAAGCATCACGGTTTGGACTCGCCAGAGGAAGGAGGAGCTGAGCCAGAGTGGGGGGGAGTATTCGGGGTTCACGGGGGCTCAGGCTGGCCCCAGAGATGGGGAAAGGACAGATGATGGAGCGCAGGGGGCCAGGCTAAACGGGGAGCATTTAGAGGGGCCCATAGGCAGATCTGCAGGAGGCGGCCACGGGAAGGTTGGGGGGCCGGAGCGAGGGCTAAAGCTGCCCGGGGGGCAGGGGTGCCGGAGGGGGGCTTAGGGGGTGTCCGGGGGGGGGCCTGGGCTGGGTCTAGTCCGGCCCCGGGGGGGGGCTGGGGTGCCCGTGGGCTGGGGGCTGGGGCAGCCCGGGGGGCTAGGTCGCGGGGGCCGGTGGGGGGGGTCTGGGGGTGCCGGAGGAAGCCAGGCCGAGGCCGAGGGCTGGGGGTGCCGATGGGGGCCCCGGGCCGGGCGGCACTCACGGGCGGGAAGCGGGCGTTGTATTTCTTCTTCTTGCTCGGCATCGCGGGGCTCCGCTTTCGGCTCCGGCGGCGGCAGCGGCGGCGGCAGCGACCCGAGCCCAGCCCGCCCCGCCCCTCCCCTCCCCGCCGGCTGCCGGCGGCGCCCGCCGCCCCGGCGTCCTAGCGCCGCCCGGCCCGCTGCCCCCAAAGCGGATCTTGGCGCCCCTCCTCCGTGGCCGACGGCCCCAGCCCCAGGGCGCCGAGACCCTCCTCGGCCGGCCCTGCAGAGGTGGCGGGGCCAGAGCCACTTGGTCCCGCAGATGCGGGCTCCCGGGCACGGGCTGCTCCACTGCGGCTCCCCGCCGCCGGGAGATGGGGATCCGCCGGGGCCCGTCCCTGCTGGCTCCCGCCCCCCGAGCTGGGTCCGTGTGTGAAACGCCCGTGAGCTCCTGCCCCCCTCGAGTGCCCCAGGCCAGCCCCCTTTCCCCGAGCAGTGACTGATCTCCGCGCTGGCAGCGGAGCATCCAGGACCGAGAGGGGCTAATGGCCTTGGCTCTTCCCCCATGTGCCTCTCCCCGCTACGTCTCAGGGCTGGTGCTGGGCCAGGGAGTCCTGCCTCGCTCGCCCCTTGTGCCCCACCCCAGAGGTGGCTGCATCCCAGCAGCGGGTGAGAGCTCCCTGTAAGATCGCCCCTGCATCGGGGTCACACTATGGGGCGGCCGCCGACTAGGGGGCCCCGAAGCCCCTTTCTCGACATTCCGCCAGAGGGCGCCGCTGCCCACAAACGGCCGCGGCGCCTTCGCAGCATTCCGGCCTAACGCCACAGGCCCTCGCGCTCGTACAGGCTGACGTCACGGCGGGCGGGGCTGCACGGAAGCTGATTGGTGGATTTGGTCGCGCCCCGGCGCCGAGATTCCAAATGGTTCACTAACCCCGCCCCCCATTGGTTCACCGCCTCCACTTCCTCCTCAGCGTTCCAGCGCTTCCGGGTTTTTCGTGTCCGCCGCGCGGCGCGCGCTTCTCGTTCCGGGTCAGGCCGAGGCCCCGCCCCGTGGCTGTTAGCCCCGTGGCCGTGAGGCGGGGAGGGGGCGCAGCATGGGGGTGGCCGGCAGCTGAGCACGGGAGGGGCTGGTGAGGCTCGGCCCTGGGCGGGCGCGTGCGGCGGCGGAGGGGGGGGCGAGTCCTGACTTCCAGCCCTGGGGGGCCGCGAGCTTTGCTTCCTCTGCTGCAGGACTCCTGGGTTCCCGGGGGCAGTGGGGACTCGGGGGATGAGGGGAGCAGGACTCCTGGGTTCTCAGCTGGGGGAGGGGGGATGAGGAGAGCAGCAAGGTTCCCTGTAAGCGGTGCACATACGCACACGGGTTGTGAAACCCCTACACACAACAAAATAAAGTGTGCACAAAAAATTCAACAGGACTAATATTTTTTAATATCAGTGTGCAAATTTGGACACTGGTTCTGAAAAATTGCACTAAGGAAATTTTTTGTGCACACTGCCTACAAAAAATGAGAGGGAACATAGGGAGCAGGACTCCTGGGTTCTCAGCTCTTTAGGGGGGTGGGGGGAGGGGAGGGGAGCAGGACTCCTGGGTTCTCAGCTCCCAGAAGGAGGATTGTCACTTGGGATAAGGGGAGCAGGACTCCTGGGTTCTTTCTCATCCAGCTCTTCTTTGGAGCTGTTGGGTGTGAGAGTCCCTTTAGCTTTCAACACTGTAGTTCAACCCATCTGTAATAAAGAGGTTAACTATACTAATGCCCACTTCTGTTCATAAAGCTCCTTGAGGTGGGACATGTCTTCTTCTGTAGCCTCGGCAGCATCTCCTGAGGGATGAGAAGTCATAATCTGCAAATTGACACTGTGCTGTGTTAACACAGGTGGGGGATAATTGCTGAAGTGATGTGGGACAGGCCCATTCAAGTGCTCCTGGCCATGCAAAGGGATGATTGTTACTGGCATCAGTACATGAAGTGTTTGTGCCTAAGAGGGGTTGGTGCCCCAGGGAAGGGTCCCAATATGGAAATGGCTGAGTCCCACCAGTGTAGGGTACATTTAAAGACACGGCAGGGTATCTGGATTTTGTACCTGGTTGGTGTGGCTGTGGTTCTAACTGGGCCATAATGTTTGTTTAGGCTGCTCTGCTATCTGTCCTCCTTCACAGTGAGATGTGATTTTTCTTTAACAGAAAAGACAAGGCAGCCTTTCTCAGATACATGCAGCAGGCTTACTATGCAGATCCTTAGCTGAGTTTCTGGGCAGTCTTTATGTGAGATTGTTCATTCCGAGCACTTGATTACTCATCCTGCGTTTGGATATCCGTCCTGCATTGTATTCACTTTCTCAGCACCCTGTGAGCATCAGGTAAATTATTCCGGTTCATGGTTGGGAACTAATAGGTTGTCTCAGTCAGTAGTGGGAAGGACCCTGTGGGATGAGCTATAGAGGACAGCCCTCTGCTGGAGGAATGGGAACTAATGAGGGTTCTCCATCTGCAGTGTATAGGGTCCTGGAGGAGATAGGGAACTAATGGTAGTGCTGGAAAAGTATTGGGCAGGATCTGGGGGGTCAGTTCTAGGGGTTGATTCTGTCCTGGGCCCTGCTGTGGACAGTGGACTAGATGGTGCGTCACAATGTTTGTTACTCCCCCTTTCCCTGACTCTTTCATTCCAGATTCCTTTCCTCTAGCGATGTCAGACCAGGATGATGGTGATTCAGGGAGGGAAGGGGCCTTCTCGGCCGAGCACCTGGCTGCTGAATCTATGGCAGCCGACATGGACCCTTGGGTGGTATTTGATGCCCGAAAAACCCCCCGGGCCGAGTTTGAGGAGTGGCTGCAGACCTACCAGCCCTCACGGGTGTCTCGTTTTGGCAGTCCTGAGCACAACACCGAGCCTGTGGGCTGGATTGCCGTCTATGGTCCAAACTATTGCCCAGAATCTGGTGACGTGGTGGGGTTACAGGAGGCCTGGGAGCGTCTCCAGATCAGTGGGCGCCACATCACCTTCGATACTATCCGTGAGCTGGCACTTAACCACCGGGTCCTCACTGGAAAGTGGCTGATGCATCTGGACACTGGCTTCAAGGTGGACCATGCCTGGAGTGGCATCGCCCGCTCAGTGCTGGAGGGGCACTTTGGAGTGGCCAAGGTCAGCCCCTACCACCCGAACTCTGACCGTAAACACGTCATCTGCATCTACACAGATGACTTCACTGATGAGGAAAAGGTAATGGATGCTGACGCTGCCATCAGGGGCACCGGCGTGAAGTGCATGCTCTCCTACAAGCCGGATGTTTACACCTACTTGGGCATCTACAGGGACAATCGCTGGCACCTTTGCCCCACCATCTATGAGAGCAAGTTCGACCTAGAGTGCATCCCCCGTCGCTCACGCATCATCAACAAAGTCAGCAACATGGAGGTGACTTAAACTGGGTCCTTTCCTCTCTCTGACATGGGCAGCTGGCATCAATGCTCCTCAGCTGTGCTGTGAAACTAACTGCATTTCAGTCTGGTTTATTTGGGGTGGCCTGAACTTAGCATACATAGAACCTAAAGTGTGTTGGAGGCCCCACAGAGACTACAAGTCCCAGCATGCAAAGCTCCACACTGATGTAACAGTTTTTCTCTTTCAAAGGGCAGGTGCTCTGCTACTAGCCGCAACTGGTTTGAGATCCTCCAGTCAGCACTGGCTGCTGGGAGATGCAGGCTCTGCTGGTGATATCTCTTAAAGGCGACAGTGGGCTATCTTGTAGGAGTCTCTGCCACATTCGGCACTCACACATGATGCAGAACTGGTCATGCCACCAGCTGTTAATACTAATGAGGTCCTCGCTGCTTCCCTGAAAAGCCACCTTTCTCCTCTGTGCTGCAGCCGAGTGGGTAGAGACTGAGACGAAGTTTGCAACCAGCTTGCACTGTACCTGTAAATTCCCCAAGCTCTTGGGGTTTGCTGGTGCCCTTCTGCATGATGAATGCTTTCACTGTCTGCGTGCTGCCATGAAGCTGGGGTTCAGCTCCAAACCACCATATCTTCCAGTGCAGCTTGTATGTTGACAGTGCCACAGGTGCCAGCAGCCTATTGCTTAGTAGAGGAGGCAACGTTTATCTCTACTTGTGCAGCAGCAGGGTGATGTTTCCTACAGCCTTATCAGTAAATAGTTCTCTCTAGCCATTCCAGCCCCCATATTCATGGGGAAAGAGCTGCTGCATGAAAGAAGGCGCAGTCAGGTCTGCGCAGGGCCCATGAAGGTGTCTCAGAGCAGGGGCATGCTTCTCGGAAAATAGTGTCCTCCTGCCACTCCCGTTAAATAGATTCTTCAGCGAGTTTGTTCTTCATACAGCTCTCAAAATAAGGGTGAAGATCCCTGGCTCTGCCAGCCGTGGAGAAGGGCTGTGTGGTGAGTCCCCTGAGTGGTGCAGCTTGTTTGTTAAACCCCTTCTGTGGATGTTGAATGGCCAAAGAGGATGTAAATACAGCACCAGAGATCCCCTACCTGCTTTAGGAGCTGTGAATTGGTGCTAGAGGTGCATACAGCAAAGGCTGGCTTTAAAATACCTCTCCTAGGGCCTTGATTTTATTGAATTCTGGCCCTGTGTGGTGGGAAGGGGAAGCGGGGAGGATCCCCTCTGAACTCTCAGGGTTCTGGTGATGGCAGTGGAGCAAGGGGATGCTAAGGGGTTTGGGGCTTTCCTTCAGAATCTCTCCCAGCTGTTCAGTGGGTGGGTGAGATGTAAACAGGCTCAATAAAAACAATTCCTCTCCGACGAATGAGGTTGTGTTTCCTGGGTCAAAGAGGCCACAGAGCCCTGAGGGGACAGGCCCAAAGCTGGCAGAGCGTTAACATCTCCCATTCAGTGCAAAGGGAGGGGCATGTCTGTTACTGGAAATAGCTGTTCTCTTGCCAGGAGTCAGGTGGATGTGGGGGAGGAAAGGGCCTTGCTGTCACCCTAGGGTACTTAAATACTTTTCTCAAACAGCCTGGGCCTCTGCCTTGATGCTTGGAGTTAAGACAACCTGGAGTGGAGATTCTTCAGGGGGCTGGAGGGAATCAAATAGCAGCAAGTGGCTGGAGAGCTGCATGTAGGAAGTGGGAAGATGGGATGCTGAAACACACAGACTGTGCATTATCTAGCAGGGAGCAGTCCCAGCACTGAGAATGTTGGGCTGGAAGAGGGTGGAGCAGGAGATGGGCTGGGGGTTGGGAGCTCCCTTTAGTGACAACCCTGAATGGGGCTGTATTTTCCCCCCCTACCATAAATCCAGCAGTCTTCACTCTTGCCTCCCAGCTGGAGGTGGGACTAGAACCCTGGAGTCCTGATTCCCAGTCACACCTGAACAGGTAATGGTGCTGCCAAAATGTCCCACTTACCCTCAAGTACAAGAGTCTTCGTCTTTGAGCACTGCTCATGTCATTCACTTCTAGGTGTCTACATGCTGCAGCATACAATTGGTCAGAAACTTTTTGCCCTAGCCTGTCAGAGCAGTGTCAGTGGCCAACTCCCCCTCTGGCTGCTCCCGTGGCTATATATATGGCCCTGACTCTGACCCTTTTCAGTTCCTCTTTCCACCCTCAGTGACAGTTCCAGAACAGTCCGCTCCTTGTGATAGTGCAAGTGCCTGTCTGTTCCGCTCTGTTTATGAGTCACCCATTTGCACTAGAAGACCTATTTGTGGTCATCATCCCACTGTGACCTGGTGCGCCTACTGAGCCTTCACAGCTGGAGACGGGACACCACTCTCAACTGCTGCCTGCCATGCCAGGCTTCAAACCCTGCGTGAGTTGTGGCAAGGCCTTCCCAAGAAGCAACTTCCCATGAGAAGTGCCTAAAATGGCTGGGTGAATCTCACCAGGCAAATAAATGCTCTATCTGTTGGTCCTTCAAACCAGGGAGCCTGAAAGAGAGAGCAGAGGCGCTGTCCGTTGCCCTTGAAGCAAGCATTGCAGCCATACCCAGTACATAGGGGACTTCTGTAAAGCTGTCAGCACTGTGTGGCAAGTTGGCACTAGAGTCCTCTCAGCACCGCTCCCCACAGGAGCTTAAGAAGCCATGCTCGGCATTGACCTTGGCGCACCACTCCAGTTGTCCCCAGCCGACCCCCTCTTGGGACTAAAGCCCAGAGCCCATGCTGGTACCTTCTGCACAGGAGGCCTTCAGAGTGGTGAAGGCTCTCTTGCTCCTATCCACACCCATACCACCTAGGCCACTGAAGCCGAGAGGGAAAGTAGCATTCCTCTTGGGGATGTGGGCTGCTCTGGTGTAGTGCTGGTCTCCATCCTCCACTTGCGCTGCAAGCTTCCCCATATGTGGCACTGGAGCATGAGGCTTCCTGCCTGGAGACCTCTGTCTTCCTAGGTGCCAAGCTGGCTCACAGGCCAAAGCACTTTCCTTCGTTGCCTTGGTGCCCTGGTGTTTCACCGGTGACCTCCACCTTAACACTAGTGACATTGCATTCCATCAAGGCAGCGCTGAATTCCCTGGTCTGGTGCCAAGAAAGAACCAGTTCCCCTAGTCCCTGGGAAATGGTGTGTTGCTCACCCACCCATCCCAAGTGCAGGCACGATCAGCCTGCCTGCAAGGGATCACTGGCACCGGGCCCTCCCCAATACCAACCTTGCAGCCAGTCCCCTTTGCCCGGGGCCTCCCAGGAGGAGCTCCCTCATGGCGCTGCTGAGCCAAAGGGTAGCATACCCTGGTCACAGTTGTCCTTGTCCCTGGATGAGGCTGTGAACCCTCAGCCATGGTTGTACAGAAAAGACCCCAGCTCTCCCTATGACCTTCTCCACCAGGTAACGGTGCACGTGGGCTTGGAGATTGAGCCCCTCAAGGAGGATCGGGACGCCCTCTTCAATCTGGGGTTTGCGGCATCCCCAGACACAATTTCAGCGCCTTTACAACATAGTGTGCATAACCTCCCCAGGGCTCACGGGTAGAGACCTGCCTCCATTCCACCAGTCTCCAAGGTAGCCGGCCACAAGTATTAGCCCCCCATCCCATGCTTCCCGTTTCTGGTAGACCACCCGGTATTGAGCTTCCGGATGGTAAAGGCCACTTACAGATGGGAGGGGCAGGACCATACAGACCTGTCTCCAAGGTCTAGGAAGGCTAGAAGGCTTGACCTCTTGAGGGAGGAGGCTTACTCAACCTCCACCTTCCAGCTCCGTACCATTAAGCACCAAGCACTGGTGGGCTGATGCACCTTTGACCTCTGGGACTCCATGAAGTGATTCTGAAACCACATTCCCCAGGAATACCTGGAGAACTATGACTCAGTCATAGAGGAGGGCATGCTGGCCTGCTGTGATGCCCTTGTGGTGGCCTGGGACACCTCAGACATGGTGAGCTGTGGGATTGCTTTAGCCATGGTCATGTGACATGTAGCATGGCTCCAAGAGATGGGACTGCCCCAAGACTTGCAGCAGGCCATACAGGACCTCACTTTCAAGGGGCGGTCATGGTGCTAGGGCCACTGACTCTTTGTTGCATGGTATGAGGGACCTTAAAACTGACCTTAAGTCATTGGGCATGCACACATCAGAGGTGCTCAGATGACATTCCAGCCCTCAGCAGCCCCTCAGACAACAGCAGCGGGCCCATCGAGGGCCTGCCTCTGCAGGGCGGGAATGGAGAGTATTCCACGTGGGGTTCTAGAGCAGTGACTCCCAACCTTTTCTCTGCTGTGGCACATCTTGATACCTTCAAATTTTTTGAGGTGCACCACCATTAAAAACTCATGAATATTCAAATTAGCTCAAAAGAACATGAATGTTTATGAACCATGGCACAGTGGTTCAGAAATGCTGCTATGTGGGGTAGTAGGGGTAGCAGAGCAGGGATGGCAAGATGAGAGGTCAGGAGTTATTTGCAGTGGCAGGAGTGAGTCTGGGGAGCAGAGCAGGGCAGGGGCAGCGCTGGTGCAACCCAGTAAGCCTGGTAAGCATTGCAGGGGGGTGCTGGCACCTGCTCTGCTTGCAGGGGGGGGGGCACCAGAAATGGTAGCACTGTTCCTGGGCAGGGGTGGCCAAAGAGGACAAGGGCAGCCATGTAGGGAACAGCACAAGGGTGCCAAGAGAGGAGAGGGCAAGGGAGAACAGGAGTGGCTTTGTGGGGGGGAGGAGTAGAGGGGAACCTGGGGAGTGGGAAGGTAGGGTAAGGGAGCATTGCACAGCACCTACTTCCCCCTTCTCCACAGTGGCTCCCTGCCACCCAGGACAAATGCTCACCCCACTGCTGCTCCTTCCCAGCCCAGTGGGTCCCATTCCTGCCTCCCCCAGCCCCCTGCTGCCTGTGATGGACCCCTCCATTACTGCAAGGGCCAGAACTATCCCTCCAGCCCCTAGCTCACCCGCCCCCCCAGCTACACCCCCCCAAACAAACAGCCACCCCACAACCTCAGCTACACACCCATTCCCACCCACCTCTGCTACACACATACCCCCTGCCCAACAAAACCCCCAGCAGCCCCCTTCAAAGCCCTTAGCTTGGCTGTTTGCAGGCTGGCTGACAGGCTGGGAGCTGCTTCTCTGCCACAAACTACTTTGTGGGGCCACCTACAGGGCTCACTATTGGCCCCACTGCTACCTTCCCTGTGGCCCCAGTCCCCCTCCCTGCAGCCCTAACCACCCCACACGACCCCACAGCACTCCTTTTTTGTTTTGCTGAGCTGAACTAACATGACTATACTTCTGGAACTCATCAATTATTCTTGCATATGGTATTTTTAAAGAGCTTCCCATCATGAAGTCTATAAGTTGATCAGCTTTCACTTAACATAAATGAGATAATGCTGAACTACAAAGTTAAAATGAACATTTTAAATTTTTGTAAAAAGGTATGAGCATTAATTAATAAATAAAAAGTGGTAACATTAATGATGGCTCAAAAATAACAAATACCACATTTAAAATTTTGGCAGTCAAAGCTTACAAATGTTTCATATAGGCTTGGGTTTATGTGCACTAGACATTCGTTGAACCCCGGGTTTGCGATGTAACTGCGATGGACCAGCAACACCTACCAAGGAGACGGACACCACTTTCCAGTAGAAAAAAATTTATAGTGGTCTTATAAAGGCATACAACAAAATAGCAACAAAAATGCGGGGGGGGGGGGGCCATAAACAGCTACACTGTGACAAAGACTATGCAAGATACAAGTGGGACAATAAACAGCTATGTAGTAAAAGTACTATACAAGGTACAAACAAAAAACACACTTATAAACAACGCATAAATGGGAAAAAACTACACTTATAGACAATGCATAAATGGGAAAAAGCTATACTTATAAACAATGCCTAAATGGAAAAAAAAAAGACTACACTTATAAACAATGCATAAATAGTATTATAGAGAAAGGAGGAAAAAAGGGGAAAGAAACAAATCGAGAGAGGTAGAATGACTGTATCAGTTTATAGTACCTGTCCTAGCACTGTAGTGGAACCCAAAGTGAGGAAGCAAACCAGCTGCAGCATCCCAGTACGTAATCGTTCAGCCAGCAATTCGAGTACACCCAAAAGTCTCGCAGGCGGGAGCTCCCTGTCTTGGTCAGGGGATCAGTCTGACCAGTTCGTGAAGTGCCCGTTAGCATTTGAGGGTGGGAGAACACTCAAGCCAACCGAGGCAGGGTCTTCAATAGTGTACTGCACGGCCAGAGTATAAAATAGCCAATTGCAAGTGAGGTGCAGGTCAGGACCAATGATGTAACTGGGACCCCGGACAATGATCCCTCCTTCGAGGTGAAGGGGGTGTGGAGAAACTGTTCAGGGGGATAGAAACTCACACCCCCCCTTGATGACACAAGGCTAGGGAGGTAGAAACTCACCCAGGAAACTGAGGCCCATCAGGGGAGATGGATACTTAACATTCTTCCCCTTGAGCTCCATAGCCCGGAGATGAGACCCATCAGGGAGATTGATACTTAACATTCCTCCCTGTGAGCGGCATAGTCTAGAGGGCTACTTGGGGGAGGGGGGAGCATTTTGTCTGCCACCTCCATTGACAACATTTAACACAAATAATTAAGTAAATAAAAGGTTCCTAGGGTGTAGCTATAAGTGAAAAACACCAAATTTCAGTGAAATTCTCAAGTTTATGACGCATCTCCTCAAAAATTTTAAATAGTAAGTACAGAAGAAGCTAAAAAATTACTTACAAAAAAAAGATACAGCACAGACATCACACACAACTGTAATGATTGTCTAAGAGGGCAGCACTGTATTTGTATGTAGCAGCCTATATGGACCTACCTGGTAAACTGATCTAACCAATGCCAAACTAAAAATTGTCACAAGGAAAAGGAAAAGAACAGGTAAAAAAGAAAAGGAAAAGGCAATATTTCACAAAATTAAAAAAATGGCAGAATTAATGGCCACATTGAGGAATTAAAAGCTGAGCCCAAGGGAAAAGTTCCTACTATTGTGCTGTCTGTTGCTTGCTCCTGCTTTTTTAGCATGTCAATGTGAAGGTGATGGGCAGATAATGGTGAAATCTGCAATTCAAACAAAGCACAGATCCTAATGGTAGTTTGCCTTGATGAGCCAAGAGTAAAAAGTGCTTAGGCTTCCAGCCCTGCTTGATGGGAACAATTTCTATATTTTAATTTCTGTCCATCAAATTGAGGACGGGACCCCTTATTGCTTGGGGCCCTAGGCAGCTGTCTGCTTCACCTATCCCAAAAGCCGCCACTGCTTTTTGCCAGCCCTGCACAGCCCATGTGGCTGGGCTGGGCAGGGAGGGAGCTCTTAACTCTAGCTCTCCCAGAGTCTCACGGCACACTTTGGGTGGTGCGGCGGCACACTGGTTGGGAACCACTGTTCTAGAGCCCCTCCACCTTCTGGGGCAGGGCTGGTGCTAAGTGGTAAGCAGCCCCTGCGTAAAAGGGGGGGGGCGCTGGCATTTTGAGGGGCATCAAAAGAGGACAGTGCTGTGGTGCTCCCCTGATGACATCACTCATCTGCACCGGCGTCGCTCTGCTGCAGGGGGTGGCATGATCCCCAGCGCTGGCCCTGTCCTGGGGCCCCCTGCTATGGTGGGGGAAGACCCTTCTGCACCCCAAACAAGCTCACCCAACCTGGACGCTGCTCCTGTCTGTTTCCACACCTGCAGGAACCATCTCTCTTCCTTTTCCACAGGCCCCTCTGCACCAGTGCTTGGCCTGCAGGACCAGTACCTGGAACTGGCTCCCTTCTAACCGCCCCCTCGCAGTCAGTCTTGGGATCCCTCTATTCTCTTATGCTAATGCAATCTGCTGACCCTTGTCTGGCATAGCACTCCAAAAGATTTCAATGTCTAAGGGCCAACAATAGCACAGGACAGCAATTTCTTCCACATGCACATAGAGATCTGTATATGCATGGCACTCCAGGACCCTAGCAGAACAGCCATGGTAGGGATGGAGCTACGGAGGAGGCTCACAGTCACCCCTCCTTAACCCTCCAACTGCATGCCCAGGGACCTCGCCCTGACAATGGACCAACTGGGGTGCATAGGGGATGTGGACCAGAATAATGGATGCCCCCCCATACTCCTTTTCAAACACCAAAGAACCAGGCTTTGGTTAAGTTGAGCAGCTTATATTACACATGGTCCACCTTAGGGTCACTTACTTCTCTCTCGCCTTCCCTTCCTCGCTCTTCCTTGGCAGGACCATCCCAGCCTTTGGGAAGTGGTCTGAGGTCCCTAGCAAGCCACAGGCCTAGTTTTCTGGGGTAGCACCCCCCCCAATGAGGCACCCCCCCCTTAATATTCCTTGCTAACAGGAGGACGGTGCTTTGCCCCTTTCAGAGGGGCTATTATGTCTCCAAGTCCTAAACCTTTGCCCCCTGCTCTTCATCCCAATCTGGGATTATCTGATTCTCAGACCCACTGCCGCAATATATGGTGGCTTTGTCAAGAGACACCATCTTCCTCCAGTTGAAGGCGGGTTACACACCTTCTCAAACATCCCTGGGAAATCCCTTGATAACTAAGGGGCAAATGTGGGTGTGATACTGTCAATCCCAGCCCACCCCAAGCAGACAACAACCTTAATCCCCTGTCTCTGGCACAAGACACCTTATCATCTACAGGCTTGGGCATGGGATCTATAACTGGTCAAATGGGAGCCACGTGCCTACCAAACACTCCTTTACCGAGGACAGTGGGCATGTACAGATAACAAGACTGACTTCCCCAGAACAGTGGTTGCAAAGGTAGCCCCTTTTGTGCCTTTATCTCCTTGTTCTATCTCCAAAGTAGGAAAGGTGTGAGGGAAACAAGTACCTGACTACCCACTTTGCGCAAACATCTGCGAGGACCTACAATAGGAGTTCCCCAGCTCTCCACTCCTCCTCGCTCACAACCATAGCAGACGAATTCAGGTGGGGTCTGTTCAACATCTCAGCTTTCCTCTTCTCTGGGTCTCCCTCCCCCCCATCCACTTTATTCCCCTCTTCTCCCTCCATGAAAGGCTTGGGGAGTTTTTCCCAGACCTCAGATCAGGAGTTCCTTCGGGGAGGAAGCCTCACCCCCTAGACAAATGTTCTGTGCGGAAGCTAATCTCCTCTGGGTGGGGCACCTCCTGAAGGCTCCCCTCCATTCCTTCTTCTTTTCCGAGGAACCATGATCACTGAGGTCCTGTCAGAGGTCTGAGGGGCCTCCTGGTCAGGCCTCACATCATAGATGGGTCTCAAATCAGGCATTTTTCTTTGAATGTTCATGGGTCAGGAGACGGGACCCCTCTGTTTGGAGCCCGTTTGCTCTTTCCATGGTTGTTTTCTTGTGTGTCCTTCCTCACTGGACTTGGATGCCCCACCCCCACCCTCTGTGTGTCCTACCAGGATCCCAGTCACAGTGATCCAGTCCAGACCTTCACCTCTAGAGGTGACTAATCCCATCCCATTGAGTTTGGAGAGACCACATCCCCTTTCCCATTTACTTTTGGACATGACAGTTGTTTGCCACATTACAGGCCAGTGGCTTGTTATTACTGTTGACTTCCTCAGCTGAATCAGCTAATGACCAACAGTGAGGGCTCCTATCAGAGCCTCAAGTCTTCCCAACAGAGTGGCACATAACCTCTCTGGCACCCCTCATGAGGTTGTCTTCTAAAAGAACCTGCAGGTTGGTAGCATATTCCTCATTGTGGGGCTGATGGCTCACGTTCTGTTACCCAACCATGCTTTGGGGAGGCTGTTCTGAATGTAGCCATGCTGATGGCAGGGAAAATTAAACTCCACCCACCATCCAAGATATGGCTAGTAGTCAACTAGAACTGAATAATGTGAGCAGCACTCGAAGAGGAACGGTGGGTTACCTATGTAACTGTCCTTCAAGATGGGCTGCTTGCATATGTTCAGGTCCCTCCCTCCATCCCTGCTACTTGGAGTTTGCGATAAGAAAGGATTGACGAGGTTCAGGGTTGGGGCTATATATATAGCTGCAGGAGCAGCCAGAGGGGGCTTTGGCCAGCGACCCTGCTCTGACAGGCTAGGGCAAAATGTTTCCAGCCAATTGTGCACTGTGGCACATAGGCAAGTGAAACTGAATGTATGTGAGCAGCCCATCTCAAAGAAGGAGTTAAACAGGTAACCCACAGATCTCTGTACTTCAGCTACAGCAATCCTGCTTCCCTGTCAGCCTCAAATCATGCCTGTTACTAACTTCAACTGGGGGCTAAGGGGCAGTAGGGGTGAAGCAGGGAAAGGGAATGGGAAGCCTATAGTTTCTCAATTGGCCTTAAATCTAAGTGCAACAGTGGGCCAAGAACCACTTCTGAATTCTTGGGGGGCAGAAGCTGGGGAGGATACTGCCTTGCTCTAAAACCAGACATCCCTCACTTCATTCCCGAGCCACCGGCAGATCCACTCCCTTATCAACCATGTTCCCACCCTGGGCCTGGGACACATTTCTGCTGCCTTGTCCTTTACTTTCTTTTGTTGGTTGAGAAGAGGATAACAGCTGGACTGGGAGATTTCTACTTAGTATTTGTTTCCTAGAGTTTAAGGCCAGATGGGGCCATTAGATCTAGCCTGATGCTCTTGGCTATCACAAGCCAGCAAGGTACTCCTGTATTGACTCCTTTGACTTATACCAAAGCATTTTGGTGCTCAGGAAAATAACCTTTTTGTGAGCCCCAGGAAGAGAGCACAAGGGGTCTCCAAGGCCCTTGCAATGGCAGGGAATTAATGAGGTGAGATGTACTCAGATGATCCTAGCACATGACTCAGGCCAAAGAGGAAGGCAAAAAATCCCAAGGTCCTTGCCATTCTGAGCTGGGGGAAATTCCTTCCCACCTCCTAATCTTCTGATCAGTTGGATCCTGAGTATCTAAGCAAGACCCAGCAGCCAGGTAGCTAGAAAGAATTCACTTTGGAGTGCCAGGTTGGATGCCCTTGGATATGGGCACTCCCACTGTAGAACTGAACAGGGAGGAGAGACGAACAGTGAGAACAGTCATGGGTGGGTGGTAGAACACTGCAAGGCAATGGTCAGGAGTGTTCATCTTCAAGGGAGGGAGGGGGATATATGGGTCTGAGAAGGCAGGGTGGGCACTTTGGCTTTCTTGGCCTTATGGTCCTCCTTCCTAAGTGACAAAGCAGGAAAGTGGAAGTGGTTTGTCCAACTGAGATCTAGTTAGCCTATGGAATGCTATCCCAGGGCTACTCTGAGGCTGCAAACTTTGGATCACACAAGCAAATGGATGGTTATTTGGATGAGAGCAGCCACTCACCCTTGTTGTTGCTATCCAACAGGTTAGTATGGGATATTAAACTGCTGCTTCAGCTTACACAGCTCCACAATTAGCAGTAATGCTAAGTCCCCACAGGGGCAGCTAGATCATGCCACAGTTGCTCCTGATAGGTTCTTCCACCTCATGCTGGCTGCTATCACAGACCAGGGCTAGGCAGGACTGATGAAGGCTGGCACTTTCTGTGAAGAGTGGGAATGTCTCATTAACGAAGGATTTGCTGACTGTGCTTCCACAAAACAGGGATTAAACAACTTTTATAATGGAAAGTGTGAACAATCTGTGCACCGACACCACATTCCAACACACCTAAACCTTCCCCTGACCATCACCATAATTTCAAGCCTAAAAAGTAAGCAGTGGTTTGGTTTGTTTTTTAATAAAAAATTTTTTGATCACTTCCTAGAGCAGCAAAATCAGCATGAAACTTTGCACTCCACACCACAGAATGGCATATGGTCACACTAGGAACTTTTAGCCATGATGCAGCTCTGAAGTGAGGCCACTGACTGTAAAGGCAAGGAAGCATCTTTTGGATTCTCAGGGAGGTCACAGCATAAGATCTGGGCCTAACTCCCACTCCTGGAGTCACTCCAGATTCAGAGAAAATGATCCAATCCAGAGTCAAGTAAACAATTCTGAACTGGCTTCACTCTCACACTCAAGACACTCTCTGGCAGCCCTGCATGGGGTTCTGGAGCAACAGATGCCCCAGCTGGATTCTTTTTGCAGGCGCGGGAATGATGCTGACAGAATAGGAAACAGCTTAATGGTGGTTGGGGCTGCCTGTGATAACAGGGACCTACATGACACAATAGGTCTCTTGCAGTGCTATGGAAAGGGCACCTGGGGAACAATATCAGAGCAGATCCAATAGGTTAGTGTTTCCCAACCAGTGTGCTATCAGGTCACAAAATTTTTTGAAAAACTACTCAGAGCTCTGGATTGACTCACTAGCTCATGAATATTCATAAGTTTATTTGGAAACTATACAGTGGTAGGCCTCAAATTAATTAAAAGTACCAAGGTGTGCCACTGCAGAGAAAACACTGGAAACCACTGCAATAGATGGCAGCATCTTGCTGTGCCAATAAGAAGCCAGGGCTGCGCTTTGACTCAGGTTTATTAGGAACGTAAGTCAGCGGAGAAAGGGCACTGAAGCAGCTTTCTGTGCCCCTGAGATAGCAAATACGTTAATACGTGTCATGGTTAAAACTGTCCCTCTACAATTAGCTAATAGTAAGACAAACAGTGGAAGCCAAAAAAAAAAAGGGGGGGGGGCAAACACTATACAAACCCTGCAACAGCAAATGAAGAGAGGCCAGATTGCATTGGGCTCAGATGCACCATAGCACCATTCTCTGGCCTTTCCTGCTGCAGGCAGGGCAAGCTGGAGGGAGAGTTAAGGGGCTCTGATATGTTCATAGCATCTCCAAGGACACCTAGCAGAGTCAGCTTCATTTCATGGCCCAACCCTTGTTATAAACCTGTGACCCTCACACCCGTCCCTGTTATTTTTTTGATTTGTCCCCCGAAATTATTTGAAAAATCAGTTCAGTGCCATCTCCCCATAGGCTGGGGGAGGGGTTCTAGAAGTGGGTGGGCTTGTGGTTACCCACCACCTTGATTTTCAATAGGTTCATTTCATGGCCCTGAGAGGATGCTTTGTACCACAGGGCACTACCTTACCCCAACTGCAGGTTCTGCTGTCTTTTCTGAGTCCTCAAGCAGGGATGTGGAAATTCATGGCACAGGTGTGGAGGGGAAGTGCATCATCCCCCCCCCCCCCCCGCATGGCAAGGCACATAATAATACAAAAACTGGAGGATGCCCCGAAACAGGGCAAAGCAGGTATGCAGCAACAATACCCATCCTCCCTCACTCAGCTTGCAGAGGGCAAGTACCTCTCAAAGCTGCCAGTGCAAAGGGGGAAGGACCCCCCCCCCGGTAGGGGGTGCTGGTTTTCCTGCAGCTCACAGCAGGCCCTCTGCTGGGTGGAAGGGGTCCCATAATGCTGCTTCTGCTAAGGCAGCTCCTGGAGGCAGGCGGGGGAAAAAAAATCTTCCAACTCTCACACCAGCAACACCAGCCAGCCCATCCTGAAGCCAGACCTGCCAGCCCTGTCTTGGGAAACCCTTTCTGATTGGTTGCTCATCCCTAAAAAGCAGAAAGTTGGAAAGGGCAGCCAATCAGAGCTGCTGCAGGAACCGGGGCACAGCTTCACCCTCTCCCCACAACAAATTTTCAGGTAAGGGAGGAGGGAGCAGAAAAAATCCCAGAAACTCAGAGGATCTCTTACTTCATGAATAAAGCCTATCCCTTCCCTGGCCTGGCAACGGACTAGCTCATTCTCTGATCCTCCCCACTCCATTCCTGTGAAGAGGGTGGGGGCTCCCTGGAGGGACATAACCCCTGAGCCGTCCCCCTCAGCCTGCCAGCTAGGAGGCCTCTGCCTCCCCATACGGCAGGGGTGCAGCAGCATACAAAGCAGGACCCCGGCAGGCACAGGCTGAGGGGCCAGTGATATCTACAGCCAGCTGAAGCCAGTAATACAAGGCCCAGGCAGGCCAGAAGAGGGACCTGGGCTGACTGAGTCCAGGGTAGGGTCCGGTCCCCCAGGCAGGGGGGGCCCCATCAGTCCAGTTTCCACAACGGCCCCAACTAGGAAGAGCCAAACTGGTTGAATAGGGAGGTGAAGTCCGCTTCTGCCATGGAGGTGAGGTTCTCCTCAGGCAGGGTGCTTAGGACCCCATTGATGAAGCTGCTGGCAGTGCTGCCCTCTCCACCCCCACCTTCACCCTGTGGCTCATCCCCAGCCCCACCCACCACCACCCGCTGGCTGCTCATCAGGCGGGTGATTGACTCTGGATACGTCAGGAACGTGTTGTGCCCATCAGTGCCCTCCACGGGCTGCCCCTGGCTCAGCAGCTGCCGGAACTCAGTAGTGTTGATGTTCTCCAGGCTGATGTAGGTGGTGTCACCCAGCAGGGCTCCCAGCTCCATGGCGGTTGAGTCACCCCCACCCTCAAACGGCAGGGGGAAGAAGGTGTCAAAGTTGGATTCGGCCTCAGGACAAGGGGGCGGGGGTGGAGGCTGGGACCGGCTGGAGATGCCCAGGCTGGAGAACTCCTCTAGGTTGACTGTACTGAAGCCCAGCTGGGGGGCAGGAGGCGGCGGCGCTCGGCTGGGCCCAGTGAACGGTAATGGAGGGTGCTGGGTCGTGACCTGCGGCTTCTGCATGGGCGGCAGCTGTCCCATGGCACCTGCCACCCCAGGAACACCTAATAGAGAAGAGAGAGGTTAGTGCTGGTCAGCAGCAGGGCCAATCCGAAGACAGCATGGCACAGAGGCATTATGGGGGTTGTGCAATCTACCCATACTGGGGTTGAAGGGAAAGGCCTGTATCTCATTCTCTGTCCCCTGAGCCAGCCTGGCACTGACTCAGAGCTAGCACCCCCTAGAGAAAAAAGGCTCCAGCCCCATACCCCATCTTGGTACAACAAGGCTGGGCAACCTTACCACTCATGCTGGGTCGGATGAGGGTGGGTTTGGACACAGCAGCCGTGCGGGCAGGGACGGCCATCCGACGCGGGGAGCGTGACTCCTGCATTGCCACTGCTGGGGGGGCAAGACAGGGTCAGTGCCCTTGGGGGTGTGAGGGAGGCAAAGGAGAACCTCCCCACCACAGCTAGGCCACCCTCAGCTCCCCTCCATGTAGGAGACTATTAGTTTCCATTTCTCAACACCATAGCCATACTTGGTGGTGCCTCCAAATGATACGGGCAACCAGGTTGCCTCCTCACCCCAACCCCTGCCTTGGCTTAGGTTCCTGAAGTCCAGCTGCAGCTGTAAGGCCCTGCCACCCCATGCCCCTCAAGACACCCACCCCCTGAGCTGTCCTCCCCCAGCAAAGAGTCCCTCTTTCCCCTATTCCCCACATCTCCCTTTTTGGCTAAAAGTCTCTCTCCTGCCCAGCTCAGGGATGCTCCTGTTTTCCTCCTTCTTAAGCCCTATCTCCAGCTGATCTTCCCACACTTTCCTCCTCATTCCTCCCACACACCCTACCCCACTTCTCAAGCCCCCTGCCCCAGCATAAGTCACCCCCCACCCTCACCTTCACCTGCAAAAGATGTTTTCTGTGCAATGGCCTTGAAGGTGTCATGCGTTCGCTTGCGCTTCTCCTCAATGCGGTGGAAATCACCTACAAGAGGGCAAAGAACTTTAGCCTGCCCTGAGGCAGGGTCCCTAGGAAGGGAAAAGCCCAGTGTCCCATTCTCACCAACCCTGAGCCAGCCACTTTCCTCGCCCTAAGGCCACATTGAAGCCAGCACCCCCCAGAGCAGGGGTCTGCAGCCTGCGGCTCCAGAGCTGCACATGGCTCTTTGGCTGCCCTCTTGCGGTACCAGGTTCTGAGGCCCTCCCCCTTGCCACTGGGAGACCCTACCAGGTGGCTCACACTAGGATCCAGACTCCCAACACTGCGAGACCCTATGGGCAGTCCACTCTTGGTTCCAGGTTCCTCCCACCCCAGGAGACCCTGCAGCAAGAGCTCTGTCTCAGTTCCCCCAACCAGGAGGCTACCTCCATTGTGGCTCTCAAAATACTCAGTTACTGAAGGTATTTTTTAAAATGGCTCTTTTTATATTTTGGGTTGCTGACCCCCACCCTAGAGAGAAGGGACTTGCAGTACCTTCATCTGGTAGATAGCGGAACTCCATAGCATCGCTGACTTCCTTGTCAGATGGGCGTCGTAGCTGCATCTGCACTGTCACTGGCTCCCGGAGCGCCTGGTCCTGGTAGGGTGGGGTTTTGAAAACGATGGCAACCTGCCGGTGCACGTCAGCTTGCGAGAAGGAGCCCTTGGCTTCCCATGAGTCCTTGAAGAATCTGACCTCAATGTCCTCTGGGGGAGGGAAAAAGGGAGTGAGGGAGCTGCAGGCACCAGTTAGAGAGCTGGAAACAGAATCCCCGAGTCTAAGTCTCCCAGCCCCTGCCCAATCCTAACCACCAGGCCTTGATCCCCACCACACGCTGTAGCTAGACCCCAGGAGTCTTGTTACTCAGGCTGCCCCCTTCTAACCAGGGACCAGCAGCTTGATGGTGGGGGTGGGGAGGGGTAAGAGTCACCGATCCTGATGGGGAGCAAGGCTGGAGATTCAGCTTTTGGGTAGAAAACCAACTGTGCTGAGATGGAAGGAGAGAGACCCTGTACTCACCCCTCTGGGGAGCCCCGGCACCCCAATTCATCCCCACACACTAGGAGCCCAGGCCTGGAGAAAGCATCCACATGCCCAGGGAACACCTCACAGGTCATCCCTCACCTTTGGGAAGTCACTCATGCCACCCTCCCCGCCCACCTAAAGGCCCCCTCAGCACTCACCCTTCTGCACCTTGTCACAGAGCAGGAAGATCTCATCCCCTCCCAGGCAGCTCCCTGAGTTGCGATTGACCCGGCAGATCTTCAGTTCAGCTGTGTTGGGGGCTCCTGGGGGTGTTGGGGTGGGGTTAGAGATGCCGATGTAAAACAATATGGTGGCACAGGTTGGTCTCTTCCCCTGTGAGCTCTCACTGCCTCCCCCCAGCTCTATGCAAGGGAGCCCCTCCCTGCAGCCTTCAGGCCCTCCGGTCTCCTTTGCAACCATCCACTTCCTCTCCAAAGACGCCACCACCCCAATCTCTGGGCCAAGGACCTTCCCCTGATGCTTTGCTGGTGACCCCCTTAAAGACCCCTCTTCCTTCACCACATGTAGCTGAGCCAAGCCTCTGCCTCCAATTCCTCCATCCTCCCAGCTGGGCCAGGCCCCCCCACCCATTCTCCAGGGCTCACGGTTGTCGTAGATCGGCTGTGACACCACGAGGGGCAGCTGGACAAGTTGCCCAGTGCCCGCAGGGTCCTGCACCCACACCTGGAAGCAGAGCCGCACAGCATTGAGATCGTAGTCCCCCTTCTGATCATCCATGGACACTGTGGGGGTCAGAAGGGAAAATGAGATGCACAGAGTGGCCAAGATCCCCACTGCAACCTCTCCTCTCCCGCGCCTCCTGGCTCTAACTCCCCCAGGGCAATTTCTCCTCCTCCCATGTTGACTGAAGAGGCTGTTCTTGCCTCCAAACTCTTCCCACTCCTCATCAAAGGGTTATTGTGCCCCCATCCTGGGCACTCGTTCACTGCCATCTGCAGGCAGCATATTACTGGTTCTTCCTCACCAAGGCAGATCCACCCCCCCATCAAAGCAACTGTAGTTGGTTCTGCCCTCCCCACCCAGCCCTGCTCTGCTCACCATTGAAGGGGTTGTTGTTGGTGCGGATGCGCTGTGCCACGGCCTCGTCCAGCTCCCGCTTCTTCACACACTGGATGCCCAGGTTCTGGAAGCTGAGAGGCAGGTGGGGTTTAGAGTCAGCCTGGGCACCACACCAGTCATGGTGAGGGAGGGGCAGGACTCTGGGTTCCCTCCTACCAACCCAGTGCTGCAGCTTCCCCAGGGTCACAGGGCTAATCACCAGCTGAGAGGAAACAACAACCCAGGAGTCCCCATGTCCAGTCCCATGACCCTAAAAGTCTTGAGTTCACTAGATACCCCCTTCCCCCACTTCTAGGGGCCAAATCCAGCAGCCCTGACTCCCAGCTCCCATCTCTAATACCACAGTCCCCACTTCCGGGCCAAAGCTGCAGAGAACCCAAGCATCCAGAATCACCTGTGGATATTGCGCTCAGGCGATAGCTCAGCCTCATAGTAACCATCCTTGCAGTCCTTCCCCACCAGCTCATGGGGGTGGGGTCGGTAGGGGGTGTCCTTGGTCACCAGTGAGATGCGAATCTTTCCTGGGCCTGTGTAATTATTGATCTATGGGTGGGAGATGGGTGCAGAGATTAGGGACTTCAAAGATTTTTAGTAAGGCTATAGAGGAGTCCTTCCCCCTCATTTCCCACTGGAAATGAAGCTGAGACTGTCCAAACACACTGCACACATGTGCCTTCAGCGGGCAGCAACTGCAGTGCCCTGGCCCCTCTGGCACCAGGCCACATTGGGGGTCCCACTCCAAGTGGGAATGCAAGAGTGTTAATGCTTAGAGCTCTACTCCAAACACACAGGGGGGAAACTGAGTCACAGAGAGGAGTAGCAACATGCCCTGGGGTCTTACAGCAAATCAAGAGAGGCAGAGAGAGAAAACCCAGGTCACCAACTCACCTTTACTCCATCCACTCTCCCAGCAGACCCCACTCCCTTCCCAGAGCTAGGTATAGAACCCAGGAGTCCTGGCTCCCGGCTCTCTGTTCTGCTCACTGACTGGCAGCTTTTCATTTCCAAGAGACCATGGAAGTTGCAGTCTATGCTGTAGACGATTTGTAAATGTCTCATGTGACTAAATAGTCCAGTCCAGAGTTTGCATAATCTTTGGCAGTTACTTGAATTGTGGGTGCCATGGGGGGCTGCTTGCCTCCTACAACCCTTTTCTTATCAAGCTGTAGGAGCCAGCTAGGTAGTGCAAAATCTCTCAGCATTTCATCAGGGGTCCAGGCCTCCCACCCAGATCTGAGGGATTTGGGATGGGGCACCTGCACTGGAACTAGGAATTTTGGTGCCTGGGGCATGCCTGGAGCCGAACATACTCTTAGAATGAGTGGCACCCGGAGCAAGCAGCATGGAAAGTACCCTTTGATCGAGCAGCGAAATGGAGCCGCTCTGGGGCTACCGGCGCTCTAGTTACGGCCCTGGGGAACACAGACCCGTCGGTGAGTGTGTCGGAGGTGGACTCGGCTAGCGTATGTTGCGCAGGGCTGATCCTGCCAATGCACTGAGGTGGGGGCGAGGTGCACTGAGGTGGGGGAGCGGCTGACCTTAATGGTGGGGTGGGTCTTTGTGGTGTCAGTGCTGCGTTCCCCAGGGATGCTGCCCGCTGAGCGCCCCTCGCACTTGTAGCGGAAGCGCATCCCACGCTGCTTGGGCTGCTCAATGATCTCCACAAATGGGGTGCTGCTGACAGGGTCTGGGGACACAGAGAGACAGACAGATGAGTGACAGACCAACCAATGCTCAGCGTGCCCCACCTTTGCCTACACCTCTGTAAGCAGGAATGGCTGCAGTCTGTGGGACATAAATCCCCTGGAGCATGGAGGGAAACAAAAGCACATGGCCTGAGCTCTGCCTGGACAGAGCTGAAGAATAAAACCCAGAAGCTCTAACTACCTCTCTGCACACTAGAAACCCCACTCTTTGTGAGCTGCACCAAACCCAGGAGTCCTACATTTCTTCAGAACAGATCACATGCAGCCTCTGTGCCCCACATCTCAACACAGTCCAGGCAAGCCACCACTCCCATCCTGGCCACTTCCCCCGACTGGGAGCTTTCCGGTAACTCTGCAATGCTCATGTCACACTCTGCCAGAGGTAGACCAGCAGCCCTGGCGGGAGGCTGGGAGAACCCAGGAGATTTCCAGCCAGGCAGGGCCAGGTTCAAAGCTCCCCAGACTGAGGTCATGCTCTGAG
Organism: Podocnemis expansa; assembly: GCA_007922195.1. Lineage (NCBI taxonomy): Eukaryota > Metazoa > Chordata > Testudines > Podocnemididae > Podocnemis > Podocnemis expansa. Next base: position 28,881,145 of record ML681973.1, read on the forward strand.
CTATCAAACAGTCAATGACTGCTGTTTCTGTAGTAGGAATCCACCTAGCAGTGTGACTAACCCCAAGTCGACAATGAGTCATGCCAACGCCCAGCCAGGCTGGGGAACCCCTAGAACCAGGATCCCTCAGTTAGTACGGAAGTTTATCTGCCTCTGGAGTGGGGCGTGGGGCTGTTTAGACACAGATTCCTCAGCTGGTGCTGAGATGCAGTGTCACACTTTGTCCCATGCAATTAATGGCTTCTCTAGCACCATGGCACACCTCAGTGACACACAGCAGTAATGGGGTAGCACTCACTCAGAGAGATTGTCCCCAACTGAACCTCTGCCCACTCACTGCAGCACAGTGCCCTCCTGCTTAGTAATTCCGGCTCTGGGGTGAGAGCAGGATCTAGGAGCCAAGACTCCTGTGTTCTACAGGGATAATAATCACTAGTGCTTAAGATGGTTTGCAAGACCAGTGCTCTGAAAGTCCTAATAGCTCTGGGTGGCAGCTGTAAGCGAACTACATTTATTAACAATCACACTTTTGTTAATTACATTCCATTTAAATATGCAAGCTGAACTGGGACTCACCCAGGATGGGCCAGTTCTGGTGGAAGGCGAGGAGTAGCTCTAAAAGGAGAGAATGGGAGTGGTTACTGGTGTGACTGAGATGAAGTTTCAGCAACCTCCTGCAGCATGGAGCTCCTCGGGTACAGCACGCAGGTAGAGGGCTGTTGTATGGTCCCGACCAGGAAAATAGCGCTCTTGTCCTCAATCAGTTCCACCTAGTGTCCATGCCCAGTACCGCACCTTATCAGCACTCCATTCTTACTTCCCATTCCCATTCCAGGCTTTTATGAACCCGGCCTCCGCAGTGCCTCTTGCTGCTCACAATCCTCGCTCACCCACTGGCAACGGGGCTCATTCTGCCTTAGAGAGTGAGGTGCAGCTACCTCTGGGGTGGTACACAGGGCTGGCTAGCAGCTGCACAGACATTTGGAATTAGAAGCAAAAGAAAAATCAGTGGTGAATGGGGTTAAAATGGCAGGCATATTCACGGAGGCAGAATGGAATCTGCCGGGGTGGAAAGTGGCCTGGACACCAGGGTTCACGGGCTATGCTATGCACTTGCACCAGGGGATGTTTCACCCTGGATGTCCAGGCAACATGAGGATTTGGAGGGAGCAGGGAGTGCATGGTGCTCATGATCTCAGAGATGGGAAAGTCCCAGCTCTCCACCACTGCTTTTTCCAGTAACTCACATGGGTATTGTGCCAAACTGGCACCAATCCCAATTGCCACAGGGCACCCAAGCTGCAGGCACTGTCCAGTCAGGATGCAGCTGGGATGTCTCTAAAGGCTGTGAGAACTGAAGGGAACTGGCTTCCTCCCACTACAGTCAGGGCTGACCCAGACACCCCAGTGCAGCACTAGGAGGCACCAGGCTGATGCTGAAATCTCAACCCCAATGTGCTAGGGAATTTCCAGCTCAGGTGGTTCCATTTGCTTCTCCTGGACGTGCTGGCAGTTTCAGCTATTCTCACTTGCACCAGACACACTTGTGCAGTGTGGTGGTTGTATACTGCTATGCTCTGCCCCAGAAGTGACTGAATTTCATTGGAGGATGCATGGGTTCAAAAAGCACTATGCGAATACAGGACAAGAGACCTCCAACTTCACATAATAGCTAGCACCAGACAAACCCTGTACACTCGTACAGAGATCTTCCCCTCATGTGCAAACATCACTCACACCAAAGAGATTCCCTTCCTGGTGCTGAGATGTAGGCACCTCTGGAATCGGCTACCATACAGTATATAGCTCAGGGTCTTCCACTGAACACTCCCAGGCATGTGGCTGCTTCCTTTAGGGAAAGCAATACCCTGCTTCCAGCCAGGTGATCTGTGTCGATTTCAGGCCTTGGGTGATTAGGACCTAGCTGGTTTGTGAAGGACCCTGCCCAGCAACATCCCCAAACCCATCCAAGTGGACAGCGAGCAGAACATCATCACACTGAGCTAGTCTACACTTACAGCACTGTAGCATCTCCCATAACCCATCTTTCAGAGCGGCAAGAGCTATGTTGATGGAAGAAACTCTCCCCTCCACACAGTGCCATTTACCCTGGGAGTTAGGTCCGCATAATGGCAACGCTAGATTTCCCACAACCCCAAGGAGCACTGTTATGTCAACGTAAGTCATCCTGGTCTTAGTTCAAGAGTGAGTCCCAGGATTCCTGGGTCCCAGTCCCAGCTCTAGTAGAGGACCACTGACTAGAACAAGGGGGCTGGGATTTAGGACTCCTGAGTCTCATTCTTGGCTCTGGGAGAGGAGCCATGTTTTTGGTGCCCTGACTACGGATCAAAGTCTCCAGCAGGGAATTCTTCAGAAGATTGAGCGGCTGAGACCCAAACGAGAAATTACACAGGCCCTTCCTCAAGCCATACAACCAATCCAGGCTGCCCTCCCATCCCCATCCACCCCCCCCCAATGGAGGCTTCACAGCCTTGGTCTCAGCTGCACCAGAGTCCACCCTAGCAGCATGCTGGGGCACTGCGGCCATTGAGGGGACAGCGCCCCCTACTGAGCTTCCCCAGAGCACTCTGAAATCTCCATTCTACTGCAGCCTGATTCAGCTGAGCCCAGGGGCTCCTGGCTGGGACCAGACCACCAGTTAGCACCTTTGGTTTCTGTTTGCAGAGCTGGGAGCTGCAGGCTGGTTCCCAAGGAGCAGGCTCACTCATTAACCAGGTGCTTTTATCCCAGCAGCACCAGCTGGGGGGGTGTGTGTGATTTATGGGGCCTGTGCAAGGACTAATACAGGTAGCAATTTAGGAAGAGGAAGAACAGAAACTGTTTCATATCAGCTCAGATCCCACAGGGAGGGGGAGTAGCCCAGAGCTGGGAGAGCAGGAGGCTGTGGGTCAGGACTGAGAGGAGCACTTGAAGGGAGTTTGCTGCCCCTTTTAGTGTCACCTATTTAAAATTGAAATAAGGAGAGGGGGAGGTCATATTCCAACAGCTGCCCCCACCAAAAGCCACTGACCTGCCAGCCAGTTCTACTACAGGCCCCCACCCAGCACTCATCTGCAGCTGCTGCTGGGATGCAGGGGGAAGGGCAGAGGGAATAAAATATTTTTCCCTTGACATCATCTGTTTTGTGCAGGAATCCTAGGGCAGGAGGCTGGGCCTACAGCCCCCCAGCTAGGGGAGTGGCCAGGAACACACACACAGGGAGAGACAAAGCCCTGGAGAGCTTAAACCCAGACAGAGAAAGGATGGAAGCTGGGAGGAGGGAAAACTGAAACACAGAGGGAAAGAGACCTGCTCAAGGTGACAGGTCCCACCCATCAGGGTGCCAGGAGAACCTGGGAGCCTTGTGCTATATGCACTGGGCTGCCCCCACAGACAGGTCCGCTGAACTTTCAGAAAACATCTGCTGATTCTGGCTACAGCTCTGGGAATGCAGGAGAGTCCAGGGATTGGGAGGTAGAAAGGTCCAGCCGGTTTTCCTCTTCCTCACTTCTTCCACCATCTGTGATCTCCCCCACTGCACCAAGGCCATTACTGCCCCCTCCCCAAAAGCCATCGATGTTGGCAGGAACAGCCTTCATGTCTTGCTTGTCTACAAAGCAGGTGACTCAAGCGCATGCCCACATGTGCAGGGAAGGAGGAGAGGACAGAGGTCCATCAATTGTAAGGCCAGAACGACCTCCTGATCCTCCAGTCTGAAGTACTTTATAGCGCAAGCCATGGGCCAGCCCAGAATTGTCTGGCTCTTCGAAGCATCTGACAAAGTAGGATTTTCTCCCACGAAAGCCCATGTGAAAAATAAATGTTAGTCTTAAAGTGCCACACGACTCCTTGTTTTTTTTGCTGGACTAGACTAACACGGCTATCCCTTTGGAAATTATAAAGATATAGAAAACCATCCCGTCTTGCTTTAAACACTGCCAGTGATGGAGAGTCCATCCCAGCCCCTGGAAGGTTGATCCAGTGGTTAATTCCCCTTGCTGGTACAAATTTGTGCCTTATTTCCAATCTGCTAGCTGCAATTTCCAGCCACTGGATCTTGTTACATCTGGCTGACAGCCTAAAAAGCTCTATGTTATTCAATTTCTGTTCCCCATACAGGTACTTTCTGTTCCCTCTGCGTACACCCAAGACGTGCACACAGGGAAGCATGTGTGTAAAATACATATATTCCTCATGGAGCCCAGGGCCTGACCTGGGGACCTCTAGAGCCAAAGACTGAGGCCAGATCAACACTTGAAACATTTGCTGGTAAAACAATGTCACTTATGGACACAATTTTTTTTCTTAAACACCACTGTATACCAAAGGAGCCAATGCAGACACAGTTCTAACAGCAAATGGCCTCAGAACACTACCAATTTTGATCAAAAAGACCTTTCACCCTCTTGTTTTGCTCAGGGAACAGGTAGAAGCTATCTGGCAGAAGAAACTTTCTGCCTGCATAAACTGAGTTTCCACTGGGAAGGTTTGTGGGTATGGCAGCAGGTTGGCAGCAGTTCAGGACAGGGTCTGTCTTTATGTTCCATGTTTGCATAAACCTACCACAATGGGCCCTGGGTTGTGGACTGAGGTTTCTGTTCCTAATCCCAAAGTAACATCACTTTGGGGGTGCATACTGGGATCAGCTGGGCATGTCTCACCCATTGCAGAGGCTTTAAGCACTCGTGACGCTGCATCAGGCTCACAACAGAAGACTAAAGAGCTTTGGTCTGACTAACATCACTGGGTTCAATACAGGTGGAACTAGGTGAAAATGAATTCCTCATGTTACACAGGGGGCCCAGACTGGATGATCTCATCTGCTGGTCTTGTGTCCTTAATCACTTAGGGAAAGCACAATGGATTTATTAAAAAAAAAAAGATCACTGATTTAAATCACCAACTCAAAACACGATTTCAGTCAGTGGTTTTAATACATTTTTCCATTTGTACTTCAGTTATTTTCTAATGAAGACTGTCAACCAATGAGCCACCTATTAAAAGATGCTGATTTACATCTAAATGGAGCCATTACACAAAGCCTTTTTGATATCTAGGAGGGAACACTAGAAAAAAAGATGCATTTATTTAAGCAATTATATAGCTTAATAGTTTCAGATTCTAATGGAACATTTTCAGTATATTAGAAAATGGCAAGAGACAGCTTACACAGTTACTACATAATTAAATCTTTGCTCATGATGTGTGTCAAACTGCATTAGTTAGGATGGTAAACGGAATTTAATTAAATACACAAACCAGCATCTAAAAGGTATTTTTATTACACCAAACCTTGTGTGTTTTGAACGCACAAATTTCTCTTATTAAACTGTATCTCACTTTTACAACTGTAGGATTTATTAAAGGAAGACTAATTATCTGTGGTCAGTATATTAAACTGATTATTTCAGGACAGTCTGGGAACATATAATTGTATGAAAGTGACCAGAACATAAATTCCCAGCCTTGCCTAAGTTTCTTTAAAATGAGAAAAAAAACCAACAAGCAGTCGTGGGGCACTTTGAGACTAACAGATTTATTTTTCGCATGAGCTTTTCTCCCACGAAAGCTCATGCGAAAAATAAATCTGTTAGTCTCAAAGTGCCACACGACTCCTTGTTTTTTTTTGCTGGACTAGACTAACACGTCTATCTCTTTGGAAATTTAAAATGAGATCACCTCCTAAATTATTTGTGCCATATTTGTAAAGTTCGCTCAGAAGTCAGATGATTTCTCCCTGATTCTTTCTTTACACAAAAGGTCAGCCTTTAACTAAAAGTTGCTGGGATTTTTTTTTTTTTAATGGAGACTCATGGACTCAGTATTTTTTTAGTTAAACTTTTAAGAGATTACAATAAATGTATAGGCTTTCACATATTTTGTGTTAAATTTAGATTTCATTTTAACCAGGTTATTTTTAAAAAGGAAAAAACAAACAAAATAAAAAATCCAACTAAAACACTGATTTTTTAAAATCAACCAATTTTAATCCATCTTGTACAGATTAAACTATAGGCCTAGATCAGTCTGCTCTGGAAAGCTGCCCCATAGCTAAGACTTGAGAACTCCATCTATTTAGCTTCTCTAAGTGAAGTATGAGATGGATCACTTCAGGATTACCTGTTCATTCCCTCTGAAGCACCTGGTACTGGCCACTGTTGGATGACAAACAAGGAGTCCTGTGGCACATAAAGACTAACACATTTATTTACTGCATGAGCCTTCATGGGAAAGGATACTGGCCTGGAATGACTCAAACCTGGTCTACAGACTCCTCTGTGCAGAAGAGATTTCAAAGAGCAGAGGACTCTAATCCAGCAGCCCAGTATATGAAACTTGCCCAGCACAGAGCAAGACCCAGCAGCCAGTATATGAAACTTGGCTCATTCAGACCAGAAATAAGATGCATATTTTAATAGGCAACTAACCCTTGGAACAGCTGATGCCAGAACCGTGTGGCATCTCCATCACTTTCCATCCAGATCAAACAACTCTCTAAAACCAGTGCTCCGGCTTAATCAACAGATTTGGGCTGAAGGCAGGAAAGGCTAGGAGAGGTTGTCTGATCTGGGTGATGTGGGAGAGTCACACCAATCCCATCCGGCCTTGAAATCTATTATGAGATGCAACTGACCAGAACCCAAAATTTAAGAGGTAGCATGGTCTAGTGCAGTGGTTCCCGGCCTGTGGTCCAGGGCAGCCACACAGTTATTGCAAGGGGCCTGTGAATACATCCGACCCCAGATGCTGCAAAGGCCCAGGCCCAATCTGGCCCCAGCCACTGCCAGACAGTGATCCACATTGGAGAGGCCTCTAACTCAGCGGTTTCCAACCTTTTTCTTTATGCAGACCACTACACCATAATCAAAAATTTTTGTGGCCCACCATGTAAACAAACCACATTAAACATTTTTAACATAGCCTATGGTTGATTAGAATCAAACTTATACCAAGGAGTATTGAAAATGCAGTTATTTCTAATAATTTATTATGCTCACTTATAAACATTGTATTCATCAGTGTACATTTACCTGTAGTAATTCTCTCTCCCCCACTCCCGTGGACCATGGACCACCACTTGGGAACCACTGCTCTAAATAAATTGCATTTGCCTGCTGGGAGCAGCCACATCCCAGGTATGTCTCCACGCCTTGGGAGTAGGCGGTGGCCAGGTCCTCCACTGCCCTTCTGCAGCACCACTGCCTGCAGTCATTCTCCAATAACTATTATCATTTGGGGGTCCATAAAATTTGACATTAAAAAGGGGTCCTCATACTCGAAAAGGTTGGGAACCACTGGTCTAATGGTTAGGAGCAATGGACTGGGAGTCAGGACTCCTGTGTCCTGCTCCCAGATCTGTAGCAGGCCCTTGAGCATGTCCCTTCCCCTCACGATGCCTCTGTCCCCCAGTTCCTCTTTGTCTCTTCAGACTGGGGACTCCTCCAGGGCAGCAACTCGCTCACTGTGAGTCTATGCCTGTCACAGCAGGATTGGGCCCCCACTTCAGCAGGGGGATCTGTATACAAGCACCAGAGTGCCCAATCTCAGCTACCACCATAAAACCATGTAATAAGTGCATTAGGCAGAGGAGTCCCATGGAAGCAAGGATGAATTTATTAAAAGCAGCAGTCAAAAGGCAAACAAACTGCACAGCTCCCTAATGATGTGATGGTGGGCCTTCTAACACCAGCATATAAACCAACAGTGTGGCTGCACTCAATACTGGGCTTCCATCTCCTACAGGGCCGGCAGGATCACAGGGGGTCAGAGAATACTGAGGGGCCTGGCCAAGTGGGGAGCGGAGCTGAGTAGGACCAAGTGGAAGCATCCCTTGCCCTCTCACAGAACAAGGACAGTCACCGCTTATCCCCAACACAGCCACAGGAATGGAGTCCTGGCTGAGATCAGACAATGGAAAATTTGAAAGTGCTAGAGGAAAGGACTTCCACAGCTGGCACCGTTCACTCAGAACTCACAGCTACAAGCTATGATTGAGGCTGGGGGTCGAGCAGGAATTCAGAGGGAACCAGCAATTTCTCCTGGAGGGGTCACGATGAAGGCTGGAAAGGCAGACAGCACTGCTGATGGGATGTCAAACTTTCTGCTTCAGGGATGAAGTTGATACGTAACCACTCAGAGATGAAAGGAAGCGACCGAATGGAGCCAGATCATTCCACCTCAGCTGCTCCCATGGAGGTCTCCGGCCTGTTTCCGAGCAGCTGGTTTCACGGCTAGTGCCTGGGCTTGAAGGACCCAGTTTGACAAAGTAGCCTAAGTTAAGAGGAAGTTGTTGCTGTAAGGCCCAGCCTGCCAGCTCTCTGGGGCAGAAAGCACCTTTGTTCTGTTTGTACAGCACCTAGCACCTTGTAGTCCTGCTCCGGGACTGGGACTCCCAGTGTTGCCATCACATACACCAGGGGTCTCAAACTCAAATCACCATGAGGGCTGCATGAGGACTAGTAGAGGGCTGCATGAGGGTTAGTACTGTAGCCTGAGGGCCACACCACTGAAACCTTTCCATACAGTAATATTGCTAACGATCATGTCATTGTGGGCTGCAGGAAATAACTTTAGGGGCTGCATGTTTGAGACACCTGACATACACAATATATAGTAACACCAATGCTGAAACTCGGTAGTTACACACAAGCCCCCTGCTGAATCAGAGCACAGGACTGCGTCCAGAGGGAGAGGTCAGGATAACCTGTTACATCATCATCACTCGTATTATGGCAGTGTTAGAGGCCCCAGCCAAGCCTGGGAACCCCCTGTCATGCCACGAGCCATGCGGCCCCCACAACTGACTGAGATCAGGACTCACCACCATGCCTGGTGCAGCACAGACACACAAAGATGATCCCCGCCTTGTGGCTAGGGACTGGACTAGGACTCAGGATGCTTGGCTTCTATTCCCGCCGCCAACCTCAGGCAGTCCCTTCCCCCCTCAGTGCCTCAGCTTCCCCGCTCACCCTGTGTTTTTTGACAGCCAGTCTATGCCAGGCAGGATTTGCTTCTATCACTAAAACAGCAAACCCTCCTTATACCAGCAAAGATGTCAGGACTGGGGCTTTTGCCAGCACAGCTGAAGATTTGATGCTCCTCACCAACACAGACTTTTCTCTTAGACAAGGACTAAACAGGAAGCACTTTGTGCAGGGGCTGTCCCTTGCCATATATCTGGGCAGTGCCCAGCACAACTGGCGGCAGTCTGCCTCAGCCAAAAGTCTAGGCAACGTCCACCTTCAGCAGTGGGAAAGGGGTCGGCTACACCTAATAAACAACTAACAGCTGGAGAAGGATGGCATCGATTGGCTTAACCCTAAGATCTTGTCCCTGTTGCTGCGAAACACCATAGCCCCAATGGTGCTCGGGCTTCCACTTTCTGAAGTGGTAGGATTATCTGTACCAGATCAGATAGTGGGGTCCATTCAGCACCCATCCCTCTCCCCTAAGGGAGCCCAGGGTTCTCTCTATGCTCTTTGCTGTGTGGAGGGGGGATCAATTTCCTCCCAACCCCTCAACTGGAGCCCTGACACATGAGGACCAGGGACCTCGAGAGCTGGTTCCAGTTCCCAGCTTCCAAGCCTGCAAAGGCAAGAATGAAGCTGAAAATGGGATGCGAGGCTGGAACAACTTGGACTGATAGGGGATTGGGGAAAAGGCAGGGGGACAGGGACACCCCTCTGAGTTTGTTTTAGATGCCCATGTTTGATAGCTTGAATTGCAAAAAAATTCCTTCTTTAGAATGTGACTAGAGCATCACCAAAATCCTCTTGGCCCCACATGCATCAATCATCAAATTAAGTCTGAAACCCAATGATGGCCAACTGTCCCACAAGAGCCACAAGCCAAACTGGAAGGCTGGCTCAGCTACAAACTTCTTCCCAGGCCTCACAGCCCTGGCTGCCTAAACCTTTCCCCACTCCCCACCTGAATTTCTAAGGAAGGCAATACCAAGGATGTCTGTTATGAAAAGTCCCAAGGCAGAAGAAGATCTTGACCGAAGGGGGCAGGCAGTACAGCTTTCCATGGCTAGAAAGGACCACTGTGATCATCTCCTGTATAACAGCCCACATGATAGCCCTGAATTAATTCATGGTTGAACTAGAGCAGACCGCTTTGGGTGTTTTTTTCTATCTAGTTAAAAAGTTGCCAGCAATAAGAGGATCCACTGCAGCCTGTGGGAAATCAGCCTGCCTCAATTCCCTTCAGTTCTAAAGTATTTACACTTAATTTCTGGTCTGAACGTGTCTCCGGAACTTGGGAGACCTTTGTTGCACTGAAGAGCCCACTATCAAATTTCTGTTTCCCCATGTACGTACACACAGATTGTGATCAAATCACCTCTTTGTTCGACTAAACAGACAGAGTTCCTGCAGGCTTCAATACATAACAACAAACCACTTCCGGTTCTATGGGATTAATTCACTATCACTGCATTTCCGTCCTGACTGTGGCGGGACAAAAGAGCTCTGAGTTTCAGGATAACATGGAAAGTGTCACACTACATAAGAACTAAGCGTTATTAGATGCTAGGTTACAGGCCCAAATACATCAAGCCGGAGGTGCCATTTCCACACTGTACAGCGTCTGGTCAACTTCAGCCCAGCCCTTCCTGCGTACCAAAGGACCGTATCATTTGTGGTTTTCCCACCGTGTTGGCTTTTTCATTTTCAAGACACACAAATTCCTCCTTCCCCCAAACATATATTTTAACATCCCCCAAACTGCAGTGCCTGTCAGCCACCCCCCCCAAAGCAATCAAGGAAATTGCTGCCACCCAAGGTCCCGGAAGTAGGTCTCAGAACCACCACAACAAAACTTTTCCAAAACAAGGCAGGGGCCCAGAAATGCAGCAGCAGAGGAAATAATGGGCGGGAAAGGGAACACAGCTAGGAAACCCCAAGCTCCTGGGGAATCCCGGCTGCTGGCCAAGCCCCCCAGTAGTGGGCACCCCCGTCCCAGCCCAGCTCCGCTGCTTCCACACACCCCGCTGTGCCATCAGCTCCCGGGGAATATTTCACCCGCACCCCAAGAGATGGGGCGAGGGGAGCAGCCATAACCCCGGGGATCTGGACTGGGGGAAAGCCCCTACTGCTGGCACGGGCTCCGCACTTACCGTCTATTTCTGCCATGTCAGGATAGGTGCAGGCTGGGACCCAAAGAGGTGCGGGGGGCTCCCTGGCGGGAGGGAGCCAAGGCCGGGGGCTCCCACTTTAGGAAGCGGGGTGCTCGGTTGGGGAAGGGGCTCCTGGAGGGGGGTCAGGGCATGGACCCCCGCCCACAGGAAGAGCGTGCGCAGGGCGGGGATGTCTCCGCCCCAAGCTAGTCCCGCCCCGGCGGAGGAGCCGAGGACGGATCGGGGAAGGGGCCGCCAAGGGAAGGGGTCCGACGCTTAGGAGGGGCCCAGCGGGGATCCCGATCCCTGCGGCGGGCCCACCCCGCGATGGGCTCCGAGGCTGAAGGCGGGTCCCGGCCTCGATCGGGGCGGGGGTCCCAGCTGGGCGCGGGATCCTGCGGCGGGATCGGGTCCAGGCGCCCAGTAGCCGCGCTCAAAGCTACGCAGCACGCGGAAATGCCCGCGCCACGTGACCCGCCCCTCTGCTGGGAAAGCCACGCCCTCCACGCACGAAGGCAGCTGGAGGGGGGATTCCACGCAGGCGCAGACGCCGCCGGCCAGAGGAACGCGCCGGTAGCCCGCAAGGGAGCGGCGGCAAATTCCAAGCCAGAGAGGGGGTGAAAAAAAGAGGTGGTGTCACAGGGCCGTGCAGAAGCCAGGCACTGGATGTCAGTGGGGGTCATGGGGCTCTGCGTGCCTGGCATTAATCAACTCAACAGGGATACGGCCTAAGGCAGGGGGCCTGACCCCTATCTAATAGTGTAATAGTTAGCACGGCTTCTTTATATGCAAAAGGTCCTGGGTTCAAACCCCAGGGGGTTAGACTAGATGATCTCATGAGGTCCCTTCCAACCCTATGATTTGATTCTAACCTGGGGTCCACAGACATGTTGCAGGGGGGTCTGTAGAGCCTCTACCTAGGAGCCTGCAGTCCCGATGCTCCCTGCCAGTGCTGCTTTTCCAGATGTATGGCTGGATCCCAGCAACAGGATGGGGCTGTGATGGCTCTCCAGCAAGGGCAGGGGGCCATAGCTGCTGTGGCTTCGCTTCCCAGTGGCACAGGCCATGGTGGCAGTGCCACTCGTTGGCTGTCCCAGCAGCACTGCTACCCCTGGAAAGGACCTGGGGCACCAGCCCAGGCCCTGCCCTTTACCTGGAGGCCACGCCCTCTGGTCACAGGCCACACCTCCAGCCATAGCCACAGCTGCAGGCAGCCGGGCCCCAGATCTCCAGCCCAATCGGGCCAGAGATGAGGAGAGGCAGGGCCCTGCCAGACCCAGGACATGGATGCCAGGATGCAGGGCATGGGCCCTGTGTACCTGGCACCAGCGACGCCCCTGGTGCACCACAAGAGTGGCACAGACCAGTTTGCCTGCTTGGGCCTGATTACATAATCAGCCAGGGGGGCCGCAAAGCTCTTTTTTTTTTTTTTTTTGTTAAAAAGGGGTCCCCAGCCTGAAAAAGGTTGGGAACCACATGCCTAGGGTGTGGTATGCCATGCCTGGATTGCAGGGGGCATTATATAGGACCCTCATTGGGCAGAGTGGAGCCATAAGGGCCCCAGGGAAAGGTGTTATAGACCAGCTAGGCTCCAAGAGGCATCACTGCAGGGTTGTGTAGGGCAGTGGTTTTCAAATATAGGGTCAGGACCCAGTACTGGGTCATAAACCCTTAGGCAGTGGGTCATGGTGCCCCATGCTGCCCCCACAAAAGACTGGACTGCATTGCCCAAAGATTAAGTGTTGGGTCATGGGCATAATTTTTTTATAACTGGGTCCTAAGGAAAAAACATTTGCAAACCACTGGTGTAGGGTGCAGGAATTTATGGGTCAGTATGAAGGACTTGACCACCTCTTAGGTGCTATAGGAACCACAGTGGGTCATTATGAAGCCATATAGGGACCACTCTATGAGACATTATTAGATCACATTAGGATTAGGGTACAGGTGGGCACTACTGGTTCGTACAGGGGCCAGTGTGGTGTGCTACAAGGTAATAAGATATATGAGGCAGCACGTGGACTTTAAAGCTCCATAGAGAATGTTGTAAAACTGTAACACAAGTATAAAAAAGTCTTACCACATCTGCTGTACCATTTCCAGTGGGTTTTAGGCCAAAAACCCACAGGAGTAAATGGCAGAGCCAATATTTGATGGCCCTACAGTCACCTCGTAAGGCTTGAGACTTCAGAGGTGAAACTTAAAGGCGCTTTCTTGGAAGAAATGTCATTCAGTTCCCTGCCTCTAGGCCACCATGGGCCCCCTTAGCAAATAAACTCATTAACACTAACTGCCTTACAGAGGATCTCCATACCTCTGCTCCTAGGAGTCTCTCATGGAGATCACCCTGCCTCATAACTCCACTGCTGGTGCAAAGATCATTCTCTCAAGCCCTTGTTTTGACCATGTCACACCTCTTTTTGCATCCTTCCACTGGTGCCCCCCACTCATCTCTATTACATGACCCATAAGATGCTTGTCTTCCTTTTTGAGGCCCTCCTGGCCAATCCCCACCTGACCTATCATCTCTCATTTAGTATAGACAAGCCAACTCCCATCACCACTCCACCCATGCTGTCAGCATCCACAGCTCCTTTGCTATCTACATTTGGTAAACTGGACTGTCTCTGTGCAAAAGAATAAAGACACAAATCAGGTATCAAGAATAGTAACATTAAAAAAACAGCAGGACATTTCAGTCCACCCAGACATTGTGTAAAAAAAAAAAGTGCTAATTACAAACAAGAGGTTCTGTAGCACTTTTAAAAAATAACAAGTTTATTACTCACATGAGCTTTTGTCAGATGCATGAAATGGAAAAAAAATAGCATATTAGGTGTAAATATATAGGTACAGAGAAGGGTGGGTCACACTCTTAATTCAAACAGCTCCAGATCCAGAGCCTTCCGGATTAGTTTGACGTACCATTGATCCCTCATTCCCATAATGCATATATTAACATACCACATTTTCCTTTTCATACACCTGGTTATACCCCCAGAAGCTCATGCAAGAAATACATTTGCTAGTCTTTAAAAGTGCTCAGACCCCCCCCCCCCCCTTCGGTCCTGCAGGAACTGACAGGGTAGGGCTGCTCCTCCCTGTGGCCCATAGGGCTGCACTTCGCCCCCCAGCTCCGACACGAGATCATCTAAGCGGGCCAGGGGAGGCACCACAAGAGCGAGAAGCAACGGCACAAGCTGGGACTGCAGGTCGCTGCCCGCCCCGATCAGAAAGTCCGGGCGCCGGCCAGTTCCCAGGCTCCGGCAGCGGCCGCCGCGTTCAACGTGGGGCTCAGCAGGGCACGTTTCCCGCTCGCTCCTCCTTCCCCAAACACCCCGCCAGCCCCCCGCCTATCAGCCGCCTCCAGCGCCGTCACGTGACGCTTAACGCCCCGCCCCATCCCATGACTTCCTCCCGCAATGAGCGCGCTGTCTGCTGGATCAATGGCCCGCTGCCGCCATTCAGGCATCGTGCCCTGACCCAGCCCTCACCCCGGCCCTTAGCTTCTCTTCCGGGTCACAGCCGCCCAGCAGCGCCCGGACAGGAAGGAGTGCTCCTTGCTCCCGGAAGTAGTTCTGATCAGGGCGAGGACGCTACCGCAGGTGCCCGGCGTGGGCCGGAAGTAGCTAGGACAGAGCGGAAGGGCCCCTACGCGTTCCAGGAAGTGTCCCGGCGCGGGGAACGGAAGAGAAGGCCCCGCTCCCCGGCGAGCATCCAAGATGGCGGAGGTGGTGAGTGGGGGGTCTGCAGGGTGGGGTCCGACAGGGCGGGGGCGGGATTCCCGCGGGTCCCAGCTAACCGCTCTGCGTCCCGCCCGTAGGGGGAGGTGACCGAGGGCTGCCGCCTGCCCGTGCTTCGCCGCAACCAGGACAACGAGGATGAATGGCGTAAGTGAGGGGCGGGGCTAATGAGAAAGGGGCGGGACCTACATGGGGAGGGGCGGGGCTAGCGGGTAGATGAGTGAGATGGGGGATGTCACTAGAGAGGAGGGAGTGGGGCATATGGGGTCATCTGGGGAGAGGGACCCTGTGGAGCTCGAGGGGTAAAATGGGCCCAGTAAAGAGGGCTGTGGGAGGAGCCAATGAGGGCTCTGGTTGGCAGAGGGGTGTGTCAGGAGTATTTATGGGAAGATGGCGTTAGAATTGAATGGAATCGAATCCTAGGGCTGGAAGGGACCTCACCACATCATTGAGTCCAACCCCCTGGGAAATGAACCCAGGACCTTCTGCATATTAAGCAGCGGTGCAAGCCACTACACTATTTGCAGGGCATTTACAGTATGGAGCTGGGCCCCCCTTTCCATGCGAGGTGCCATGAGACTTTAAACCCAGATGATGAGGGCGGTTAAATACCTGCAGTTTTTGCCATCTTTCTTGTCTGAGTTCTAGCCTTCTTGGGGAGGGAAATATTAACCTGTCATTTTGGAGCTGCCTGCCTCTCAGGGCTGTCCTAAGCATGCAGGATAATCCTCCTCAGCACTGGGTTATCACCAAGGCCCCCAGTGCAGCGTGTGAAGGATGTGGGGAAATAGTCATACACAGGGTGCAGGGACAATAGATGATACCCGTGCACTGCCTCAAAGTCAGAATGATCACATGTAAGTGTATAACTGTACTCAGAACCAGACTTGGCTCTGGTGAGGACTGATGCCACATGGATACCCTGGCTGCTGAGTGTGGTCGCAGTACCTACAAACATAGATGATTCTTTGCGCACCTTTCTTCCCAGTTACTTGTTTTCTCTCATCATATACTTGAACTGTGAGCTCTCTCAAGCAGATACTCTCACTGCACAGTCCCTGGCACAGTGGAGGCACCCCCTGATCCTGGTTGGGATCTGGCTTCTGTTTGGCCCAAAGGGCCCTGATCTGTGAGTAATTTAGGTCCTATCATGATATAAATAGTGAATGATAAAAAAGGTGCAGATATTAATGCCCTATACATCCCAACGAAGATCATAAAGCTCCATGAAGCCCCAAACATCAGGCAGTTCACTAGATTAATTTTCATTTTACAGATGTAGAAATTGAGACATAGAAGGAAAGAAACTTGTCAGTAGTCACAGAATTCAAATGGCAGAATTAGGAACAGAATTTTCAAGTCTTGACTCTTGACTCCCAGTCCCATGTTCTTATTAGTAGATCCAGAGATTTCTGAAGACCACACTTCCATCCTCTCCCCCCAAAGCTGGCAAGAGAACCAACAAGTCCTGATACCCAGGCATCTGATGCTATCCTGATGGACAGCACTACAAAGCCCCTTGTGCTCTGGTGACTCTTCACTTCACTCCCAGAGTCAGGGATGGAACTCAGGAGTCTCCACTCCCAGGACCCTCCTTTATTAACATATAATGAATCATATTATGTCTGTATTAATTATGGCTTATAATGAATGACATAAACATACAGAAAATTATTGGCTTTAGTGAAATGCTTTAAGAGCTGACATAAAACCCAGTTCTAGCATGAAAAATTTCTTATTTCAGTGGAATCCAAACTGTGTTTTTTTTCCAGATACGCTCCTATATTAACAAGATAACCTTTCATATTTCTGTTGTCACCCTCTCAAGTTCTACTAAGACTTCTCCTGCCTGATTTAATAGAATTGCTTGTGGACATCCAAAGTGGACACTGATCTCAGTTATGCTGTGTACAGAGATAGCCCATTCCTACTTCTGCCTGAGATAGTCCAGCTGATGCATCCAAGGATTGCTTTCACCCTTTTAGCTACAGCATTACACTGAAAGCTTGTATTCATTTGGTTATCTACCATGATCCCTACATCCTTTTCAGAACTGCTGCTTTCCACACTACAGTACCCATCTTAAACAGTCGACCTGCACTTTTAGCTGTGACACCGTGTGCCTTTCGGATTTACAGTAGTTAAAACTAATGCCAAGATTACTAGAATAGAAGGAAGTGGATCAAACTAATATGCATATTTTTTTTCTTTTCTCCCCTGATTGTCCACTGTGTGCATTTGACAGCTCAGTGCAGTTTCACTCTTAATTCTCCATGATCAAATATTTCATTGCTGTTTAAAAAAACAAAACAAAAAAACCCCCCAAACCTTTATAAGCATCAACATGAGCTTAGGAAGAAAAACCCTTTTAGCAGTATTTTGAAAGGAATATGAGTATAGGGGAGGTTGCCCCCCGACCCACAATGGTCAGCACTTCCCATTGAGTCCTCTAGCCCAGTGTTCGTCAAACTACAGGTAGCGACCCAGTACTGGGTCACAGACCTGAACAGACTGGATCATGGCATCCTGCTGAATCCAGGAGTGGGGTAGGGGCTGCGCTTTGCTCCCCAGCTGGTCAGTGCCACTTCCAGGAGTTGGGGGGGGGGGCCTCCCCTTACTCCCCTGCCGGCCAGCACTGAGCGGGGGGTGGTGGTCCATCCCCCCTCCCCCCTCAGTAGAGGGTCACAGTGTGGCAGAAAGGCCCAGAGCTGGGTCCCCTGTCAAAAAGTTTGGCAACCACTGCTCTAGCCCACTGCAGAGAACAGCATCAGAACCAGTGTATCATGGGAAACAGTGTCACAAATGGAAAGCTTTTGAAAATACAGCAGTTTAGAAAAATTGTCTGTTTCTCTCTAAATTTGACAGTCATTGTTACGACTGTCAATAACACTAACATAAACACCACTCCAACAGTGACAGTGGTCATTGTTGCAGGGCTGTTTCTGTGGCGGCAGTTGGGTATAGTGGTTAGAGCAGAAGGCTTGTAGTCAGGACTGCTAACTTCCAATCCTGGCTCTGGAACGGAAGTAGAACGTGGGGGGCCAGATCACCTGTATTCTAGTCTCAACTCTTTTGAGGGGAGGAGGAGAAGCCATGCAGCCTGTTGTAATTACATCCTTTTCTGGTGTCAAGCAGCCACCCTGTGCATTCTCTTCGTAACTGTGGACTTTATGAAGCATAAAAGAGAGGGTTCCTTGCACCTCTGATCAGAGTGGAAATTTCATTTTCCTGAAATGCTGTTTCTTTTCCCGCTTCAGCTCTTGCTGAAATCCTCAGCGTTAAGGACATCAGTGGCCGGAAGCTTTTCTACGTGCATTACATTGACTGTGAGTAAACTGATTGTCCTCCAGGTGTCAGGGTGAGATAGGACATTAATGGCAAAGGCTGGTCCAGAACATGAACAAAAATAGGGAGTTCCTTTTGATTCTGGGGACTAGGATATGGGGCTTTTCCCCGCTAGTGAACACTGTCTCCAGTCTGGCCTCATACCGTGGGGACTGACTGGCATAGGGAGTGGCACATGAGGCCTTTCCCCCTGGGGTGCTTGCTTTGATCCAGCTCAAAGTATTCTGAGGGGAAACCTCAAAGGATCCAGGGTGCCTTGATGAGTGGGTTTGAGGGCTGAGTATGGGGTGCATTCACTTTAGAACCAGAGCTGGCCATGTGGCGCTAGGAGCTCTCTGTTCTGCCTGTCCTGTTTGGATTCTCCTGTTCCCCACATGTACACAGCTGGGGGCATTAAATATAGTGGCCATATTTATGAAAGGCTGGAGATTTTGGGTTTGTTACTTTCCCTCCTGAAGACCTTGCTCCATCGTTCACCTCCTTCAGACAAGGAAGTCAGGACTTCTGCTTCCAAAGCCAAGACTCTGATGGAGCTGAATGTTTTAGATTCGGAGGGCATTGCCTCCCTTTCTATAGGTCAGTCATTCATCTCCAGCCTTTGACAGCCTTTGCACCACTTTTCTGCCTTGCACTAGCTGTCTTTGGAGGCCTCTTTCCTCCTCTCCTATCACCCTAGCAGAGAAAGCCACTGACCCAGTCTCCCCATCTCTGCAGTTAACAAGCGTCTAGATGAATGGGTGACCCATGACCGGCTGGACCTGAAGAAGATCCAGTTCCCCAAGAAGGAAGCCAAGACTCCCACCAAGAATGGGCTGCCTGGCTCCCGGCCAGGATCCCCAGAACGAGACGTGGTAAGAGGATTTGGCCACAGACTGGGGAGGACGGATGCTGGAGTGGGCGGGCCGGGATGTGAGTGCCGGCCTGGGGATCGAGAGTACACCAGAGATGGTTGGAGGGTCTTGGGACTGGGAGATGTAGATGCTTCCCAGACCAGTGTCCTCCCCGATTACCCAGGCCGGCTCCCTCCACCTGATCCCGACCCAAGGGTTGTATATATATAGGTCTCCAGGGCAGGGGTGCTAAAGTACCCCTTCTCCTAAGAGCAGGGCCCAGCATGGGCTCCAGCACCAACTCACCTCATCTCTCTGGGCCCATGTATCCCTCTCGCTGCCCAGCCCACAGTGAGCTGGGACAGTGGCATCACACCGACCAGACCAGTCATACATCCCCAACCCCACCCAGTGTGTTGGTAACCCCCACCCCCATCTTCATCCCTACCCAGAGGAAGACCTTGGATCTGTCTCTACAACCCGCCTCAGCTCCAGCCAGCGGTAAAACCTTGCCCATCCCAGTGCAGATAACGCTCCGCTTTAACCTGCCCAAGGAGAGGGAGGCCGTTCCCGGTGAGCCTGACCAACCCCTCTCCTCCAGCTCCTGCGTCCAACCGAACCATCGGACGACGGTATGCACCGGCGCCGGGGATACCTCCCCCATCTCGTGTCCTCAGCATGGCCGCAGGCTGGGATCGCGCCAGGTCGCACAAGCTGGCCGGGGTCGGGCTGGGTCCGGACTTGCATGGGAGGCCCAAGGCACGGTGCTGGGGGTTCACTAGGGGACATTTTCCTCACCCATAGAGCCACACAGAGCTCTGTGTCCTGTCATATGGTGATGCCAGGGGGCACCGTGCTGCAGGGAGTGGAGGCTCAATAGTCTTGCCTCCCAGTTAGTGAGACTAGAGGGAGCTGTGATGACCTCAGAGAAATGATGCAGATAAGGAAGGTTCTGATCCCCCCCCTCCCCCCATTAATCATTAAAGATCTCTCAGCCTTTCCCCTTGGTGCAAAACATGGCGCCCTGGCCAAGTCACAGCTTGGACAGTTACTTTCTGCCTTCCTAGAATTTTATGCAGTTTTTGCTGGAAACCAGATTCTTACCCTCCCACTCTACACTGTCATGCAGGACTTGCCCTCGTGCCCCACTCCAGAGAGGGGGACGTCTCTTAACACTGAATGAGAGAGCTCTGTATAAAAAAGGCTGCCCCCCCACCCCAGAGGCAGCTACAAATCAGTGATGGATGAGGGATCCCCATCAAAATGGCCTGAAAAGCTTTTTTAGAGATGCTGTGGTGCCTGTACGTCTGTGATGAGAAGCTGCTCCTGTGGGGGAAGGTGTGCAGGGGTGGACTGTGAAGTTTTGCAGCATCCGATGTGGATGAACCATTTTTGGGGTCTGTTTCAGAAGCGGAAGGTGGAGGTGGTTTCCCCAGCAACCCCTGTCCCTGCTTCCACAGAGACCACTCAAGCCTCTGTGTTCCCCCAGGTAAGAGCAGGGAGATTGTTGGGATGTGCTGTGGGGAGAAGTATTTCCATTACTGGGAGTACTCTTGGCACTGGCTCTGGCTCCTCTGCCCGGGGTTGGGTGTAGGCTGAGATGCTATTGGCCTGAGCCCAAGGCCTGAGTTCCTGGAGTGATGTGATCTGGAAAAAATCACAGCTTTTCTCCTGGTTAGGGAGCAAAAGTAATCCCTGTGCAACCAAGACAGTTATTCCTGAGTCTGCTAAAGAGCCTGTGCTGATCCCTCTAAGTGAGAAGTGCTTTGGGCATCTCTAAGGGGTATTAACTCCCAGCCCCACAGGTTGGGGGACCCAACAGTGGCTCTGGGTGGAGTAGAATAGACGAACCCCCAGTGGGGATGACACCTGCCTGCCTGCCTTCTGGGGGAAGTTCTGATAGGCATCCCAGCTCCTAGCTCTGGCTCCTTGGCTCCAGGTGGGGCCAGGGCCTGCTTTGTGGTGTTAGATTGCTCCTAGCCTATCCCACCGGCGAGGTGATGAGGAGACTCACCCCTCTGGCCTTCTCTTTCAGAATGGCTCAGCTCGGAGAGCAGTGGCTGCCCAGCCTGGCAGGAAGAGGAAGTCCAACTGCCTGGGCACAGATGAGGTAAACTCTGCCCTGAATTGAATGGGAGGATGAGGTGTTGCCACCTCATGCCCGGAACATCACTAGATACAGCCAGCAGTGGAGGAGCTCTCTCGGGCTCCCAGTGCATTGGGCAAAGATCTCCACACCAGGGGCGGTCAGTAGCGTCTCCCCAGGATGTATCCAGGAGCAGCCACTGAACTGAGCTTTTATCTCCCTGGATCTCTGCTGGCTTCTGCACTTCTCTGGGGGAGATGCTGCCAGCTAAAAGAGCAGCCCTGAGCCCCAGGACAGAAGGGATGAGTGACAGGTGAAGTCGTGGCCTGCCAAAGACCAGGACACAGCACTATCAAAGTTGGGGGTGCTGGGTAGGAAGAAGTGGGGTGAGGAATCTTCCAGACCCATTCTCTTGGACCCAGAAACATTGCAGGATCTGGGACTTCTGCCAGGCTTCAGTTCTTGAGTCCCTTCGGAAGCTCATGAGGGACCTGACTTGAGACCGAGTGGGGGTGAGGCCTAAAGTATGGGCTTAAGAGGCTTGTCCAGCGACTCCTGACCTTCTCTGCAGGACTCCCAGGATAGCTCAGATGGCATCCCTTCAGCTCCACGCATGACGGGCAGCCTGGTGTCTGACCGCAGCCATGATGACATCATCACGCGCATGAAGAATATAGAGTGCATCGAGCTGGGCCGGCACCGCTTGAAGCCCTGGTACTTCTCACCTTACCCGCAGGAGCTCACCACCCTGCCCGTACTGTACCTCTGTGAATTCTGCCTCAAATACGTCAAGAGCCTCAAGTGCCTGCAGAGGCACCTGGTATGTACCACCCTCCCCAGCTGCCCCTGCATGGCCTCCAGCAAGCACAGCCCTGGCTGCTTGATCCCAGGGTTTCTGCCCCCCCATTTGTTCCCTAGCTTGGCAGTGGCCTGCAGCAAGCAGAGCGGGTGATTTAGTAGAGGCTATTTTCCCTCCAAATCAGCGCTAACCCTGTCCCCAGTCAGCACCAGGCAAGGGATGCACCCATGCCCCACTCCAGAGGACACTGCATCCCAGTGCTGGCAAAGAAGTCCCTGTAACTGTATAATTTTTCTCTGACCTGGGTTCTACCGTCCTAGAAGAAGAAGTGGACTTGATCTTTAGTGGTTTGTCCTTTGTCTGTGAGCAACCTGTTTGCTGTTCCCCTATTCTCTTAGATCAGGCTTGCCCAACCTGTGGCCTGGGGGTCAGATCCTGGCCCATGAAGGGTTTTCATCCGGCCTGCAGAATGCTGCCGCAAGAGCCTGGGAGCTGGGGCTGGCCAGGCCCTTGTCAGTTTCCCTCCCTGCGCACAGCACAACTACAGGGAGATGTGGCATGGTCAGAGAGCTGTTCAGGGGCTGGATTCAGCTCCTTTCAAGTGAGCAGAGGCGAGTAAAGGGGGAGTGCCATGAGCAGTTTAAAATCCTGACCTGGACATCCCCCCCAGCTCTGCTGTCCCTCCACACTCCTAACCCCAGCACCTCTGTCCTTCCCCTAACCTTAGTGGCAAAAACTCTTCTGTAGAGATTGCTATCCATCAGTGTTTCTGGTACAGAAATACCCAGTGCCAAGACCTATGACCACTGCAGAACTGTCAGGGTTTCCATCCTGTATCTGTCTGACTCTGTTCTCCTCTCCCTCTCCCCAGCACTGCTCTCCTTTCCCTGAGCAGCGCTTGGCAGGGAGTGAGGAGAGCAGAGTTGGTTGGGTCCCTGTCAGGAAATAGCTGAGTTCTGCCACACAGCTGTTCTGCTTCCCCCACCTGACCCTTCTTTCCCTCCCCATCTCTGCCATGCTCCCATGTTCTGCCTTGCTCCCCTGCCCCCCTTGTTCTCTGTACACAGTGCAAGCAAAAGCAATGCCAAATATCACACTAATTATTTTATGAAAGTTTATTAATAAAGATTGATTTGTATGTCTTATCAACATTTTTCTCACTGCCCCCCCCAACTGAGAAAAGAATTGCAGTGTGGCCCCTGACCCAAAAAGGTTGGACACCCCTGTCTTAGATACACCCAGCTCTTTCTCTCTCTGCTTGGAACTCTGTCCCTCTAATCACCAGTGTCTTTCTGCAAGCGAGGTGCCCTGTCAGCAGAGCTAGAGGCCTGAGTAAGCTGCAGGGTTTGATGCTCACATGGGATTCTCTCTCCCACAGACCAAGTGTGACCTGCGGCACCCGCCTGGGAATGAAATCTACCGCAAAGGCACCATCTCCTTCTTTGAGATCGATGGGCGCAAGAACAAGGCAAGGGACAGTTCTGGGGCAGGAGGGCCCCTCACTGGGGCTCGGCTGGTGTGGGGCTCTCTGTTCCATGTTTAACCCTTAGGAGACTGCCTGATTCTAGAGTGTGTGGCAGGGTTGACTGGGAATCAGAACTCCTGGGTTCATTCCTAATCTGATCACTGCCTAGATGGGTCACCATGTGGAAATTCCTTCCCATTTCCTGCCTCAGGTTTCCACAGTGAGGGATTTTGCCCCACTCCCTCCTCCATAAAATCATAGAAATATAGAGCTGGGAGGCGCCTCAAGAGATCACCTTGCCCAGCCTTCTGTGCTAAAACAGGACAGATAAACCTAGACCACTCCTGACATGGGGTTGCATTACAACCTGTGTTAAAAAGCTTCAGGAACTGGGATTTTACAACCTCCCTTGGAAACTTATTCTACTACTTAGCTAGAAGTATGGCACCCAAAACTGGACACAGTACTCCAGCTGAGACCTCACCAGTGCTGAGTGGAGCAGGACAGTTACCTCCCACATCTTACATATGATGCACTTGTTAATACACCCCAGAATATTAACCTTTTTTTTTTGGCAACAGCATTACAGTTGGCTCATATCCCCCTGAGTCTTTTCAACAGTGCTGTCAGCTGGCCAATATTCCCTGTTGTGTATTTGTTTATTTGATTTTTCCTTCCAAGTGCAGCACTTTGCACCTTTCTGTAATGAGATTCCTCATCCATTTCAGACCAATTCTACACTTCATCAAGATCATTCTGAATTCTAACCTGTCTTCCAAAGTGCCTGCAACCTCCTTCCAGCTTGGGGTCAGCCACAAAATTTTTAAGCATACTCTGCACTCTGGCATCTTACTAAAGAAAACATTGACAAGTAGTGGCCCTGCTAGGACTTGGAGCCCTCTCTCCTCCTCCCCCACCACTCCCTGACAGCTGTTGGTATAAGGGTACTGACCCCTGTGGGATTCCACTTTGTCAGTGACCCACAGATGACTATTCCAAGTATGGCACCCAACGTATAACATCACCTAACCTTTTTTTTTTTTTTTACTGACCTTGGCACAAAAAGTGGGTATGTGATAATTAAGTTTGCGGATGACACCAAGTCAGGAGATATTGCCAATACAGAGAAAGATCAGGATGACCTTGCAAATTGAAGTATCAGGAATAGTATGAAATGTAATAACTGGAAGTGCAAGGTCATGCATTTAGAGACAAATAAGAATTTTTCCTGTAAGTCAGGGATGCATCAGTTGGAAGTGATGAAGAAAGATCTGGGAGTACTGGTTGATCATAGGATGACTATGAGCCACAAACATGATGTGTCTGTGAAAAAAGCTAATACAGTCCTAGGATGCATCAGAACAGGTATTTGCAGTAGAGACAGTGAGGTGTTAGTACCATTCTACAAGGCACTGGTGAGACCCCATCTGGAATATTGTGTGCAGTTCTGGTCCCCCATGTTTAAGAAAAATGAATTTAAATTGGAATAGGTGTAGAGAAGGGCTACAAGGATGATCTGTGGAATGGAAAACCTGCCTTATGAGAGGAGACTGAAAGATCTTGGCTTGTTTATCCTAGCCAAAAGAAGGTTGAGGGGAGATATGATTGCTCTCTATAAATACATCAGAATGATAAATACCAGGGAGGGGGAAGAATTTTGAGTACAGCATCAATGTGCACACAAAAACAAATAGATATAAACTGTCCATCAGGAAATTTAAGTGTGAATTTAGGTGCAGGCTTCTAATCATCAGAGGACTAAAGTTCTGGAATAGCCTTCAAAGAGGAGCTGTGGGGGCAAGAAACATAACTGCCGTCAAAACTGAGCACGATAAATTTATGGAGGGGATGGTATGATGGGATGGCCTACTTTGGCAATAGACTGAGTTTTGACTGCTGGTGGTGGGTATCCAGTGGCCTGAGAAGGAGGTGGGATGGGGTGGGTTCTGAGTTACTACAGAGGATTCTTGAGCAATTGGCTGGTGAGTCTTACTACACTCAAGGGTTTAACTGATCATCATATTTGGGGCTGGGAGGGAATTTTCCCCCAGGACACATTGGCTAGAGCTCGGGGGGGGGGATTTCCTCTGTGGCATTGGACATTGATCACATGCTGGTGGATTCTTTGTATATTAAAGGTTTTAAATCATGATTTGAGAACTTTAAAAACTGTCATAGGATAGAATTTATTGCAGGAGTGAATGGGTGAGATTTGGTGGCCTGCATTGTGCCGGAGGTGAGACTAGATGGGACACTGGTCCCTTCTGACCTTAAAGTCTAGACCAGGGTTTCTCAACAACCAGTCCAAGGTGCAATACTGGTTGCTGAGATTTTCCTGTCACAGCATAGGAGGCCAGGCACTGGTATCAAAAAGGTTCAAAAACACTGGGGAAGACCACATTTTCCTAGTTGGTTACAACAATATCCCAGGCAGCATGGAGGTTTACATGGTCTGAGGCACTCTGAGGAAGAGGGCAGGAGGTCTCCCTGTGGATCCCTACTGGGCTAGGGGTTAGGTGCTGGGGCCTTCCCCAGCAGGCACCTGAAGCTAGCTGACACCACCATCACTTCTGGCAGGGGAGTGGGGATCTTAACACTTCCGGCAAATTCTGTTCCTGCAGAGTTACTCACAGAACCTCTGCCTGCTGGCCAAGTGCTTCCTGGATCACAAGACTCTGTATTATGACACCGACCCCTTCCTCTTCTATGTCATGACAGAGTATGACTGCAAGGGCTTCCACATCGTTGGCTATTTCTCCAAGGTGAGGGGGCACTGACCTGTGCTCACTGTTCCCTGGATGGGGACCCCCCCCCCATCCTACTCATGTCCTGCCTCTTGCTCTCTGCTGTTCTTTGACCAGCTAGAATGGGGTCACTGGTGTGGTACGAGTCACTTTTCACCCTGACCACCCTACAGACTGATCCCACTGCTTGATGGGATCAGAGCAGAGCCTTCCCATGGTCTGAGGTCAGTAGAGACTAAACCTTTGGTCAGAGAATTGCTGCCTTGTTGCAGCCACTCACCCATTGACAGGGCTTTATCTGCAGGCTGCCCTAGCTGTCCAGAGACTGGGGTCACAGCACATGGATGGGAGTTTGTGCCTGGGGGAAGGGAGGACTTGTGATGATGGAGCAGACTGCTGTGCCTGTGGCCATAGGTAGAGATTGAAGGTCCAGGGCCAGTGATCATGGCCTCAATCAGTAATGGAGCCACCATGCCTATGTGTGCCACAGGATCCAGGGCCAGGATGAGGATTTGTAGAAAGGGGCATGAGCGGGAAATCGTGGTAGGAGGCAGCTGTAGATGGGGCTAAATCCATAATACAGAACACAAGGTTCTGTAGGAGAAGACTGGAGGCAGTTTTGCTGGCAGGGAGTCATTGGAACACCCTAGCATCAAAATAACCTTCAGCCCCTTGGCTGAGATGTGTATCCTTTGCTGTTTGCCACAGGAGAAGGAGTCCACAGAGGACTACAATGTGGCCTGCATCCTGACTCTGCCCCCATACCAGAGGCGAGGGTATGGCAAACTGCTCATCGAGTTCAGTAAGTGACACCTTCCTGCCTCTGTTCCCTCCCCTGATCACTGTGTCCCTCACCCATCTCGTCTCCACTTGGGCAGGTTACGAGCTCTCCAAGGTGGAAGGGAAGACAGGGACACCAGAGAAGCCACTTTCAGACCTGGGGCTCCTTTCCTACCGCAGCTACTGGTCCCAGACCATCCTGGAGATCCTCATGAACCTGAAGTCTGAGAATGGCGAGCGGCCACAGATCACCATCAAGTGAGTACCCTTCCCTGTGGGGACCCCAAATCTTGTGCACAATCCCAAACCCCACCTCAATCCCAGAGCAGAGTCTGTGCCAATAATCAGAGACAAGGAACACTACTAGGGTGTTAACACTGCTTGCAGGGCTGCTTCAAAATCACTGACATAAACTGTAGTTCTAGGGCTAGTTGCAGAGAGGGGCCTAGGACACATGGGCAAGGGGCTCTTGGCTCCCATAGCCTGCCCCATTGTAATGGTGGTGAGAGGGATCATCAGCCTTTCACCCCCTCATGTCTCCCATTCCCTTTCAGCGAAATAAGTGAGATCACCAGCATCAAGAAGGAGGATGTGATCTCCACGTTGCAGTACCTGAACCTCATCAATTACTACAAGGTACCCACCTTGGGGGTGGGGTGTAGACAGTTCTGCAGGGAGGCAGTGTCTCAAATTCCTGGAGATACTCAGAGCCCCAAGGGGGGCAAGTGGCTGCCTTGTTTATCCCACTCAGCACACTGAGATCCCAGGCAGTTAAGGTAGCTGAATTAAAAGCGGGCTGGGAGAAAGGGGGGGGGGGGGTCTGTCTGTATCTCTAGGTGGGGAACAAGGTCTAGTGCATTAGAGCAGGTGTGGGTGGGGATAGGCAAGATTCCTGGCCTCTGTGCCCCCTGGCAGTGAGGCCTGCGCAAGGAAACGGACAAGAGGTGGGAGGGGATAAGGGTGCCGCACGGCTCTGAAATGTGTCAGTGGAGACCAGCACCTGGGTTGGCTCAGGCCACTCCCCTGTCTTGCCAGGGGTCCTGAGGCATTTCCCTTGAAGCCCATTGCTGACCCTGCTGTCTCCCTTAAAGGGCCAGTATATCCTGACACTCTCAGAGGATATAGTGGATGGGCATGAGCGGGCAATGCTGAAGCGGATCCTGCGCATCGATTCCAAGTGTCTGCACTTCACCCCCAAGGACTGGAGCAAGAGGGGCAAGTGGTGAGAGGCACGGCCTGTCTGCTACACCCTCCCATGAGGCCCTGGTACAGAGCCTCACTGTCATCCAGCTAACATGCAGCTCCTTGAGCCTTACATCAGGATTGGGAGACTGGGCATCAGCACCCCCCAGCATGATCATGCACTCTGCTCTGAGCCACAGGGCTAGGCTGGGGCTGCATCATTCTTAGCCCATGGGTTGACCCCATGGGAAGGGGCACAGGCCCCCCACGCTGCTCTCTGCATCACCGCCAAGGTGAGGGACCCATTTGTACATAGGACTTGCGTCTGGCTGCCAGGCCACCTGTACAGTGTCTGAGTGAGGAGGCCGAAGGCTGGAACCAGTAGCGCTGGGACCCTGGCACCCAGCTGGCTTCTACATTTCTCTGTAACTCCATCCAGAGTTTTTGATAAAGATCCTGGAACTGAAATGGTTGGTCCTGGCCCCTGTCAATCAGCTCAAGGAATGAGGGGCAGGACCTCAGGCCATGTTACCCTTCCCCGAGCCATGCAAAGCTCTGAACAGTGTGGGGCCTCAACAGCCAGCGAATGGGCGAGCAGCATCTCTGCCAGCTGTGTCTGCTCCACATCACTCTAGGCTAGGGCACACATCAGAGCCCAGGAGGGCCCAGGCTGGCTGGAAGTAGAGGTATGGCCCAGTGCAGGTTCAGGATGCTCACCCTGCCCTGATAGCTCCTGTCTCTCCCTTGGAGCAGCACATTCAGCTGGATCTGGAACTGGCTGCAGCAGAAAGGGACAGAGGTGACAGGCTGGGTGCCATGGGGCCAAGACGTGCAGGGCTGAGCCTTAAACTCTGCTCTCCTGCCCAGAGGTTGGAAGCACAATATTGCTGCCATGTACTGCCTATGACTGGTGAGTCCTGCCAGGGGCCTGTTTAATGGGCCAACACTCTTCCCTGCCCTTCAGAGAGGGAAGCCGAGATGCAGCAGGGAGGAGGAGGAGGGAGGCCCAGATTACTCATGAACTAGAGTCCTTCATGGTTGGCATGAGATTTCCCAGAAGAATCATGGCGAACCAGTGTGCAGAGGGGCTGGGAGTCAGGATGGCTGGGTTCTGTCCCACTCAGCTGCTGTGGCTTGGAGCAGGGCCAGACCTCAGCATGCCCCAGCTTCCCCACTGCAGGAGAGTGAAGCTGTCTTTCCCAGTGACTTGAGGGATCAGTGTTTGCAGCATGAGCACTCAGCCCCCATCTCCAGCACAAAGGGCAGCCAGACAGCTGGGGCCCAGGAGAGAAGCTGTCCTTGCCCTGCTTGCAGTGCTGGATTAGTGAACTCTAGAATCACAACTCAGACCAAGCAGGCACCTCTGTGAGATCTGTGTATTCTCAGCATGGAGCCACCATGCAGGGGGTGGGGCCAAACACCACCAGTGCAGACTCCCGAGTCAGTCTTGGGACTGCTGCCTACAAGGACGGGAGGCTCACTCTTCCTTCTCTGACACTGGTGCGTGGATCTGCACGGAGAGAGGGGTCATGTCAGAAATCATCACACACACCCTGGCCCCCAGGGGACAGCAAGGCAGACAGCAGCTAACATTAGTGGTATTACAAGTCCACCTAGAGGCTCTGACAAAGTGGGATGGTTCCTGTTGTTCCAGACACTATGCTACTCCCCCAGCTGAAACTGGGGCTGCCATTGGACTGGCCATGACAGACATCCCATGAGACTCACTACCTTGAGAAGCAGAGTCTAAAACACAGTGGGAGGGGAAACTGAGTCACTGAGGGTACAAAGACTGGGCAAGGTCAGGAGTCCAGAGCCCTATCCTGCACTGCAGTCACCTTCTCTGTCTCCAACAGATTCCCCACTAGGGGGCAGGGCCCACAAGGCTGGCAGAATGGCAGTGCAACTTCCCTCTGTCCCTGTTAAGACGCTGTGCAGGCCAAGACTGAAAACCTCTGCACGCTTCCCTGCTTGGGCCTGGAGTCCTCACCCACTCACAGCTGCTGAGCTGTGGGGTTATATTCTGGGCCAGTGGGCTGGCTCTGTGCACACAGCAGGGCATATATTATGGGCTGTAATTATTTCATCTTGTAGTATTTAACCCACTGTGTGTGGAGCCATCCTTATGGCCTCTACCGTGCCCCATAGACATAGCCAGCCCCCCTCCAGTAGCAGTGTGCGTATGTGAGAATGGCAGGTGCATTATAGGATGGAAGGATTACCCCATGCCTACCAACTCAAGTAATATTGGGTGGAATACCCTGATAAGTGCATGGGGGGCAGGACTGAGAGCAGGCTATAATGAACCAGACGGAGCTAGCGTAAGGGTCTGCAAGGGCTGGGAGGAGCTTGGTCCCCAACACCTTGTAATTGCTGCAATAGCAAGAACAGGCCCTAACTGCACCTCCAGTGCCCTGCTCCACTCGGGCTGGGGAGCAGCCAGAAGAGTAGCACGCAGCACACCGGTACTCACAGCCTCAGCGATCTCTGGCCAGCTCAGTGCCAGGAGTAGCCCATCGTCTGCGCTCGGAGCCTGTTCCAGGTTCCAAACCGTCAGCGACGCAAAGGTTGATTTCAGCCGTGCTGTCCGCTCCTGGAATGCAACGGGCTGGGAGTCAGAGATGGGCAGCAGCAGTGAGACTGAAGGGGGCCCTGCCAGGGTGGTGATTGGCATGATGCTGTTCCCAGCTCTGATGGCCTGGCCCCACAAGGGGTAGCACCCCCATTTCAGTCCAGCCCCACAGGGGACATAATGTGCCCCCTCCTGCTGGATCCCAGTCCAAGGCTGGATCATGGGTCCAGCCCCACAACCTCCCTCCAGACAAGTGCTAGTGTCTCAGGGCTTCCTATCCACTCTGACCCACCCTCACAGGGCTCACCTCCTCCTCGGTGCAAGGCCTTTGATCCTCCTTCAGCACTAGCCCCACATAACCTTGGGGCACCTTCACCTCCCGCCCCTTGAGGCTCCTGCCGCGGAAGGACACAGATTTCTCTGCAGGGGAGAGAGCAGCACTGAGTCAGGGAGCCCCTGGAGCTAGGTCGTGAGAAACGGGCCCAGAGCCCCCCGCCACGTGCGGCTGGAGCCACCCACCCTGCAGGCCCTGGCGGATGGCGGGGGTGAAGTATCCGGCCACGGGGGCGCTGCCGTCGTGCTGCACCTCGCAGGGCAGCAGGTGCAAGTCGTCCTGGGGCGCCGCCCGGGGGGGACCGAGGACCAGCCGAATGGGGCCGCTGCTCTCAGACATCTTCCTCCAGGGGCGCCTGGCGGGGAGACACAGCAAGGGAGGGCCCAGTGCAGATCGGCGGGGGGCACTTCCGTCCCGACCGGGGACCCCCCACCCCAGCGGTGCCGGGGGAGGCGCCCTGCCAAGAGCCCGCGTCCCCACGTGGGCAGGGCAGGGCAGGGCAGGGCAGGGTCGGGTCGGCCCCTCCCCCCCGCGGGGCCGTGGCAGTGGGGTCTCTGCGAGGCGGCTCGGTCACCCCCCCCCCGCAGCGAGCGTGGAGCGTCCCGCCCCCCCCCCACAGGGCACCAAACCCGCCCGCCGCGCGCGGGAAACGCGAGAGCCGCCCCTTCCTAGCCCGGTGCACGCTGGGAGTTGTAGTCCGGATACCGAGCACGCCGCGGGAGGCGAGCCTGGCCCCGCGCACGCCGCGCCTAACCCCGCCCGCAGTGCATGATGGGTGCCGTAGTTTCCACTGTCAGCAAACGCCCTCTCATAGGGTTACGCATACCGAAGCACAGAAAGGAGACCAGGGAAGTACAAAAAGGAGGATACGGAGAAAATGTAGCATTCATGTAATATTCTTCTGTTTCTAGGGGACCCTAGAGTGCTTCCCCCTAAAAATAAGGTATTTCATGGCATACTTTAAACCAATGTTCCCTCTAATTACTCGTAGACTGTGTGCGCAAAAACATTTCTTTCTGAGCACCAGTATTAGCACTATTGAATTTTTCTGTGTGCACTTTATTTTGTTATGTGCACAGCTTAGAGGGAACAGTGTTTTAAACCCATAAGTAAAAAGCCAGACAAAATCATGTCTTTTTAAAAAATGCCTGCTGGATGGAGGATGTGAAAGTAAAAAGGACATGTCCTCCTTTTGCCTGACATGTGCTAACTCTAACCTCTCAAGAGTTGGGGCCTCCTTGGTGTAGAAGGGCAGACAGATATGTCCCAGTTTTACAGGGCCAGCCCGTCCTGATGTTCAGGGGTGGGTGGTTCTTATATAGCAGGGGTGGCCAAACTTATGGAACTCAAGAGCCACACCAGTTGATTACTAAACCTTTGCGAGCTGCACTGAGGCATATAGCCATATACTTTTACCTACTTCAAAATTGCTAAGTTTAAAATTCATTGCACATTTTAATTTTATCATAAAAGGAGGCAAATATTGGCCCTACTAATGTCAGAGTCTAATAATTCCTTAATGTTACCATGAAAATTAGGCCTATGCAGTAAAAACATAGCTGTTGCTCGATGTAGAAGACTGCAGGCTAGTGGCGAGTTTTTTAAATTTCCAACCATGCCATCCTTCTCCCCACCATCCCTGACCATACCACCTCTTCTCCCCACCATCCTGATCCCCTCCTGAATTCCTAAGCTTGGTCTGCTTCCCTAAATTGATTTGCTGACTTTATTCCAGGAGCCATGCTTTTTCAGTCAAGAGCCACATGTGGCTCCCAAGCCGCAGTTTGGCTATGCCTGTTATATAGGCACCTATTCCCCCCAGCCCCCTCCCAGCCCCTGTCCCAATTTTTCACTCTTGGAAGCTGGTCACTACAGTGGGGGAGAAAAGATGGAGAAACAGCCTTTGGTCACCCTTCCCCTCCTCCCCAACCCACATGCTCCCCCTGAGGGAACAGGCCCTGGCTAACTCAGGGGCGGGGAAACAGGACATTAGTTTGCATTCAGAATGGGATTGCTGGCTGGACCCTAGGTGGAAGGAGCTACAGGGCAGCAGAGGAGCTGCTCCAAGGGCTCACTGCCCACAGGCCAGCATCAATGGCTTAGGCGCAGCCCTCCTGGCTAGAGTTTTTCTATCTTAGAGGCTGCAACCCAACTTCAGACCCTGGTTAGCAGTTGCCATCAAGACAGCTGGAACACTTAGAGATGCTGGGGCTCAGCCCAGCTCCCATCAGGGCACGCTCCTCAGGCACAATCCAGGCTTTGGGGGACAGGTCACAGTGGCCACCCTCTGTACAAAAATTCAGGGCCACCAAATTAACTCAGTTGGTGGCAGCAGAGCCCACAGTAGGGGTATTTTTTTGCTTGCACCTTGGGATGGGGCCACAAAACATTTTCCACCAAGGGTGAAAAAGAACACCTAGGGCCTTCCCTGCTATCCAGCCCTTGTGCTGGCAAAGCAGGCGCAGCCAGGAACCAAAGAGGTCTCAAAAACCAACCAGCTGTGCTGCCACATGCCACCTCCAACACTGGACCGACATGACAGGCAGGCAGGCGGTCCTCCAGCATTCGGCAGGGGTGGGGGGGATGACACTCCATGGCCCTTTCAGCATTACAAACTCAGCTGTCCAAAGCAGCACCAGTGCCAGGGAATAGCCATTAGCTGGGAGCAGTACAGCCGCTCAAGCATGAGGCACCACCTCACTGCATCCCCCACAAATGCATAGCACCACCCCTACGCTCCATCCCATTGCACCTCCCTTCCCCAGTTCCCACTGCACCACCCCCAACCCCATGCGCTCTTCTCCACCACATAGTAGTGCATTCCTTTCAAATTTTACTTGCAAAAGATATTTTTCTACAATTTTACAAATTCTCTTATCAGGCTCCATTCCCACTCTCCAACTGCCTGCTCAGGGGACAGGAGATGTATCCCCATTATTTCCACTCAGATTCCCAACCCCATCCCCAGGGTTGGAGCCTGGTCCGCTATACCCTCGTTCACAGCCTTCCTTCCCTGGGGTGCGCCCCACTCACAAACACACCTCAGATCCTACTTGAGGCTCTGTCATTCCACCACCCCCACCACCTCCCGGAGATAGGCACTCAGGTGAGGGAGCACCTTCCAGTTGTCAGTGCGGATGGTGATGCGCACTGCTCCCTGGATCCCCTGTGCTTGCAGCAGCACGTGGTAACGGGGTGGCAGGGCTATGGCAATCTTGTAGGTGCCTGATTCTTCTGCTACAAGGTAGCTGGCAAAGTGGGCCTGCATCAGGACACCCAAGGGCTGCTGACTTGTGGGCCAGCAAAAGAGGCTCTCAGCGCAGTCACCCACCCCATCTGGGCAGAGGGAGGACCAGAGGGTGTCAAAAAGGTGTCGCCGGCTCTCAGAGTCCCAAGCTACAGGCAGCACCAGAGGCAGGAAGATATCTGGAAAGGTCACCTGCAGTGGTTCTAGCTGGCTCCAGTAGGTGAGGCCAGCTTGTGTGCTGTACAAGGCACTCACTGCTAGTTCGGTGGGGTAGGGACAGCGGGGCTGCAGGTGGAGTGTGAGGAGGGGTGGCGGGCGGGAGGCAGAGAGGCAGGGCACACATATATCAGGCACTGGCTCATAGAAGTTGTCGGAGCATTCAAAGCGCAGCAGGAGGCAAAAGAGTCGCTCAGGAGGGGACCCAGCATGGAGCAGCCGATACGTCAGGCTGAGCTGGGCCGGTGGATGCAACTCCAGGAGCTGTTGGCAGCATGCCTCCACCTCCTGGGCATCAGCAAGGTATGTCTGGGGGGCTGGCACTGGTTCCAATGTGGGTTGGGTCAAGGCCTCACGTTGCAGCTGCAGCAGGCACTGTGGGGCAGGATGCACCGTCAGCACAGCAGAGAAGTTCTCATTGTCTGCCACGATGGAGGAGGAGAGAGTCCGGGCTTTGAGGTGCCCGCCAGGTGCCAGCACCGCCCCCAGCTTGTCCCCAGATAAGTACGCCAGGAGTGTGTAGTAAAAGCGGGCCCGATCCTGTACATCCACATCCGGGTAGCTCAATGATATGTTTTGAAGCAGCTCCGCCAGCTGACAGCTCACAGCAGGGGGAAGCTGGTGCTGCATCAGGTTGCGGCAGACAGTCAACAAAGCCTGGCCAATGTGCCAATCTCCCAGTTGTTTGGCACCTGCCAGCTGCACCAGGTGCTGTAGGAACCCCACTGTGCTGCCCTGCGGGACCCCACTCTCCTTTGCCATCCTGGCCAACAGCTTGAGGTGCCAGCCCAGCTCCTGCTCCCAGGGTGGCAGCAGTGGCATGCTCACAAGCAGCTCCTGCAGTGCCTTGCTCAAGGACACTGGCCAAGCTGGGTCATCCAGCACCATCTGGGTCTCATTCAGCAGATTGATGAGGTTGGGGGCCAGGAAGCAACACTGACGATATAGCCCCACCAAGGTGACCGTCAGCTCTGCCATGAGCTGCGCCCTTGTGCCAAAGTAGCGGGCAAAGAGGTAGGCAGCTCGGAAGAAGAGCCCTGTGGCCTCACGCCCACCCTTGCCTGCCACAGTGCCTGCCAGTGCCAGGATGTGCTCAAAGATATACCCAATGCCCCGCTCTGCCTCAGGGCCCTGATTTTCCAGGCACACTAGGCTCAACAGGTTGAGGCGTGCCAGCATGGTGCTGGGGTCGTTGAACAGAGAGGGGAAGAGGCAGGAGGCCAGGCGGGGTGTGAGCAGAACAGGCAGTCCCTCCTCAGAGCCAGAGCCCAGTGGGCGGTTCTCAGGGAAGTGCAGCAGACAGTCAAGGTAGAAGAGTTTGAGGGGGGAGGGCAGGGATGGGTGCTGGGCCATGCTCACCATTCGGCGCAGGAGGAAGGCCTCATCCTCAGCTGTGAAGAGGCTATCAGTAAAAAGCCCCTTGAGCTGCAGGCTGGCATGAAGCAGTGCTACGTGGGCCGTGCCAAACAGCCGAACCAACTGCGCCTTGAAGATAGCGGGAGACTGGGTACGAATCACGCACACCACCTGGGCCAGGTGCCACAAAACTTGGCTCTGAGCAGATGGTGCCAACAGGTAGGAGTCATCCAGCAGCTGGGACAACACCGACTTCAGCTCTTTGGTCTCAGCTGGGGTGGGCAGCAGCAGCAGGCGGTCAATGGAGGCCGGAGAGACTGTCCCGGCATTCCCCACTGCCTCCCAGGCCAGCCCCCCGTTGCCAGCCAGCAATTCACTCAGGATTCCCTCGCCCCGGCGGGCCAGCAGGAGCACAGCATTGCGCAGGGCCAGGCTGTACATCAGTGTATAGCCCTGGTGGACAGGTGTAAGCTCTTGCTGCTGCATGGAGCGCAGTGAGTCCAACCTCCGGGAAAGCAAGCCGGGATAGCAGTTCTCCAGCTCCCTCAGGCTCTCGCAGGCAGCTGCCCGCACCCCGCGGTCACCCAGCCCCTGCCGCTGGTCATTGAGGTCCGAGGTCAAGTGGAGCAGCAGAGAGAGGTAGTCACGAGAGGCCCGTGAGCTCTCCCCAAAGGCCTCAGTGGAGATCAGCACAGTGCCTGTCACCAGTAACAGGTGGCGCCGCAGCCAGGACAACTTGGGTGAGTGGGGCAGCTGGGCAAAGTTAGCCAGGAGAGAGATGGCCACCTGCTCACCAACCTTGGGCTCTGGGCACAGCTGGGTGGGGAACTCCAGCAGAAGGGCCAGCATGGAGATCTGCAACAGGGGTGGGGAGGTTTGTGGTCAGAGGGCAGCAGCAATGCACAGAGGCAAGGCTAGGAGACAGATGGGAGCCTAGAGGAGAGCCTTGAATAGGACTGAGAAGCCTTGACTCCCCCCACCTGGCTCTAACCAACCACAAAGCATTCCCTCCCAGAGCCAGGGGACAGAAACTAGGAGTCCTGACTCCCAGCCTGCCACTCTAACTACTAGACCCCACTCACCTCCCAAAGCCAAAGACAGGACCCAAGAATCCCTTTATAAACTTACTTTAGCCCTCTAAACTCTCTACCTCCCTCCCCATCCGCCTAACGCACACCTTGGTTTGCTCACTGAGTCGTTCACTGCTCAGGTCCTGCAGCAGCTCATCCAGGAAGGCATCATCACTGCTCCAGCTCAAAAGGAAGGCCGTGGGGCCTGCTCGGAAGGAGGTTATAAGCTGGGCCCAGCTTTCCCCACTTCGCACACCCATGGTGACCCCTGGGGTGGAGCACCTGGAGGGAGGAGAAGCCTGTCAGAACAAGAGTGTCCCACCCCAGAGCCACAAGTTCCTAGCTGCACTCAAGCCATGCCCAGAGGTGGCAGTGCTGGACAGGGGTCTTTGAATAAGCAGCTTGGGTGCCCCACCTATGGTTACCAGATACCAAAGCATGGAAAGGAGAACAGGGAAGTAGGAAAAGGAGGACATTGGAGGGCACATGGAGAAAATAGAGCATGAATGTAATATTTTTCTGTTTTTAGGGGGCCCTGGAATGCTTCCCCCTAAAAATAGGGTGTTCTGGGATGTTCTAGCACACTTTAACCCCTCGAAGTAAAAAGCCAGACAAAATCATGGATTTTAAAATGCCTCCTGGACAGAGGACGTGAAGGTAAAAAGGAGGACATGTCTTCCTTCTGCCTGACATCTGGTAACCCTAGCCCCACCCCAGTGGTGGCCGCATCTCAGTGCCAGGCAGGGGCATCCCTGTGTCTAATGTGGGTTAATGAATTGAGACTGAGCACTCTCTCCAGGCCGTGCTGCTACGGGCCCAGCTTTAATGCTGGGGAAACTGAGGCATGAAGGAACTGGGGCCAGGCAGCAGGCAGGGCCCATGGGACACTCCTAGGTTGGGGGTGGGGACGAGTGGGGCCCTTGGGCTCTGGGGGGGCGGGCAGAGTCCAGATGCCGGAGCACCGACCATTGCTGGGCGCCCCCCAGGCTGACGGGAGGGGGGTGTTGGGGAAAGGGCCGGGGGGGGGGCCGCAGGGGATTGTGGGTAACATGGCAGGTGGGGAGGAGCCGCAGGGCACTGTGGGTAAAAGGGAGCCCGGAGTGCTGTGGCAGGAGATGGGGATTGTGGACCACGGGCCATGGGGGGCCCCGGGCAATAGGCCGGGGCGCTGGAGCTGTGCGGCCGGCTGGGCTGGGGGCCTCAGGAGCAGCCCCAGCGAGGGAGGGGACCCCCGCCCCGCCCCGCCCCCTCCACGGGGGCACCCCGGGGCTTCCCGCTCACCGCCCGCCGCGGCAGCCGTCTCGCCCCCTCCCGCCTGCTCCCCGCCGGCCGCTAGGCGGGGCCCGAACACGCGCTCGGCCCGGCGCTATTTCCCCATTGTCCTGCGTCACGGCACGGCCCCGCCCCCTGGGGGGATATCCTCACGGCCCCGCCCCTCGTACGTCACTACTTGGTCACGCCCCCGGGGACTCTCACGGCCAAGCCCCTCTTGCGTCACTGCCCGGCCCCGCCCCCGGGTATCCTCGGAGCCACCCACCCGCACCACTCAGTGGTCGGCTAATAGGCGGGGGTGTTCTCACCTCCTTCTCCCCGGGGGTCCCCCTCTCACTGCCCCTCCAGGCAGAGGCAGTTGGGGGCTTTAGGCAAAGGCCCGTTGCTTGGCCCCCTATAACCCCCCAAACCCCTCTCCATGGCTCCACTCCACACCACCAGCCCCCCACGAATGGTCCAAGCTCCCCCCTCTGCACTGGCCCCAACCTCCTGTGTGTCTCCCCCACAGCCCTGGCTCCCCACTGCTGGCCTGCAGCCCACCCTCCATGCCCCCGCAGCCGTGGTATCTCACCCCCTTCCTCACTCTGGCTTCCCAGGGCCAGCCTCTTCTGCCTGCCATGGGCCCCAAACCCTCCCTGCAGCCTGCTGTCCCTGTTCCCCTTGCAGCCCCAGCACCCCACCAGGGGCCCCAAGCCCCCCACAGCACCTTCTCTCTGTGACCAGCACCCTCCATGGCCCCAGGACCCTGCCAGGGGCACCATGCCCCCACTGCCAAAGGCAAGGGGCAGGGCAGGAGCACACAACTGGTCCTCTGGGCTGGCCCACCCTGCCCCTGGGGGTGGAGCAGCTGGCCCAAAGGCAGGGAACCCTGCTTCTGGGACAGCACACTCTGCCCCATCCCCCCCCCCGCCCCCCCAGCACCATGGCTCCTGCAGTGCAGTTGGCCCTGCCATGTGCCCCGCAGGGTGGGAGGCTGACACCACTTTTGGGGTAGGCAAAGGTGCCCCTTGTTTCTTGGGGACCCTAGGCAGTTGCCTTCTTTGCCTACCCCAAAAGTCGCCTCTGCCTCCTGGTGTATCCCCCCCGCCCTACAATATTTCCCCTCCTCTCACCTCTCCTCTGTGGACCTGCCTGCTCTGCCTGCCCACCCACCTCACCAGACTAATGGGCCCATCCAGCTGGAAATTCCTCATAGTCACCCCAGAGGACTGGCACCGCACATCAGATCACCCTTCCGCATAGGCTCCTCTGTCAGTTCTGCGGCACGGGGAGAAAGGATACCTGACCCAAGCTGAGGGGCAGGACTGTGGGGGAGCCCAGGGCTGGGGTAGCAGTGTGCTGGGAGTGTGGAGTGAGGGGCACCTGTGGGGTTGGCCAGGGCTGGACTAAGGTGGGATTAGAGTTGAGGATGACAGGTGGGACTAGCGCTCTGGGCAGAGCAGGGAGGAATGGCAGGGCTCTGTCCCCATAGCACCTAACGGAGGAGGTGCTGGCTGAGTCCTTGTTGCTGCTGCCCCAGGGGTCTGGGGTGGGCGGGCAGGGTCAGGTGCCAACTTGCTTCAGTTTCGTTGTGTAACCTCTGAGTAACAGTCTTACAAAGCCACCCCCACTCCAAGCCTCAGCGAAACTCTCAACTAACAGGTTGCAAGTATCTGGGCCTAAGTAGTGCCGCAGCCTCCCACCCTGGTGTCCTACCTGGCCCCCTAAATTATCTCTGCTGATGCACCTCAGTCCCCACTCACAGCTGCCTGTGCTCCAGTCCTGAATGCCCCCCTGCCACTGCACCACAGACCTGACCAGCAGCCTCCTGGCAGATGGGGGAGAAGGCGACAGAGGAGGAGGAACCCTAGAGTGTCTCCTTTTCTTCCTCCTACCCCTTCATCCCTCTGATTCACCCCCTTAGCTCCATACAACTCCTGCCCTCTGCCTCCTGCTTTCCTCAGCCAAGAGCTATGGTCCTGCTGGGTTGGGGGGTACCCTGTAGGGCTGGGGCTCAGAAACACCCAAGGATCAAGGATCCTTGGGAAGGCCTAGATTCCCTCAGCACTGGAGGGGATGGAGTGAGGAGAGGGGTTACTTGGTTGGGGGTAAACCAGGGCTAAAGTGGGGTGGGGTGGGCAAGGAAACTTAACTGTATGGCAGCAGGAACAGGGCCTGCCTGGGGCACAGGGCGAGGTCCCCACACAGAGCTGGGAGCTTCCTGCTCCCCCAGCCAGGAGCGGGGGGTGAGAAGGGAGGAACCCAGTGGCAACGGGTGCGTAGTTGCCCTGAGAAAAGACCCGGAGCCCAGGCTCAGGCCCCATCCCCTGGGCCCAATCTGGAGTCAGGGCCCCAGGCTCCTGCTGCTGCCGGCCTGGCTCCCAATACCCAGCCAGGGACAGAGCTGGCCAAGACAGTGGCTGCCATGGGCTATCCGGGCTGGGAGAGGCAGGCACCACCATGGCAGGGCCCAGCCCCAGCTACTTGTCCGGGGAGGTGGCCAGGAGAGGCATTCAGGGCACTGGCACCGTGACTTGGGGCCCATGCCCCCTGTGCCAGGCACCAGTGATGCCCCTGAGTGGCAGAAGGAGAAAACAGTGTCCACGGAGCAGCAAGACCCAGGGCAAGTGGGCACAAATCAGGCTTCTAGGTTCTGTTTGTGACAGTGGGAAGGGCGTGGGGTCTGGTGGTTAGAGTACAGCACTTCACCCTAGTGCCCAGACAAAACCCTCTGCTGGTTATCAATATCTCAATAAACCTTGCCATTTCGATGAGGTACAACATTCTCTTTCACTTCCTGTCCTAAACTGTTCTGTGGTCTTACTGTGAAGTGTTACATGCTCCCTGTGCCTCATCCCTGAGGTGGCTGCATCTCAGTGTCACCCAGGGGAGGAAAAGCCCTAGAGGTGTGTATTAAACATGAATTCCTTCAGTGTTGTTCGATGGCTTTGGGCAGCTGCTCAGCGACACCAGCCCCAGGAGGATACGGGGAAACTGAGGCAAGGAGCGGGAGGAACCGTGCCGTGTGTCAGTGGTAGAGCTGGGGCCAGCTTTCCTTCCTAGTAGTCCTTGCTCCCCCCATGCCAGGCTCCAGCTGCACCCCTCCCAGCCACATCTAGACTGGTTTCCCCGCGTCTGCCCCAGCCCTGCCACGAGACTCATTCCCCCCTGGGGCTGAGGCTGGGACGCGTCCCAACACCAGGAACTAGCGAGGTCGAAACTCCAGCCGGGATTTTGGGAGCACCCCAACCCAGTGAGCCTGGCTGGGAGCCAGGACACCTGGGTTCTATTTGCAGCTCTGGGGGGAGGGGAGACTAGTGGCTGCAGGGGCCCGGAGCAAAAACTGCTGCCCTGGCTCTTGAGCTGGCTTGAAGGAAGTAATGGTGCCTCAGTTTCCTGGTGTGAGTGTTGCTGGTGCTGCCCCACCTGTGACTGACTAAGCTAAGACCTTTGAAGCCGTGCACTAGATCCAGGCTGTGTGCTGCAGCCATGGGCTTCCAGTGCTGGGAGGTGGGGTGGTCCATAGTGCCCCGCTCATCATCTGCCTTTGCTTGGCCTCCGGATGGTGCTGCCCTCCCACAGGCCCAACATTTGCCAGTGAAGCTCGCCAGCCAGGAGAACTGTCCCATGGAACGAGAGAAAACTTCATGCCCCCCCCCCCTTTTTTCCTGACTCCCTTCCAGCCAGGGACAGAGATAAACCATGAATCCCCGCTTCCCTATCACTCTAACCACTAGAAATATGTCTGGCCCAGAATTCCTGTTAGTTCTCTTCTCCTCCCTGAGGTTATTCACCCCAGTATTCAGTTGAACCCGTTGGGCTGGCACCACCTGCCTGGGCCTGGGTGTTTCCTGCATCCCAGACTTGCTGGCATCCACCTTGCCTGTGGGTTGAGGCACGAGAGGTAGGGGAGCCCTGCCTACTCTGGGGTGCCTGATGCTGGCCGACTCACTCAGCACGACTCGTTTCAGTTGGGACATGGAGGGGTGACCACTAAGGAGCAGCAGGGAGTGGGTAGGGGTGGCTGTCCCCATCAATCAGTGATGACCCTGATGGCTCACTGCTGCACTGGGGGAGGGGGCTGTGATGCGGGAAGGGGGGAGTTTTTTGGGGGGGGAGGTGCAACATGAACACTGAACCATGCCCTATTGTGAGTCAAGAGTAAAGGCAAATCATTGCACTGATGGGTGTTAAACCTCCTAGTAAAAAAACAAGGAGTCATGTGGCACTTTAAGACTAACAGATTTATTTTTTGCATGAGCTTTCATGGGAGAAAAATTCCACTTTGTCAGATGCTTCGAAGATGGGTGAACTTACAGAATGGAATGAAAATAAATGCAAGGGGGTGTAAAACATAGGATCAGGTCATACAGTAACAGCAAATCAGAGCAGTTGTTAGGTTCAAACCGTGGGAAGCCTGAAGTCAAATTACCTTTTGTAATGGGAAAAGAACCCATAGTCTCAATTAAGTCCTGCTTTCACAGAATTTACCTCCCCCCCATCCTGGGGAGTGAATCCTGGTCTCCTCGCCAAACCCCAGTTCTGGTCACTTGGTTCGCCCTCCTGTGTCCCAGTTTCAGGCTGACCCCCCCACCCCATCAGTGCTGCATAGCGTTGCTGTGCTCTGTTACACTCCTCCACCACTCCAGCGCGTTCCACCCCAGGGCTGGTTGCATTGCAGTTGTGGGTGGGGTGCTCTTTGCCCCTCTCTGGTGTGTTAAGGGGCATGCCCACTAGAGGAAGCATAGGCAGGGTAATTATATGTTTCAGGCTTCACACTTTTCCCTCAAACTAGTCTTGAGCAGGGCTGAATAGATAATTAATGGGTCCATCCCTTCCCCACCCAGATAAGGGGCGCATATCCTGGGCCTGTTGCTCTGATCCAGGTTGGGCAGAGGCAAACAGGGAGGGAATGGGGTCTTTCCCTTCTAGCGGACACCAGTTCCCATCCAGCCCCAAATTGGTAGAGAAGAGGCCCCATATCCCATCCCCCTCCCCTCTGAGCCAGCAAGTCCCCATATCCTGGGCCTGGATTTGAGCCAGCAGCCCTTGAAGAAGAAGGGCCTGTCATCCGCTCCCAAGTTTGCTCCCAGGGCCTGGCTTGCAGGACTCCTGGCCCCAGGAATGTGCTGCAAGTGCCAGGAGCATCTCGGTCAACAGGTGCCAAGCTGTCTCCAATTAAGATTCTTTGGAGCTGGGCCTAGCGGGGCCCGTGGCTTTGATCCCCACTCCCCCCCACACCCGCCAGGCGTTGGCTCCTAGCATCCGCCCAACACTCCAGCTCTCCTGAGCAGCGGATGAATCACAAACAGTTCCTTTCCTTCCCACTCCCAGACTGGGAAATCTGCCTGGCTGCACGAAGCAGCCGCTCAGTGATGACAGGGTAGGGGACATATAGTTAGAAGGGCCTATACGGGATTAAGGTGCTGTGAGGGCTGCGTCATGGGTAAAACTCTTCATTATCCCTTTTCTTTTCTCACTCTCCCCCCAGAGGTGGGAGCAGAACCTGGGGTCCTGGCTCCCGGCCCCCCCCCCATTTGAGCTCAATTAGCCCCACTCCTGTAGGGCAAGGAGTAGAGCTCAGGGTCCAGGACCTTGGCTCCATCTCTTCTAACCTGATTGACCCCACTCCTCTCCCAGACCTGGCCACAGGACCCAGGTGCCTTGAGACACAATTCCAGTAATGCCTCCCCATCCACCACCTCCCCCAACTCTAACGAATAGCCCCACTTTCTTCTCAGAGCCAGGAATGGAGCCTTGGAGCCCTGACCCCCAGCCTTTCCAGCTGTATTTCTCTCCCAAACCCAAAATACTGCCAAGCCTCCCAATCCTTTCCTTGTGCCAGCACACACAGTCCAGCCCCCCTCATCCTCCAGCCCCAAATATATCCCTGGAAATCCCCTACCTGCACACATTGTCTGCAAAATTCCCCCCCTCCAACGCATTCAAACTCAGGGCTTTGAAGGCCTGGAATGTGTCTGTTTCTGGGGTAGGGGTTTGTGCATTGGTTTCCATGCGGAGGGAACATAATTGCTGGGGGACATAGAATCTGAATTCTGAATATCCCGCATGTTAAAATTTATTGTGTGGACCATTCCAGACTTCCTTCCTACATGTGTGCATCTCAGTGCAGGAATTCATTCCACCCATGCTGCTTTTCCAGCCCGGCAAAGTGCAGCCTGGCTAAGATCAATCCCGCAAACCCACGCCAGGCTGACATTCCCTTCTAACGCAACCTGCACCACCCCGCTGACTTGTCCCTTCAACAGTAATAGACGCCTCCAGAATGAGCTGAGCTGCACCCCAGAATAAACAGCACAGCTTCTCTTTCCCACCCCTTCCCCTCAGGCTCTTGCGACTAACCTCTGCCAAAAAGGGTTGTTGGCTGCAGGAACCCATCTTGAGACACCCAGGGACTGATTCCTAAGAATCAG
The DNA here is from genome assembly GCA_007922195.1 of Podocnemis expansa. Lineage (NCBI taxonomy): Eukaryota > Metazoa > Chordata > Testudines > Podocnemididae > Podocnemis > Podocnemis expansa. The sequence goes on from ML681973.1 coordinate 28,925,718, forward strand.
GGTTTCACAATCAAGTGGGTGGATTTTGCACTGGGTTTGGTACCCCCAGCAAGAGAGTCCCATTCTGGGGAGTTGCCATGAGAGATGGATGCGCTGAGCCCTCTGGAGAGATCCCTGCGGTTTATTTTGGTGCCTAAGTCGGAGGGCGCAGCATGGGGTTATGAGAGCTGTCCATTGCTAGTAATCAGGTGCAAGGTGTCCCTGGTTGGGCAGCCACAAAGCCAGGCTTTCTCCTTGATTCTGCTATTTCCTATTGGTGAGAACCCTGTGCCAGGACAGCCTCACCAAGGAAGAAGCTTGGAGTCCAGGGCAGGGGCCACCCACCAGGACCTGGGCCTGTTAGTTGAGAGAAAATCTTCTGAGGGTGTGGCAGGGGCCCCTGCACTGCCTGGGTGGGTCATTGTACCCACACCATCGCAAGTGGTTTGTTTTTTTTTTACACCAGACCACGGTCCTGCCAATCACCTTGCTATAGGGGTTTACACTAGTGCAATGCACTTTGAAATCTGGTGCAATATTTCCACACCAGCCATTTGCACCAAAACAAACCACTTTTATCACCAGATAGCTGCACTGTAAGTTGCTGTTCACATCAGTCCAGGGTTGTGCAGGTGTGGCGGGGGGGGG
>ML681973.1:28926744-28942142 GCA_007922195.1 Podocnemis expansa
TTTCATTCCTTTCTGTAAGTTCACCCATCTTCGAAGCATCTGAGGAAGTGGGATCTTCTCCCACGAAAGCTCATGCAAAAAATAAATCTGTTAGTCTTAAAGTGCCACACAACTCCTTGTTGTTTTTTTACTGGACTGGACTAACACAGCTATCCCTTTTGAAATTGACAAATCCTTGTGGCCGATCAGGGACCTGCCCCCGAACCAAGAAGACACCCTTCCTGGGGATCAGTATGGCATCAAGATCCAGCTATTTGGGTCAGGCCGACCTACAGCGCTCCCTGCACCCCCTCCACGCTGCTCGCGCTGCCGCTGCACCCCAAGTTCCCCTCCAGCACCGTGCGCTCGCGCCCCCTGTTCAGCACCCCCCGCCCTCTCCCCGGGCGGCTTGGGAAACGCAGAAGCACAAAAACAAAGGGGAGGGGGCGCCCCCAGCTGTGGGTGTCACTCAACCGCCTGCTGGCGGGAAACCGGTTGGGCAGGTAGCGCACAGGTGGGTGACACCGTTATTTCCAAACGCATGCGCCATCTCCACCCCCTCCTTCAAAAACAAACTCGCTAGGGCGCCTGGAGCAGGTACGGTTCTTTCCTCTCCCTGACCCGACCGCTCCCTTCGGATCAGCGTCTGCCAGGGGCCCGGTTAAGCCGGCGGGGCGCAGGGAAGCAGCTACCGGGTACCCCGGGGTACCCCTGGCTGGCCCCGCGGCGCCTCTAGCTGCTGAAACTGAGCAGAGCTCAGCGTGCGCGCCCAGGACAGGCGCTGGGTGAAACTGACCCGGACCCAACGGTCCATCCCCAGAACGCAGCGGGCCTGGCTTGTTGCAATGTTCCATCCTTAGAACACAGCGGGCCTGGCTTGTTGCAACGTTCCGTCCGTAGAACGCCGAGGAAACTTTGTTCGCGGCTCTTGCTGCAACTTCACCTACTCCCTGGAAATCGCTCTCGCTGCTCCTTTGTTGTTATACATATTGTTTTTTATTTTATTTTAAGGGGAAATCTCCTTCCCAAGCTGAGCGAAAGCGTCCTCTCCCCTCATTTGATGCAAAGAGGCGGAAATCTTGTATTTATTTATCGAGCTGATTAAGATTCGCAGCCACTTAATTTATTTTAAAGATGCCTCGGGCTTTCTTAGTGAAAAAATCCTGCGTGGCGATGGGCAAGAGGAACTGGAGTGAATTGCCTGATGAGGAAAGAGGGGAGATCTATGTACCAGGTGAGTCCGATTGAAGGGAGGGGGTATATCTGGGCAGGTACGGCTCTGGCTCCCATCACCTGCTAGCTGGACAATCTTGATTGTCCCCACAATCCCCTTGGGAAGCGGAACAGCCATTCCCATTGCTCACATGGGGAAACTGAGGCACTGAGGGGTTACTTGGTGGGCCTGTGGAGGAGCAGAGAATTTAACTCACATCTCGAGCGCTAACCACTAGGACAGCCTGCTTGCTGGAAGTTAGAGCCCTTTAACTTATCGCCACCGGTGCTCGTGGAGGGAACCAGGCCACGCTTCCCAATAATGCCTGCTGCCGGATTGGGACGTGACCTGTTGGATACTCAGCATAGGCTGGGGGACAGCGCCCTGGGGGAGGAACTAGGCTGGGGGGGCTCACCCGACCGGTAAAAGGCAGAGCCCCTGAAATACAGGCCTGGCACCTTTAGCGGCAGGCTGGATGGACTCTCCGCCCCAACGAGCCCGTGGCCCCTCTCCGCCCAGTGTGGGGCTAAATGGAGACTCATGGCCTCCAAGAAGGGTCTGCAACGGTTTCTTGGCCGATTGCAGGCAGGTGACCTTTGGACCCAGTTCATTTCCTTAACTGATCTACCGCTGAGGAGAGCCCGTGTGTAAATCTAGGGAGCGGAGCCAGGAGCCAAGAGCCAGGATCCGGAAAGGGGACCCGCGAGGGTTTCCAGACAGCATTTTGTGGGGAGTCTCTCTTCTCTTAACCATGCAGATTTAGCCCAGGGGCGCCCCAGCCAGCCCGGGGACTGCCCAGGCGGTCGGGGAAGCGCAGTTATGCGGAACTGCGGCGCCCATGCTTGGGAAGTGGCTTTTAATGTTTAAACTCCCTCCTGGGATTGGCTTGTTTGTGAGCCGAGGGGCTGGCAGGTGTGTTGGGAGACTGGCTCCTGGCTGCGAGGGGGAAGGGAAGGGGGAGAGTCTGGGAGACCAGACCCAATTTACTGTCATAGCTCTTGGGAGGGAGCCTGAGTCATCTAATCGCTAGACCCCACTCCCCTTTTTGAGCTGACAATAAAATCCAGGGGTCCTGACTCCCACCTCCTCCCCCATTTCTAACCACTAGACACCGCTTCGGTCACAGAGCTGGAAGCCAGGACTCCTGGGTTCATTCAGCTCAACCCAAGAGGAATCCCTGTCGTAGCTCTAATGCTGAGGGCTGTGTTGCCACCTATGGTTGTTTCACCCACCTGGGCAGAACAAAACTTTAGTAAGTGAGGATGGCGCTGTGCTTAGGTCACTAGCATAGGATCTAGCTTCAGCTCCTTTCTCTGCCACACAAGCTCCTCCTGTGACATTGGGCAAGTCACTTAACTTTTCTGTGCCTTTGTTTTCCCATTGGTAAAATGGGGGTGATAGCCCTTAAAGTGTGTTAGTTACAGACCAAGTCACCCAGCTACCACAGAGATGATGGAGTTTGGGGGAGCAATTTTTCAGGGGTCTAATGTAACAGCTTTGATTTGGGAATGCAGGGTGCTGGGACTGAATGGTCCAGGGAGAGATGCTTTAGAAGCCAGAACGGGGCTTTATAAAATCCCCTTCTCATCTCCAAGTTTAAGTGACTTTTTTAAGAAGAATCCTACGTTAGAAATCCCAAGGTGGGCCTATCCTTCCTGCGCAACATGGCTGGGCTTCAGAGAGACTTTAAGCTCAGAGGCTAGAGAAAATGCCTCCAGTGAGGAAAAAGTTCAGCATGCTTCACTTCTCAAAAAGAAAGTTCAGTAATTTGATTACAGCATTGAAGGCCCTTTGCAGGGAGAAAATACATCTACTTGGGGGTCTTAACCAATGATTGCCAGATTAAAAGTCAAACACCTTGGAGTGAGGAGGGAGGCCCCAGTCGTTCAAGCGTGAGAGTGAATGAAGTTGGAACAAACTGCCAAGGCAAGCGGTGGATTCCTGCAGGCCTTTAAATCTATGGCTCTTGGGGGTTATCCTAATTTTACAGACAGAAAATTTGCCACAGGTCTGAGCTGAGAATAGAACTAGCTTGACTGTAAATGTTGATGTCACTTGGTTTTGGTTGGGCCCAGGTGAGATCCAGAAGTGCTGCTGGCCCAAGAAAAGACCTGGGGCTTGGTGCGCTGTGGCTTGGGGTTTGCTCAGTGTGAGCCTGCCACAGTGCAGACCCAGGCAGGCGTTAGGCACGGGGAGTCAGGGCTCAAGCCCTGTAAGCCCAGTGCCAGCGATGACCCTGGTCACATCCTGCCCCTGCTGCTTGTACCTGAGCGCTGTGTTGGTGTTGGGCATCTGCCCCTATGGTAGTCGCTGGCATGGTGGGCTTCCTTCATCTCAGACACATCTTGCCCCTCTAACAGTGAGTGTCCCCCAGCTCTTCCAGTGGGGAAGGGGGTGACTGATTTCTACCTCAGTCATCACTCTTGGGCAACAGGCAGGGGTCCAACCTCCATTCCTCTCCCTGGACTGGGATAGACCCCAGGTGTCCTGCTCCCCTTCTATAACCCACTAGACCTCATTTCCCCTCCTAGAGCTGCAGCTAGAGGCCTTGAGGGCTGGTGGAGATGGTGAGAGTGGAGGGGCCTTGTAAATCCCATGGTGGATGGCAACATTAGGGCTGGTGAAAAAGGCCCCCTGATGAAATCAACGGGACGCAGAGTGTCTGGCTCATGACCTGCCTTGCAGCACGCAGGGAGCGTGCGGTTGCGCCCCGCCTGGGAGTGCCTGGCCCTGGAGTCTGTAATTAGCTGGTAATTAATGCCCGGATGCTGTGTGACTAGCTGTCTGTGGATTCCAACCTGCTGATCCCTGGCAGATCCTGGCGTCTGTCTGGGTCAGTAACCAATCCAAAAGGGCCTGATGTTGGTTAAGACACCCCCTGTGAGCCATGGGGCCAGTGTGACATCTCAGTCACATTGCAGAGGGAAACGGAGAACTGAGAGCCCATGAGCGGAGAGAAACTGACCCCTACGGGAGGGGGGAGGCTGGTGTAGAAGTTACCCGGGGATCCTGGTAACCCCACACTCTCCCAGAGCTGGGACTGGAACCCAGGCATCCTGGCTCCCAGCTCTCTCCATTACTTCTTCCTGTATTGTTTGCTTCTCCCTTGACAGACTTTTGACTCCCTGGTGGGTTGGTCGCTTATTAACCCTGTCTCCACCCCCAGACATGTCAGGCTTTGCTGCCCCCTCTGATCAGATAAGCTCTCAGACCTTCTCTGGGGTGTCCCTTCAAATTGGCATCATCTCTTGGAGCCAACTGCTTACATATTAACCAGTGCAAGTTAGACTGTCTGGAAGGGAGTAGTGTCTAGTGGTTAAAGCAAAGGGGTGTTGGCGCCAGGAGCCCTGTTTTCTATCCCAGCTCTGGAAGTGGAAGAAAGACTAGCTCCTGGTCCTAGCTTTCCCTGTATGAATTCTGGCATGGCTAAATCAGACAGGGATATGAGCTGGGGTGGGGGGGGGTGGATAGAAATGGGGGTCCCAGTGACTCCAGGGATGTGAGGCAGCTGGAAACTGCTTCTGCATATCAATCACTTCCCATCTCCTGGTGCTCATTGAAGCACCTGTGTGGGACTAGCTGATCTGGCACTGAGATTAGGCACCAGGGCCCAGGTCTGTCACCAATCCTGGAAAAGTACCTTCCTTCCTCTGGGCCCCAGTTTCCCTTCCTATTTTCTGGCTGTTTATATTGTGAGCTCTTGGGAGCAAGGACCATCTCACTGTGTCTGGGCAGCACCTGGCACAATGGGGGCCCTATATGTCAGAAGGGGTTTTTGGTCCCTAGTGGAATATTTGGAGGGATGAGATGAATTGCTCCCTGAATGTCTGCTTTGGCTTCTGTCATGCAGCAGAGGGGTAGAGACTAGTAGGGTATTGGTGCCTGAATGGTAGCCCTGCTTCCATGCTGTCTGTGGGAGCGAGCTGATGGCTACCAGGGTCCCCAGGTGAGCCAGAGCCATAGAGTTTGTGCGGAGCTGTGCACATCTTATGTCTGACTTTCGTCCATGCTTCAGCTTGGGGGTAGGGAGATGGGAGGCAGATCCCTGCCTAAGTTCCTGGGGAACCCTGGGGGAGGCAGTGTGATCTGCCCCCTGCAGCCTGGGCTTCTGCCCTTCCACTTTGTTTTAAGCTGCTGGCCACTCAACAGGCTGGTCCCATCTCCTCACCATTGCCAAGCGAGCAGCATTTGAGTATCACCCCCCCACCCTTTTCTCAAGGTAAGGAATCACAAGGTATAAACAGTATGAGACCCAGGGGATCTCTGACTCAGCCCACTACACCTTCCTCATCCCTTCCCAGAGTCAATGAGAGACTATTGTGTCAATATTCTGAAAGAGTAAAGGGGTAAGCGGGCACTTATGGGCGTTTCTATCTGCTGTTGATATCAGGTAAGATATGTGATTGATACAGGACACTATTAATAAGGAATTAAAGGCTGGAGAGAGAATTAATGACAGTCAACCTGCGCTTATGTTGAATAGATCCCCCCACATTAACTCAATGTCTCTTTTGCTGGGATTACAAATTTAGTTGGGAAAGGCCAAAGTGATGACGTAAGAGATGTAGATTTCTGTGAGGCATGTGATGTAGTGCCACATGACATTGTTAGTCAAAAAACTAGATTGATACAAAATCAACAGGGGCCCATGACATGGATTGAAAACTGGCTAACTGATAGATCCCAAAATGTAATAGTAAACAGGAAATCAGAACGGAGCAGGCATTTCTCAGGAGTCCCACAGGAATGGGTTCTTGGTGCTTTGCTCTTTAACATCTAACAATGACCTCAAAGACAATAACAACAAAAAAATCATCCCTGATAAAACTTGCAGCAGACAGACAGCTTGGGGAGGTGGGCACAGATAATGAAGAGGGAAAGTCACTCATAGAAAATGAGTCAGCTCTCTTGTTAAGATGGGTTCTTGCAAACATGTTGCATAAGCCTAGACACTGAGGAACAATGAATGCAGGCCACACTTATGAGATGGAGGACTCTATCCTGGGGATGAATGCTTTTGAGAACAATTTGGGAGGGGTTTCATGGTGGAGGATCAACTAAACGTGAGCTCCCAGTGTGATGCTGTGGCTAAGGCCATTGTGGGCTATGTAAATGGGGAGCTGGAGAAGGAGTAGGGAGGGTCTGTTGGCTCTGTATGTGGTATGGGTCCAGCTGCTGCTGGAATCCTGTGTCTGGTGCTGGTGCCCACAAGGCAAGAAGGGGGTTGGATAGACTGGAGAGAGCTCAGAGAAGAGCTTTGAAAATGAAGGAAAACTTGACTCACAGTGAGATGCTTCAGGAGCTCAATCTAGTTAACACAGCAAATGTTAAGGGATGACCTGAACCCAATCTCTGAGTACTTACCTGGGGAGCAAAGACTGGGTAAGGGTTTCTTCCATCTAGCAAAGATGACAAGAGTCAATGGCTAGAAAGTGAAGCAGGGCAAATTCAGACTGGAAATAAGGAGCCAGTTGGTCCCAGGGAGGGGAAATAGCCATTTAAACAACAACCGGAAGACTGTGCTGGATTCTCCCTCACTGACAGCCACCCAGTCTCAGTTTATAAACTGTCTCCCATGAAGATCGGTGCTAGTTCAAGCAGGCGTTAACACAGAATTGAGTCCTTCTCTCAGTTACCCAGCAGGTCAGACTCATTAACTGATCCCTGGGGTCTCTTCACGCTTTGAATTCTGTTCGTCTGCACTGGCCCTGAGTCTGCAAGCTGGCCCCCAAGGAGGCTGTAGCATCAGTGTCTGGGAAGGGATTTTAACACCTGCTTAGACAAACCCCTGTCAAGACTGGCTTGGTTTATTGGCCGTTCTTCAGCAGGTGGTGAGGGACTAGATCAGGGGTCTCAAACTCAAATCACCACAAGGGCCACACGAGGACTAGTATGTTAGCCCAAGGGCCACACCTCTGACACCTTTTCATACAATGATATAGCTGGGGATCTGGCTGGGGTTTGGGGGGGTCCAGCCATGGGTGTGGAGCAGAGCAGGGTGAGATAGGCTTGCTGTCCCCCCCAGCCCAGCCCTTGGTGCCCCTTATTGTTAGTGCCCTGGGTGACTGCCTAGGCTGTCTCTATGGAAGGACCAGCCCTGGTACAGACTTTGCCTCTATGGGTAGGCAAATGATCTGGGGAGATTGGTTTGTGTCAGACTGAAGTAGCTGGAAGAGCTCAAGCTTTATAAAGAATCCCCTCACAAAACCTTCCTGAAAGACCCCCAAGCCCTGTAGCAGCCTTTGCAGAGATGTCAGGATCTCAGGCCCTTATGTGACAAGTTGGGGGCTGGTTAACACCACTGAGTGCTTGAGAAAGTGCAGAACTTTCCATGCTGCCTGTGTAGCTCGAAGAGCAACACCAGATCTGCTTTAATTCAGTCAGGAACTGATTCAGGGCAGCCCCATAGCCTGGGTTACACAGCAGGTCAGACTAGGTGATTGCACTGGGCCCTCATGGCCTTGGTGTCTATTAATTCACTGCAGCTGAGGGCAATGTGCAGGTGCCCACTAGCACAGGATGCATTTTCCACCCTTCTTTGTGGTTCAGGCAGCATCAGGCCTGTGCTTGAGTCCCTTGGCTGGCTCTCAGCCTTTCCTGATGCCTGTTGTTTAAAGCCTTCGTCCTAACTTCCAAAGCAATCAGTGGATCAAGCCCTGGCTATGCCAAAGCTTGCATGTGATCCACAAATCACGGTGACTGCTGTATTTCTGAGGGTCTATGCAGATCACAGTGCCCACTGCCCAGGTCTGCAGATGAAGGATTCTCTGTGGCTGCACAACAGCCTTCTGGAGACCAGGCCAGCATGGTGCTGGCAAATGTTACAAACCTCTTCCTGCCCAACACTGTCTACACAGGGACCTGCAGGGCCATTGGTTCAGTCCCTGCTGTCATTTGCCCCACAGAATCCCTGGTAGAAATATGTCCGCCTCTGTCCTCAACTGGGTTGGCCCGGTAGTGTTGATAACCAAAAATGATACATGGTGGAAAACATAATCCCCACTATATATGTCAAATGAGGGGGGTCTAAATTAGCTGTTACCACTCCAGAAAGAGACCTCAGCGTCCTTGCGGATAGTTCCTGAAAATACTTACTCAGGGGGTAGTGCCAGTCAAAAATGCTAAGGGCTGATTATGAGTGATTAGAAAAGAGCTAGGTCATCAGAGAGAAAATGTCCTAATCCCGTCATGGCACACCCACACTTTGAATGCTACATGGAGTTCTGGTAGCCCTACCTCCAAAAAGATATGCTAGAAATGGAGAAGATAAAGAGCAGGGGCAATGAAAATGATTTGTGGTATGGAACAACTTCCATCTGAGGAGACATGGAAAAGACTATGTGTGCAGTTAAGAAAAGAGTCAGCTTAGGGGGTGGCATGATAGAGGTCTATAAACTCATGAATTCTTTGCCTGACATATGAATGAGAAGTCAGTCCTTGAAGTTAACAAGTAGTAGACTTAAACTAACCTTAAGACAGTACTTCACACAACACATGAGCAGACTGTGGAACTTGTTGCCAGGAGATGTTGTAAAGGCCAACCATGTAAGTGGGTTCGAAAAAGAGCTGGGCAAGTTGATGGAGGAAAGTCCACCAATTTCTATTAGCCAAGATGGTCAGAGATACAACCCCATGACATGGATGGCTCTAACCCTCTGAATGCCAAAAGCTGGGACTTGATGATTGAGGATGGATCACTCAGACTTGGCCTCTTCTGTTATTTCCCTTTGAAGTAATGGAAATTGGCCTGTCAGAGACAGGATATTGGGCTAGACATGGACCATTGGTCTGACCCTGTATGAGTATTCTTATGTTCTTATTGCACCCCACTCTTCTTAGGGGGAGGCTGTTCCAGCATGTCTCTCCTCTGATGGGTAAAAACGTTTTTATCTCCAGCCTCAATTATTCCTGGCCAGTTTATCCCCAGGGGTTCTTGTACCAGCATTGCCCTTTAGCTTCAATAGCTCTTTTCTTTCTGCAGGGTTCCTTTCACCCCCGCCTGCATAGAGAGGAGAACCAGGTCCCCTCTCAGCCTTCACCTGGCCAGGCTAAACAAGCCCAACCTTTCAGTCTCCGCTGGTAAAAGATCTGCTCTCCACTTCCCTGGTGGGCCAGGGAGCCCTTCTCTGTACCAGGCTAGTTTGGATCCCTCTTCTGAAAATGAGTGACCAGAGCTTCACACAGTATTTCCCACTGAGCCTCCTAGTGATTCAGCCCATAGCATTAACCTTTCCCTATCTATACTGGGAGCCCCTTCTCAGCTATAAGCTAGGGGCACTTTGAGGGCACTTTTCTGCTGCCAGTGATGTTCATATTTCCCATTCCCCCTGCTTATGCAGGATGCTGACCCTGTTAAAGGGAGCCAGGCCAGAGACCCCATGGTGTCCCCTAGGGATGTTGGTGCTGCTATGGATTTCATGTGAAAGGAGCCCAGATGGGATGGTGCTGGGTTTGCAGCATAAAACCACTGACTGCATGGGGCGGGGGGGGGGGGGGGGGCGACCACACTCGAGGTGGAGCCTGTGGGATGGAGGGATGCTCTATGGAAAAACAACAAGGAGCTGTGTGGCTCTTTAAGACTAACAGATTTATTTTTTGTATGAGCTTTCGTGGGAGAAGATCCCACTTCCTCAGATGCTTCAAAGACCCATCTTCGAAGCATCTGAGGAAGTGGGATCTTCTCCCACAAAAGCTCATACAAAAAATAAATCTGTTAGTCTTAAAGTGCCACACAACTCCTTGTTTTTTCACAGGACTAGACTAACACGGCTATCCCTTTTAAAATTGACAAGATGCTCTATGGAGCCTGTGGGACAGGGGGACTCTGTGTGGGGCCTGTGGGATGGAGGGACCCTGTGTGGCACCTGTCGGACAGGAGGAGGTAAGGCTGAGGGGTGAGTGTGTTGAGGCTGTTCAGTAGTGGGATTTGGGAGGAGAGTGTTGGGTGACTGGACTGGTTCTCTCCCCTAGCTGGTCCATGGGCAGGTGACACCCAGCCGGAAACACTCAATTAACCAGCTGGGCTGGGCCAGACTTTCCAATAACATGTTGGGAAACCAGTTCCGAGCGCTTGTTTACTGCCGCACTAAGCAATGGGTTTTGGGGAGTTCCCCCTCTGGGGACGCTGACTGCAGTCTGGGTGAGGATGAAGGACTCCTGGAGGGTGGGGAATGGGCTAAGGGAGCCTTTCCACGCTAGGAGTCAGTGGCTCTAATCCACCCGAGCCAGGGGACCAGCCAGCTCAAGGAGGTGGGAATTGAGGGTGTCTGTGGGGTCCACCTGTGTTGCCATAGCTCTACCCAGTTCCCCTCTCCCTCCAGGTGGCTAGGGTACACCCTTCCTCAGTCCGTGGCTGGCTGTCATGGTGTCTATAGCTGCTCTGTATCTGGTGGGAGGGGGGGAGATTGGGGGGTGTCAGTACCAGGTGTCTGCTGGGCTGGGGAGTGTGAGTGAGGCCATGACTGCTCCAAGGAGGTGCCCCCAAATGACGTCTTTTGCCTGGTTCTGTTCTGATGTGGGGAGGAAGACAGTGAACGCTGGGAAAGGGGGATGAGCAGTGTGGCGAAGCTGCTCAGGGAAGGGGGATCTCCTGGAAACTCCCCCCACCGCTTGGCACCCCTGTTCCCTGTTATGTGCACTCTGGGTCAGACAGACAATCGGTGGGGCCTGACAGACTGGGATTAACTTGGGTTGGTGGCTGTTGAGTTTATGGGGCCATAATACAGAGCCCATGTATCCCATCTCCCATGTGGCCCGAGAGGAGGGATGGGCCTGACTCCACCCTTCACTGCCTGTACCCACTCTCCAGATCTGAGGGACCAAAGCCCCCCATAACCTGCTTGCTGCTTTCTCCTAGTCTCCCTGGGGGGCTGTGCCCTGCGCAAGGACTTGGAGCCGTCGGTGGCTGAAGCCCCCTCCTATCCCATGCCCCTGGACATGACGCTGCGAGACCCAAGCTACACAGCTGCCCAGATCCCCAGAGAAGCACTGTCGGTGGGGCAGCACAATGGGTACCTGCGCCCCAAAATGAAGGTACTACTTGGGGGCCAAGGGTGCTCTTCTAGGCTACGGGGGCATGGGAACTTGTGTGGCCAATCTGAGCAGTGCAGGCTGAAAGCCACAGGAGGCTTCGTAGGTTTATGGGCACCTGCCCTCTGCCCTGCTGCTCCCCTGCAATGTTCAGGTGTGGGGCAGAGACTGTGGGGTGAGTGTTGGGGGTCAGAGGGGCACCCCTGGGTGGGGCGATGTGGCGCTCAGCCCTGGCTCCCTGGGGCTGTTGTTGGTGGGGGGCATTTTGGGCCTGGAGGAGGTGACAGAGCCCCATTACTACCCCTTCCCCGTGATCTCAGTATCTGACAGCCTGACCCCTGCAGGTGACAGTGGGCGAAGGGCCGGGTGAGCAGTTCTCCTGCCCTGTCTGCCAGAAAGGCTTCAGCTACCAGCGTATGCTCAACCGACACCTCAAGTGTCACAGCGAGGTCAAGCGCCACTTGTGCCCCTACTGTGGGAAGGGCTTCAACGACACCTTTGACCTCAAACGCCATGTCCGGACCCACACAGGTGAGAGCCTTGCCCCTGGAAGTAGGGCTACCCCAACATCTGCAAAGGTGAGCCCTGACAACAGATCGAACCCTTAGCCCTACGTATAGGGTTCTGAGGGTTGCTTAAATGCCCCCTGTCTGATCTCTGCATTGGTAGAATGACGTGGCTTCTGGGACTGGGACTGTGGGTGCTGTGTGTCCATCTGCACACATGGGGGGCAACTGGTGGGTTTTTGAACAGCAGGGGATTTTGGGGGTCTGGATCTGTGCAGGAGGGACTCAAGGGGGACAGCTGCATGGGGATGAAGGGGGATACAGGAGGGTGAACCTGCACAGGGAGAGCTAACCTCGTCCCCCCACAGGTGTGCGTCCCTACAAGTGTAACTTGTGTGACAAGGCCTTCACACAGCGCTGCTCCCTGGAGTCGCACCTGAAGAAGATCCATGGGGTTCAGCAACGCTACGCTTACAAGGAGCGTCGGGCCAAGCTGTACGTGTGCGAGGAGTGTGGCTGCACGGCTGACAGCCAGGAGGGCCACCTGCTTCACCTGCGGGAGCATCACCCTGACAGCCCCCTGCTGCGCAAGGCCTCCCGCAAGACTACTGCCTCCCTGCATAGCGGGCTCCCTACCCTGCTGCAGGGCACCCCACCCCTGTGAGATGGTGCCCCCTGCCAAGCACCCAGCATCTGGGAGGCAGCACACCCTGGGGTGGGCCAGGGGCCTGCACAGCACTGAGCCCCTGGCAGATGGCACCCAATGGGGGGAAAACCAACAGGGGGGCAGGGCACGTGACTGAGCTCTGCACCTGGAGACTGGACACACCTGCTGTCTCCCAACAGAGGCTTGGGACCAAAGCTGTGTGTGACAAATGCTCCAGGGAAATCCCCACCCTGAACCTATGGCCCCATGCTGGGGCGGCCAGCTCTCCACTCAGCACTGACTTTGAACTGCTCCTTCCTCAAAGCCTTGGAGGAGATGGGGGGCAGCTACCTCCTGTGAGCCATGTGGGTGACTCACAGCCTCTCTGGGCTGGCACTGCCCAGTCCTCCTAGGGCTCTGCCCAGAGGCTGCGCTGGAAGAGTTTTTCAGCCATTGTCTTTCTGGAGCAGGGTCGGGCAGCAGGAGGCTGGTGGAGGTGGGAGTGCATTTACCTCTTCCCCCGTCCATCTCCACCACTGCACCATCCCAAACCATCCTCCCCCCACACACACTCAGGAAGAACCCAGATGTGGCCCCATTCCCTGCCCCCGTAAGGACTATTCTGGCCTCCTTGGCCCTGGCTCCATGTGTTCAGCATGAAGTAAGGTTTGATCCCTCACCAGCAGCAAGGTGTTTACATTACAAACCCCAGCTTTTTTCTCCTCAGGAGTCTTTGGGACTGAGAGGACACCTGTGTCAGAAGAGGAGCTGAGCATTCCCAGGAAGAGGGCATGGCTCATTTACTCTCTGTCAATGTTCGTTAAACTCAAAGGCCCCATAAACACTTGGCAGAAATACACATGGTGTTAAAACCACCCCCCAGCCCTGCATTGCAGAGGTGACACTGAGCTGGATAACTAGGGGGGCTCATGGTGGGTGGAGAATGTTGATAAGGGAATTGGGATTTATCTGACCTCCCAAGGTAGCCCCTTATTTGTGCTGCTCTCCTGGGGAGGGGAGCTGAGCTATAAATGCTTTAATGGGGAGGGGGCGGCTGCTTCTTCCCTTGGCCTCCTTTCTGTGGATTAAACTGAACACTAGAGCTCCTCATCCACATCCATCAGACTCCCCTCTCCCTGGTGCTCCCCTCCAATACCTGTATACATCACAAAACACCTGGAAACTGGGGTCCCAGGTATCAGGTCCATTCCAGACCCCCATGTGCCTTAACCATGTCCATCTGCCAGGTTTGTGCATCTCCCCATCTCTGCATGTCTGGGGCTGGCTCAGTGGGCCTGGCAGGGGTGCAGTAGACAGTGAGGGGGTTCCAGGACCTGGATCTTGTTTACAGTTTGGCTGTGGGAAATCAGCCAGACACTTTGTCGGTAATTGTGTGCTTGTCCCTTCATCTCTTTGTGAGTCCATTAAAATCAGGGAATTGAACTGGCTCTAAGCAGTGCTTCTCATGCCTGTCCAGTGGTTCCAGTTACTCTAAACTTAGTGTTCCCAGAGCCAGTGTCTCAGGCTTAGAGGGACAGTGTGGTGCTCAGGAGGCTTGCAGCACCCATAGAGGAAGGGGCAGTCAGGACCAGGGCTTGAATAGGGGGTGGTAATGGGTCCAGAGCTATCCCACTTGTCTCTGCATCCCCATTTCTATTCAGACCCAAAGGCCCCTCCAGGCTGGTGGCTTCCCCTCTCCCTACAACAGCAGGATGAGCCCATTGAAGTTGGCATCCATCCTTCAAGGCCTCATTGCATCTGGTCTCCCCCAGCCCATATGATGCCACCTGCACTGCGGCAGGAAATGGGCACTCCACAGTCAGTGCACTCCTGGCTGGTTAGTCCAAGGTCCCCAGCTTTTTCAGGACAGCGGCCACATTTGCAAGTCAAGGTGTGGCTGTATCCCTGATGCCACCCCAAGCAATTCCCAGTGCTATCCAAGCCGCCATCCCACACGCAAAGGGGCATTGGGCCCAGCTGGCCAGGAAGTGGCTGGAAAGTCCGTCTCTGGAGTGTGTGCATTGCTCACAGCCCTGCCTGTGGTGCCTCACCCCCACCTGTTAAAAACCTCAGCTGTGTGCCAGTGTGTGAAAGAGCTGCGGCCTGCCCACAAAGTAAAAATGGCCTTTGTGTGCCCAGTCCTGGCTCTGGCACCATCAGCCAGCCAGGTGAATGCAGCAGATGCCCCCGCCCCGCCCATGCCATCAGTGGGGCTCCCCCCTCCCCAACCTTGCACTGCTGCCTCTTAGCAGAGCTCGCCCAATCACCTTTAACTTTCTCTTCCGCACCCCCCCCCCATGAAGCAGGCAATAACTGCTGTGCATGCGCTTCACGCCCGCCAACTGCAGTCCCTATGCTACAAAGTGCTGATTTGGGGGTGGTGATGGGGGGGGGGGGCGCCCTTTGGCAGAACTGTGCTGGGGCCATGGCTTCTGTGTGCCTCTATGCCAAACTCTGCTACCGATGCTGTATTCCTGGCCCAGTTAGGTCAGCTGTGTCTGCCTCAGTGTCCCATTTTTTTTGTCAAAAAAAGGCTGCAGCAAGCCAGAGGGCCATTAAAGCCCCCTTAATAGTCACAGTGAATAGTTAATTACTATTGCTAAAAGTGGGAGTCTGCAGCCACATTATAATGCCATTTGATTTATGATGGTTGGGGCTGGCTTTGAGCCGGGGTGAAACAGAAAGGCAGCAAAGGCACGAGCAGAGGCTACCCCCGCGCGGGGGGCCCCCCCCGCCCCCGGGGGGGGGGGGCAGATGACCACCCAAACGATAAGACAAGCCAGTTTTAAAAAAGTCGTACACTAATCAAATAGTTTGAGAGCCACAATGAATGCAGTCTCCCAGTGAGGGGGTGGGGGGAAGCTGAGAAGGGGGGGGGGGAGGGGCACCTGTTGCTGAGGCCGCAGGTGAGGCAGGAAGGGGTACCCTGGAATCAGACGTGCCCCCCGGGGTCCCCTAGTGGCAAGGGGGAGCTCAGAATTTGGCCCTGGTCTCTTGGCGGGTTCCCTAGTGGGGGGGGGGGGGG
>ML681973.1:28942242-29087686 GCA_007922195.1 Podocnemis expansa
GTGCAGAGCCATGCTCTGCAATGGGGCAGCCAAAGAGCTGCAGGTTGCAGACCTTCGTGCTAGACTGTTAGCATGGACTTGGGCGGCCTGGGTTCTAACACCCCCCCCCCCAGCTCTGGGAGGGTAGTGCAGGCTAATGTTTAGCGCAGAGGGGCTGGCAGCCAGGCTGCTTGGCTAGGTCCTAGTCTCAGTTTTGCCCTGACTTTCTGTGTAATCTTGGGCAAGGCCCATTCCCAAGCAGTGCCGCAGGTTCCCTTTCCATTGCTTGTCTATGGACTGTGGGCTTGTCATGCCTGATGTGTCTGTATTGTGGTGCACCTGGTTGGGGGGGGTGTGTTTGTGTGTGTGCGCGTGCCAATCTCAGTTGGTGCAATGCTTGCCAGAATGGTTTTTTTTTTGGTGTAAGGTGAAGGAAGCCGCTCTGTGGGATGCATGCAACTGCTGGCCAGGCTACAGGGTGGCTCGCACACAAATTGGTGTTGCTTCTTGCCATGTGTCCTGCATACCTGGGTGCTTCTGACTGTTGAGGAAAGGGGCCTGTGTGCTGCTCTCACTCACCTCTGCATCTGGCTGTGGCATGTGCGCACGTAAACTGCACAGAGGCTGGTCCCAGCGTCTGTGTCACTGCCAACCACTCAGCACGGTACAGCCTACCGCATGTCTCAGCTGGCTGCGCTCAGCCTGAAATCTGCTCACCTGCCTGTCTGTGAGCAGAGCGCAAGCTGGGGGCTCAGGTCCCAGCGAGCTTTGTACTCATGGCACCCTCCATGCAGCACTGAGCCCCCCGCTTTCAATAGTCCCACTGCTTTCCAGGATCGAAGTGGCCAGCTCGCCACATCCCATTCCCCCACCCAGCTATGAAAGGCATTTGTGGGCAAGAGGTGATATCAGTCTGATTTTTTTTGTGCCTGTCTATAAGTAATCATAACCAGGGGTGGGGAAGATCGCCCTACTGTAGGGTTGGGGGGGGGCGTGGCTCAGCTCTCCCCATGGACTCTTTAAGATGCCAACAGTGGTGTAACTCCAGCAGCAGTGGGGAAAATCATTTGTGCGCCCAGGAGGTTGGCTTTGCAGGATTGCCTTGCTAGATCCCAGCCCTCATCCAGAAGCAGGCCTAGAACCCAGGAGGCCTGACACCCATGCCATGGCTAGCATGAAAGTAGGTCAGCCACTTGCCCTCCAGACTATTGCTTTGGTCACTAGCCCCTAGTTCCAGCCCAAAATAAAAATGAGGATAGCTGGTATAAGCACCTAGCAAGAGCCCTGTATGCACAGCCCCCACATTTCACCCCCAGAGGCAGCTGCATCTCAGAGCCTAAGCAGGGGTCCCTGTTTAAGCAGCCCCCTGTGCACCAACTGCGGGGGGGGGGGGTTGAAGTTCTGCACCAGGCATACAGTGACTGGGTCCAGGTGCTGGCCCAGAGCCACAACTTTGCTGTGAGCTTGGGAAATTGTGAGTGCGCCTGACGGGGCTCTGGCCCTCCTTGCTGAGGCACTCTAGGCCAACTTTCCAGCCAAGGGAGCGATTAGCAAGTGTCTGGGCTCTGAGATGAGCTGCTGGCAACGCCAGGATGTGATGCCATGTCCAGCCATACTGGGCTCTGCAGCTTGTGAGCTGAAGGGGAACCTTTCCAGGGAACCCAAATACCCTCTGACACTTCAGGGCCATGAACTGTGCCCCCCCCCCCAATCACCCAGCTGGAGCAAGGGCTGTTGTCAGGGGTGATGGGAGGCAGGCGCTCTTTACAGATGGTTGCTCGCTTCAGCTGGCAGCTGCCTGAGGGGCACCCAGCCACCTGTGAAGAGCCAGGGGACCCGTGGGTGGAGTTTAATTTCTCAGCCCATTGGAGCAGCAGTTGCTGGTATTCGGCACCATGCAGAAGACCTGCAAGGCTCTGGGGTCGGGGTGATGGCCATGTATAGAGTGTGTGTGTGTGTGGGGGGGGGGTAGTCTTGGGGCTGCAAAGGCTTTAAATCATGGTTTGTGGCCTTCAGTAGCTCAGTTAGTGGCGAGGCTGATCACAGCGGGACCGTCTGGGGAAATGTGTGGGACCGTCTGGGGAAATGTGTGTGTGTGTGTGTGTGTGTGTGTGTGTGTGTGTGTGTGTACAGTGATGGGTGGCAGTGAGAGGCAAGGCAACAGTGGTGTGTATGGGGATAAAAATACAAGCACGTTTAGGGATGGATTTATGACCTAACCTAATCAGTCAAGAAATGTTAGGGGAAAGGGGACCTATAATGCTGCCTTAGTGCCAGTGAACTAACAGCCAATCTGCCTTTCCATGATCTCATCATGGCTGGGGAATTGACCAAATAGGCTGCACAACCGCAGCTCAGACCTTGTCCTCTGGAGCAGAGGGACTTGCAGAAGTAGATGGTTATCTTTTCTGAACAGCAGCAGTGCCAGGGTGCCCCCCCCCCCCCAAGTTACAATATTGGTCGGCATTGTTTTGCATGTGTGTGAGACCAGCATGTGTGCCTCTGTTTCCCTTTGACTGTATGGGGGTGGGGTGGGGGGTCACACTGCTTTGCTCAGCAAGGGGTAAGGGCTGGGGGGGGGTGTCTGAGTCAGTCAGTCACCTGGCTGTGTTGCTATGAATGGGCCATCTGGCACTGACAAGCCACCAACACATGCCTGCAGAGCCAAGGTTGGCTCATTAAGGCCTAAAGCCAGCAGCCAGGCTTGCGGGTTCAACTGGGTGGCTTTTAAGGCTGTGCCAGGGAAATGGAGGCTACAGTGACACTACAGGAGGTGGTGGTGGAGAGGAACAGCTCTGCTTTGAGCCGATGTACCCAGCAGCAGGACACATGAAGCATGTGTGCTAGGCTAAGCAGTGTCACGGTCACCCACACATACCCAATTGACCCCTGCCGGTACATAGTGCGACTCCCCATGCCACTGCTTGCCACCCCCCCCCCCAACTTAGCACACTGGCACCAAGAGGCAAAGCAAGTATTAGTGAGGCCTTTCACCAAGCTGCTTTTCTGGCTGGCATGGCCTGCACACTGCCCTAAGAACTTTCCAAGGGGCTTTGCCAAGTGCCTAAAAACCACTGATGCACTCTGAACAGGCTGGGCTGTGTCCCTGCTGATCCTCCATGGGAGTGTGGTTCCCTGAAGGAGCAAATGCACTGTAGAGAATGCATGGCATGACTGGAGCCAGACGGCCTGGTCTTGTGGCTGCTGAAGAGCTGTGATGCTCGCCCTTTTGGCCACCTAAGTGGTGGGCTTGGAAGAAGAACAGGGATCTTGCTGAGAGACAGTGGAATGGCCAGGGCAGTGTAATGCACACCCAGTTAAGTGATGCCGGCCCCTGAGAGAGGCAATATAGTGTGGC
This sequence comes from Podocnemis expansa, assembly GCA_007922195.1. Classification (NCBI taxonomy): domain Eukaryota; kingdom Metazoa; phylum Chordata; order Testudines; family Podocnemididae; genus Podocnemis; species Podocnemis expansa. The sequence goes on from ML681973.1 coordinate 28,945,580, forward strand.
AAAGCAGTTGGGAGTGGAGCAACTGGCATGTTAAAGCTTTTGTGTGTGTGCACGCACGCGTGCATGTTACTGCCCCCCACCTTCACAATGAATGCATCATGGTCCCAATGCACAGACATATTAACAACAGGGAGTAGAGAAAAGAGATCAGACCACATGCTCTCCAGGATCCTAGCACAGAGTACCTAACCCTAGACCCAAGGAAAGACTCTATGCGATAGGCTGGGGGCGATGGGGATGACAGCCTTGTGGCAGGCACAGTGCCTTATTTTAATTCTCTTAAAGCAAAGAGGGATATGAATTATTAACAATCCTGGAAACTTAATGAGCTGGTGGGAGCCACTCAAGGAGCTTGTGGCCGACATACCAGACTGAAATGTCCTTCAAATGGAAGTTTCAGGCCCTTTTCCCCAGTCAGTGGCTCCCTCTGTGGTTTGCACACTAAAATGCTCAAGGAGCTTTTGGTTGGTGCTCAGCTGTGGCTGCTTCTGGGGTGTGGCACAGCAACTGTTTATGGAGGGAGCCCTGGCCTGGCAGGGAGATGCAGACCTGTGTGTGTGTGGGGAGGGGAGCACTGGTTGTTTATACAGAAGCCACAACTGGCACCTGCTGTGGAACGCCCTGGCTGTTAACACCCCAGTAAATTGTCACTCAGCAGCTAGGCACAGACCCTGGCAACTGCTCCAGCGTGGGTCTGGCGCCACTGTTCCCCTGGGCTGAGCTGAGCTGCCACCTCATGCCACAGCTGGGTGCCCTGAGTCTGGGACAAGTCTTAGGGTCAGTTGGCTGTTGCGAGGATAAAGGGAGCCCTGGTGGTCAGTGCATGGGGGGAGAGAGCCTAAAGGGACCCCAGGGCCTGGGTGGAGTAGAGTAAAGCCCTGTATTCAGTTCAGTACCCCATTCCAAGTGCAGTTCAAAGCCAGCAACACCTAGAGCAGAAAGACCCCTGTGTCTCATTGCCAGGCCCTTGATTTCATTTAATTTCATTCTGCGCTTCTTGCTGCAGGCCCCTCGGCAGCCACCCAGTGGCAGTTCCCAGTCTCTCCACTAGGGGGCAGTCTGCACCCAATTCTCTGGATCGTCACAAACTCAGCCAGCCCAGCCCTGAGTAGTTAGTGAGATGAATTTTATTGCCCACCTGGGCTGGCCCCTCAGGGACCTCTGGTCACTAAGTCTGTCCCAGAATGGCCTCCCTTGCTGGGGAGGATCTAGTCAGTGCCCGTGCGGTGGCTCCTATGCTGCAGACGCTCCTCAGTGAGCCGAGGCTCGTTCCCATATCCTTGGAGAGGAGGGGAATCTTTGCATCCCAATCCCCCAGCTCTGGGCAATCAACCATGTAAACATCTGATCCTTCCCCCCAGTCAGCATTATTGCTTTGGTCCCTACCCTGTGGGCCTGCCCTTTTACCAGCACCCCAGGCGCCGGGCACTAGGGGATGGGGTAAAGCACCCAGGGAGCCACCATGGAATGCCCTGCTCAGATGAAGACACAGGGGTACAGGGCAGGGAGAAGGCGCAATCGCACCCGTTCTGCATGGGGAGGGGAGTACATATTTGGATCATGGGGATGGTTGGCAATTAAGACAATAGACAGGAAGCCTGATTATGCGCTAGGCTAGACCAACCCAGGGTTCAAGCAGAAAGAGGGGACCCTCAATTGAGGGTCACCCAAAGCAGCATCATGGAAGGGGAAAGCAGCCCTCACCTCTACAGTTGAGAGTGGGATTCCAGTGATCAGGTGGGTCACTGTTCTCCCCCAAGGGATAAAGGAGTCATGGGTGAGGCACCTGCTATGAGGCAGCAAAGACAGCAGTGGTAAGCTGTAGGGGGAAGGTGCACCCCTGGGGCATTGGGACTACCTGTGTTGAAAGGCCAGGGAAAGCATCCCCAGTTGGGAGCTGGTGAGTATAATGCAATCAGCAGCAGTCAGGGAAGGGAGGAGAGGATGGGGGTTCAACACCCCTCTGCCAGCACTGCACAAGCCTGAGCTCTGCTGGCCCCTCATGGTGGCAAAAGGAGTTGGCACCCCCTGGGCTGCAGGTGCTGGCACGAATGTGGGAATGCTTTGCAATAGTGTTATGAATGAGCTCTGAGGCTCCGGCCTGGCTGCTTGGCATCACTGCCCATGAAAGGGAGCTGATTTCATCCGTGGGACCAGGGAGCTAAAGGAAGGGTCTAGTGCAGTGTTTCCCAACCAGTGTGCCGCGACACACAGGTGTTCTGTCAGGTCTGAGCAGGTGTTCCACAAAATTTGTTGAAAAACTACTCAAAGAGCTCAGGATTGGCTCATTGGCTCATGAATATTTATGAGTTTGTTTGGAAACTATATGGTGGTGTGCCTCAAATTAATTAAAGGCAGCAAGGTGTGCCACACCAGAGAAAATGTTGGGAACCACTGGTCTAGTGTGTCCGCTGCCTGGGCTGGAGCCAGAACTGGCTGCATTTAACATTCATACATGAAAGGTCCTGCATTGAGAAAGGCCTGCCAGGGGCCCGGGGTACCCAATGGCCAGCTGAGAGCAGGGAGTCCCAGCACCCCAAAGAGAGGCAGTGGGGAAAGCCCTAGAGGTGGAAACATAGGATAAGGGTGAGTAGCAGGGATGAAGAGAGAAAAGCTGGCTTGTAGGACAGCAGGAGCCACTGGGGTCCTGGCTCCCATTGTGGGCTTTGCTATAAGCCTGGCTTTTCCAGGCCGGCCTGAGGGCCCTGTGACTGATCACTGCTCCCTTGGCCCGGCTAGGCTACCCTGCCTTACCACAGATCATTCCTGGTCTGTTGCCCCAGGTGAAGGGACAGGGGCTGATGGCAGCTGGACTGGCTTGGGAGATCAGGGGTGGAGCAGAAGGCAGCCTTGGAGTTGCTGAAGCCACATGGCTGCTGGAGGGGAAAGAACAGGGCTGACACACCAAAGGGGTCACTGCCAAAAGAGGATAGGTTGTAACAGCCCCAGTCAAGCCAAGAAAGCTCCACTGATGGTGGTGGGAAGAACTGCACATCCCCATAAGATGCACAACTCAGGCTAAGTATGACTCTTATGGGGAGGGGGGAGAAAGCAGCTGGTGTGTCTCTGGCAAGCAAAGGGTTAAATTTGGGTTGCGCTCACCCTTAAAGTGACAGTGTGATGGCTGCATCCAACACCTTGGGGGAACAGGTCTCTGTCCAGAATGGAGGAGGGAAAATCAAGGAATGCAGTGTGGGGTAGGGTCTATTGGATTTCCAGGATGAGGTCGTCCCCCTCTAGGTTCATGTTGGGTTTGACGTAGATCTTTTTGACAGTGCCAGCCACTGGGGAATTGACCACGGTCTCCATCTTCATGGCGCTGAGCACACAGAGGGGCTGCCCCTTGTCGACCGTTTCCCCCTCCTTCACCTTGATGTCAATGACCTTGCCAGGCATGGGGGCCCCGATCTGACCCTTGACATCCTTCAGAGCCTTGGGGTGGAAATGCATCTCCTGGGGGAAGAAAGATAGTCTTAGATCAGGCCAGGCCCATGGCCCAGTTCTGCTGTTCCCTGCAAAATTAGACCCTGGGGCTCCTCCGGCCCACTATCTACCCCCTAGGCACCTTCATGGCTTGCGTGTCTTTGACTAGGATGGAGCGCAGCTGCCCATTGAGTTCAAAGAAGACCTCACGCTGGCCAGCCCGGTTCAAGTCTCCCAGTGCAAGGGCTTTGATGTGCAGGGTCTTGCCACGCTCCAGCTCCACCTGCAGGGGAAGAACAGAGGGAGCTGAGGTCCCCGGGGGCTCCTTGAGTCTGCAGAGAGCCTGAAACCATCACTTCCAGAAGCAGAAGCTCCCCCAACCTGAACTCCTGCCAGAGCTCCACTAATCCTAACCGCCCCCTCAAACTTAGGGCTTGGTGGCATCTCCTTGTCCCTACACCCTGCTCCCCACAGACCCCAGCTGCCCCACCCATCTCAAACTTCCTCTCAGGGTCTCCCAACCCCTGCTCCCACATCCAGTCAGCTCCTTATAGCCTTATGTCTCCCCAAACAACCCAGGATCCAGGCCTCCCCTTTCAGATCCAGGCCCCATACATGCCTCACTCCCATACCTCAAACTCCTCAGCGATCTTGGGCCCCTCCAGGAAGAGGCGGGTGCTGAGGCACTCAACAGGGCCAAAGTTGGCCGTGAACTCCTTGAACTCATCAAACACCTTGGGGTACATAGCGGCTGAGAGTACGTCCTCAGGGGTGATTTCTTCCTCCTGGTGCCGCTCCTGTAGCTCCTTCTCCAGCTGCTGGAAGTCCAAAGGAGGAAGCGAGGCTCCGGGGCGCCCTTCAATGCGTGGCAGGTCCTTCAGCACCTGGGGCGAGAGCAGCAGGATGGCATTCTGGGGGCTGAAGCACTAGGGCCCAAGGAGGGGATGCACCACGTAGCTCTACCCTGTTGTTCCCTTGGACTACAAGGACTTAGGGAGGCCTCAGCTAAGGAACATGAAGCACTCATTGTCTAGACCCACCTTGGAGCGGAAGGGCTCAGGGAAGCCCCCATAGGGGATACCGATGTAGCCCTGCAGGAACTCCACCACAGAGAGCGGGAAGGAGAGCTCATCTGCCATGGCCTCCACTTCCTGCCGCGACAGGTTGTTCTGCACCATGAACTGTGCCAAGTCCCCCACGATTTTTGATGATGGTGTCACCTGCATGGGTGGGAGACAAGTCAGTGCAGGTTGCCCCCTGTCCTGGGACTGGTCAGAACTGGTGCTCCCCAGAGGGAACCAGCCTGGCCATACCACAGAGCTGGACCCAAGCAGGTGGCCCTGGAGGACTGGCTCTGACCTTGATGAGATCTCCCAGGAGCTTGTTGGCTTCTACATAGGCCTTCTTGACCTCCTTGAACTTGTTGCCCAGCCCCATGCTGTGGGCCTGGAAGTGCAAGTTGGTGTACTGGCCTCCCGGGATCTCATTCTCGTACACATCCGCGTTGCCAGATTTCATGGTGGCGGTGCAGTCGAACGCGGCATAAAGGCCCCGCGCCATCTCCCAGTACTCACTGTAGTCAAACACCTTCTCCATCTGAATACCTGAGATGGGGAGAGGGAGGACATGGCACTGATTCGGGCTGGCAGGGGCATGCCATGACCCACTCAGGTGAGTGAGGCAGAGCTGGGGCACTGGGACATTCCAGCTCGCAGAGATCACAGTTGTGCAAAGCTGGGCCATGGATCAAACTTAATTTCCACTCTAGCTCATCTCAAGATGTTTTTAGACTGGATGCCTTGCCTGCCACTCAGCTCTCTCTCATTCCCTTTTGCCAGCCAGGGACAGAACCCAGGAGTCCTGGCTCCCAGAGGTGATACCTGTGTCCTGGTCAGTGCCCCGGGTGCAGGCCACCAAAGCACCCATGCTGGGCTGCGAGGTCATGCCAGACATGGCGTCCACGGCCACATCCACGATGTCGGCACCGGCAGCGGCGCAGGCCAGCATGGAGGCCACACCAGCCCCGGAGGTGTCGTGGGTGTGGATGTGGATGGGTGTCTCAGGGAAACGCTGGCGCAGTGCCCCAACCAGCAGCTCTGAAGCACGTGGCTTCAGCAGGCCAGCCATGTCCTGCAAGGGAGGAAAAGGGTGAGTGGGCACGGGGGACAGGAACAGCAGAAGAGTGGGGCAAGGGAGGGGTGAATGGGGCAGGGAGCAGGGGAGAGGGATGCAACCGGGGGTACAGAGATGGAAGCAGGGGCTGTGGGATGTGGAAGGCTGAGGCAGAAGGGGATGGGCAGGTCAGCAGGACATGGTGTGCTTCCTTCTAAGACCCTCCCCAGTGCCATGATGCCCCCATTGCTCACAGGGGGTGGCATATCAGCCTATCATGTACTAGGTTGGGGTTCCTGCCTCTCCTGCAATCTTTTTCCCAATTCTGCCAGTGCTTCTCAACCCCCATCCACAGCCCCCTGCTACCCCAGCCCTGGGCTCCCCCCTTGGTACCTTGATGCAGAGGATGTGCGTCCCAGCTTTCACTAGCTCCTCAGCTAGCTGGATGTAATATTCCAGCGTGTATTTGGTGCGGGTGGGATCAGCCACATCTCCCGTGTAGGAGATTGCAGCCTCCACCACTCCCCCGGCTTGCCCCGCTGCTTCCATCCCCAGCAGCATGTTTGGCAGGTAATTGAGGGAGTCAAAGACCCGGAAGATGTCCATGCCGTTCTCTTTTGCCACTTCACAGAACCTGGGGGCGCAAGGTGACCCCAGTGAGAGGAGGGAGAAGGATCCCCACCTCTGTCAGTGGAACTGGGTGCTAGGAACCCCTAGTGTTGTCTCTGCTCACCTGGCCCTATCGGGCCATGTGACTCTGGACTCCCACTACCCTTTCTCAGCCACAATCGGGTGGGGTGTGAAGCCCTACCCCTTTAATCTCTGCCCCCGCCCAGCTCTGCTGGTGCCCCTTTGCCCCACCGTGTGCCCCAGCTCACTTGAAGACAGAGTTGTCAGGGTAGTTGGTGTACCCCACAGCGTTGGCCCCCCGCAGCAGCATCTGGAAGGGGATGTTGGGGATGAGCTCACGCAGTTCCTGCAGCCGCCGCCACGGGCACTCATACAGGAATCGCATGGCGACGTCAAACGTGGCACCTGGAAGGCAGGGCGGAGAGGTGGGTGGGGTGATGTGCCCTGTGGTGTTCTCCAATCCCATGGTGGGTGCTCCCTGGAGGGGAAAGTCACCCCCATCCTGCTCTTACCTCCCCAGTTCTCAATGCTGAAGAGATTGTTGAAGTTGTGAGCCACAAAGGGTGAGATCTTCTTGAGATCGTGAGTCCGGACACGGGTGGCTAGCAGGGACTGGTGGGCATCCCGGAAGGTTGTGTCCATGAGCAACAGCCCACGGTGCTGCCGCACAGCCTTGGCAAAGCCCTCAGGACCCTCCTGGAGTAGGATATCTCGGAAGCCAGCAGGGGGGTCGCCTGGAAAGGAGGTCAGAAACGTGTGCAGGGAGGGGGGGAGGTTCCATCTCTGCAGCGGTCCAGAGAGACCCTACCCTGGTCCCTGCAGCACCTAAGGGTGGTGTTAGCCATTTACATTCAGCACAGCTGGTGCTAGGAGGCACTGTGCAGAAAGTGGTGCAGGCTCAGTAAGGGGGAGGTCTTTCCTACTCGGTCAGCGCTGCCCCTAACACGTAGGCATCTCAGCACCAGGTGAGGGGTCCCTGTACAAACAGCCCTCCTGCTCCACCCCAGAGGCAGCTGCATCTCAGCACTGTGTGAGGAATCCCTATACATGACATACTCTGTGTGGCTGAGGCCTGGTAAATCTTTGATGTGTCTAACTAGCCAGGAGCAAGCTCCATGACCTGGGTTCAACAGCTGAGCCAGGGGCCTGGCGTTCCCAGTGCATGTGCGATGGATGCACAGGGCTGGCTTTAATTAGGCAGGATGGCAGCCATGGCTGGTTATTATCGCAGTTTATTTCTTTGTCAGCCGCTAATCCTCAGCCTGAACCAGGCATTAAGAGAATGAACTACGGAGGTTTAAATCTCATTAAGGTTCTCCCGAGCAGGCTGTGAAATCCGTTTTAAGAGCTGATAGACCCCTAACTGCTTCCTCCCCGGGCATCAATGGCCTGGCTCAGAATACAAGGTGGCTAATGATTTGCTGGGAAGCCTGGCACATGGGGCTGGCAGACACAGAACTGACAACAGTGATTCCCAGTCCTGTCTCCAGCCGCCCACTAGATCCTACTGCCCTCTGAAGGGATGAACAGGGGAAAGAAAGGCCCTGACTCTGAGGAGTGAGGAGGAAATAGAATCCAATCACAAGAGCAGAAGGGCAAGCAGCACTGGGAATCCAGCCATTCTGCCCCCTCAAAGGACAAGGTTGAGGAACAGTGTGGGAAGTTGCCCTGGGTTGGGGAAGAAGGGGTTGTGCAGGCAGCATCCTCTGAAAGGTGAGAGGTGCCATGGGGCAGAAGAGCAAAGGACTCACCCAAAGGCACAGTGGGTACGACAGGATCAATGGGGGAAGGCCGGGCATTGACAGGGATGGGCGTGGTGGGGCCGTTGACCATCACGTGGCCTGGAGAAATAACGCTGAAGTTAGAAAGCACAGTACGTGGAACGTGGCCTAACCACGCACCCTGCCCCGCACAGTACCAACAACAGATCCTGACCCTTTGGGCTGATCCAGATATACCAGCTAGACATCATGAGCCGGGCCCACTCCCATGGTATCAGCCATGGGGCCAGATCCAGGGCCCTGACCTCACAGATCCATATGGGGATCCAGACCCCAAAGTACTGGACACAGACCCCCACATAGGGTCCCAACTCCATTTTACCAGATGGGGATCTCACCCATGGCCACAAACCTGTGGTAGTGGCTTCTGCCCCAGAGTCTGGTCTCCCATGGTGCTGGGGGAAATGGGCCTGGCAAAACAGTACGTTGTGTCTCCTGGGCCTGCCCTGCAGTACTGGGTGGGGATCCTGCTCCTGGGGCCCCAAAGACATGGAACCTGACAGGGATCCCACCCCTGGCCCTGACCCCAAAGAACCTGCTGGGCCTGACCCACCCCTGGACTGACTCCACAGCACTGGGAAGACATCTTGCCTGGGCTCAGTGCCATGGTAGAAGCTGGGAATCCCACCCATGAGTGTGACCCTAGTTTGGGGCCCATACCCAGATAATGTAGCAGTTTCTGGGCCCGGTTCTGGCCCGGGCGCAGGTTGAAGAGATCAGGGTTCTCATCGATGAACTGTGTGTCCACCGTGCCCTGCAGGAACTGGTCATTGCTCAGCACGTTCTGCAGGAAGGGGATGTTGGTCTGCAAACAAACAGCAACACGCTATCAACACAGCTCTTGTGTTCTGTTGGTTAAATCCCAGAGGATGCTCCCCCTCAGAGCCCAGGGCGTTAACTCTTCCCCTCCAGGCATTGGCAAGCCCCCACCTGGGAGCTAGGCACTAGGATGGAGACGAGTTAATTCTTCTGCTGAGCCTGCACCATCTATGCTGGGGCCCAGGCTGGCTTAGCTGCTTTCCTCAGCTCCCTAGAAGGCTACAATGATGCTGCCTGAGCCTGCTGAGCATCTGAGCCGATTGCTCTGAGGTGGGGAACTGCCCCAAGCGTACCTGGGCATTGCCAAGGGCTGGATGCCTGCTGGTGTGCATCAGGAAAGGATGATGTGCATCAGGAAAGGCTCTCCTGGAGAGAAATGAGGCCTTTACAGCCTGGTTACTAAAGCCTCTCTCACTTTGATTTTATCAAATTCAGTTATCCCCGTGTACACCCAAGAGACCATCCAGCTTTCATTGTGCCACTAATAGAATGAGGCCTGTGTAACAGAAGATGGGATCATGGTTGCATGCTCTGAGGGGTTAGGGTAGTGGATGTGGAGTGCCAGAACTCCTGGGTTCCAGACTCATGTCTGGGAAGTTAATGGTTAGAAATGGGGCACGGCTGGGAACCTGGGAGAGATGTGGCATCTGATGGTTAGAGTTGCAAGGGTGGATGCCTAGGTCCTATTCCCAGCAGACAGCTGCCTAGCTGCCTGTGGGTGAGAGAGGCGGAGGGCACAGCGCAGGCTACCAGGATCCTGCTTGTGTGGGAAGAGACAGGGACTGGCTGCAGGATGGGAAAGGCTGAATTAAGCTGAGCCACCCCAAGTGCTGGCCAAGCTGTCAGGAGGGATTAGATGCTAGGGAGTGCTGGGCTGGGTCTCAAGGGCTGGCTGGATCGACTGCTGCCTGGGAAGGGCAGAGTGGGGGTGTGTGCAATGGAGGACTGTGATGTTTCAGAGTGGGGCTCAGGATCAATGGCTATGCTGGGCTCTCCAGCCCCATAAACACTGGGGCATGGTATGCTGGACTCCCCATGAGCCCAGCCTCGAGGTCTAGGTGGACACATTTGCTGTCACATGCACACAATTACACCACAGGTCTAGGCAGGATTAGCTCAGGGGATGGGTGCAGTTAAGGGATGGGAGCTGGATGCCTGGATGTCGTCCCTTGCTGTGCGAGACTCAGGGGGAGGGTGGGTGGGAACCAGAGCTCCTGGGTTCCATTCCCATCTCCCTGAGCCCACCATGTCCCCTCCCTGTGCCTCCATTTCCCACCTGCTACAGTGTCCCTGACCTGACCTATGGAAACTGCTGAGTACCTGTGACTGATCCCTGCCTATCCCAGCCATGCCATGATGTAATGAGAGGCTGAGACCCTCAAGCACCCACCTCTGTCCATGGCCAGCAATCCTGTCACCTGACAGCACACTGAGCCAATAAAGGCTCCCAATCCCATGGTGGGGGTGGGTTGGCATCACTGCCCAGCTCGCTGGCAAGGCCTTCACCGGGGGTGATGATCTGCTGAATATGGGTCTCCCTGCCCTGGGTCATCTCCGAGGCAAGAGAAGAGGATGCCTGCACCCTCCATCCTGTGTCCTCCTTCACTATCCACATGCCAACTCCTCACCCACAGGGCCAGTGCCATGGCATGAGAAATGCTGTGCCTGTTCTGTTCAATGATGCTGTCTTCACTTGGGCCCCCCTGCCCACAGTGAGGCCTTACTGTTGTATCACCTGCCATCTGCTTGCCAGGAGACAAGACTCCTGGGTTCCAGTCCCAGCTCAGCCCTGATGCACTGCATACCCAGCAGCCTGCAAGGCAACCTTCCTGGAGTGTTTAAATGAGAATGTGAAAAAACCATGAACGTAGAAGAAACACGGGGCAAAAAAGAAGAGTTGGGCAGGTCTGTAAAGTCACATCCACAGTGCAGGGCTGAGTCCGTCCAGCAGAGGGCAGCAGGACAGACAGACGCAAACAAACATACAGATGCTGTTAAGTCAGTGGTAGAACCTGCAACAGACCCCAGGAGTGGGACCTCTCAGGCCCCTGTCTTAAACTATTAGAGACCCCCTTTCCCTCCTAGAGCAGGGGAGAGAAGCCAGAAGACCTCGCTCCTCAGCCCCACTCCCCTTCCAACCCCATTCCCTCCCCAAGGTGGGGCTAGACCCAGGAATCCTGGCTGCTGCTCCAACTGGTAGACATCATTCCCTTCTACTATTCTGGTTAATAACTTCCCCATCCAGTCAATTAAGGAGGCTCCAAACTCCAGGGCTCCTGGGTTAGATTCTGTGTCTTACTAAGCAGCCTCAGGGCTGGCCGGGCTCAGCAAATGTTATCAAACCCCAGAATCAGCTTTACAGTTCACCTCCACAGACCTCTTGGAGGGATGGCAGAAGACCTAGTCTCATGGAATGACAGAGGAGCTAAAAGAGGTGAAGCTGGATTAGAGAGGGCAAAAAGGGACCAGAGAATTATTAGGTGCACAGGCTGTACCTGCCCCTCCCCAGCCAGTCTATTCCTCCCTCCTGGGGTTGGATCCTAGCAGTGCCCCCTAGAGGGGAAAGACCCCATGCCCTGACTCCTTGCCTTACCCAACCAGCTTTCCCCAAGAGTAGGAAAGTCACAGAGTTTTGCTGATGAAAGTCAGCTTCTGTCAACATATCAGTGCAGGTGGCCACACCGACACGTTCCTCCCACCAATCTAACTCCTTTGCTAGGTTGACATCCTAAGGCGTAGGGGTTATGTTGTAGTTAGGGTGATGCACTTTCAGTCTATTTAGACACTGTGATCATACATGGGTGGTTGGCAGTCTTTATTGTCAAGAGGCAGCTCTAGAGCTCAGCTGTGCCCAGGAGAGCTGAGCAGCTGGACCCCACTCCTGGTAAGGAAGGAGGCGGCAAAGCAGAGGGAGGGCAGCCTGCCAGGCACCCATGGGACCTCCCAATGGAGCTGGGATTCCAGCCTCTCAGCAGCCCACATAGCCCCTCGTAAGTCAGTGAAGCACTCCTGGTGAGGCCATGCATCACTGATCCAAGGAGGGTAGTTTGGGCATCAGCGGTAATCAGTGCAGGAGCTGTAAGTTGACTTGTCTTCATAGTGTAGCCAAGCCCGTGTTGAGCTCCTTTTCACCCTCCACCCTTGTTACTGCTCCTCATTAATTAATCAGTGTGCTCAGCAGCTAATGAAGGGCAAACATCAGCTAGGGGCAGGGAGCAAGGTCTTGCAGCAGGAGGCTCTTGAGTAAGAAAGTCTCAGAGAGGACAATAACATCCCAGGCCCCATCTAGGGGTTGTCCCCTCCAGTCAGTTCCCCTAGGAGCTCTAGGAACCAATGTCCCCTCAGCACTGGGGCTCCTAGTACTTCCCTCAGGCGCCCTGGCTCCCAGCCCTGTTAGACCTACTCCTGCCAAGAGTTCAGACTAGAAGCCAGGAATCCTAACTCTGGTCACTGCTGCTGTAACCACTAGACTAGACCCCCCCCCTCCTGTAGGTTTGAACAATGGCAGTTCTGTTCATTAGGGGGCAGTGGTACTCCCCAGTATCATCTGCCCCAGTGTTTCTCAACAACCTGAGCACGGACCAGTGCCAGTTCCTGCAACCTCGCTGATGCAGCTTAGGAAAGCAGTAAGCTGGTCCCTGGTATCAAGAGGGTTGTGAAACATTGAGTAACCCAGTCCTAGAAAACCTCTTAAACCAGGGGTCAGCAACCCAAGAGATAAGAAAAGACATTTTTAAAAATTTCTTCAGTAACCAAGTGTTTTGAGAGCTGCAATGGGTGTAGCCTCCCGGTGGGGGAGCTGGGCCAAAGTACTTTCAACTAGGTCCCCTGAGGAGGGGGGAGCCTGGAACCACAAGGGGGTAGCCAAACAGCCACATGTGTCCAGAGCCACAGGTTTCAGACCCCTGTAACAGACCCTCCACCCCACACCAATCTCCCTTAACTTCTGTGCACACCACAGCCTAGCCTTGCCTCTGTTTGCTGAAGTGAACATCTGTTCAGCATCTGGCAGGGTGGAGAAAGACTCAGCACCCCAGCTGGTGTAGGCCAGCACTCGCCATGGGGGGAGAGCTGGCAGATTGGGCCTTTCCTTGCACAGCTCTGCTGCTGCCCCTTGGTCCTGCCCTGCAGTGCCCCACTGTTTCAGCCCTGGCTCCCCACCCACAAGAACTGTGCCCCTGCCCCTCAGGCCTGACCCCACCCTTGCTAGTCCAGCCCCTGGGCCTGCAGGGGGCAGCTGTGAAGTTGGTGGGTAGCACAGAACAGCTGGGCTCCCCGGTCCCAAGGCCCTGATAGGGACCCTGGGGGTCTGCAGCTCATAAACTCCGGCCTTAGAAATGGGAATTGGGCCAGGAATCTACAAACCCAGAGGGTGTCCTCAGCTCCCTGTGTCCAGTGCTGAGACACTGCAAATAGCCAGGCAGATTACAGGGGACTGGAAGGCAGGCAGCAAGGTCTAGTGGTTAAAGCTCAGCATAGCTATGAATCAGTATCCCCCTGCCAGCTCTGAACAGAGAGTGGGCCCTAGTAGTTAGAGCAAAATGGGCTGGTAGCCAGGATGGCTGAGTTCTGTTTTTGTGATTGAGCCTGTGAATCTCAGTCCCACTGTTGCTGCTCTAACCACTAACCTCCACTCCCCACCTAGAGCTGGAACCATGCCCTGCAAGTCCAGCTGACGCCCCCACCCTGGTATTTGGGGATGTGCAAGACCCTCCCCCCAGCTCGTTTTCAGCCTTGTCCCCCCCAGTGACCTTGCACCAGCCTCCTCTTCTCATTGGCTCCAGCTGCCAACCCCTTGCCAGCTTCACTGTCCCCCCACTTGTCCCACCCCAGCATGTGGGGCTCATGCATGAGCCAGAGCCAGCCCCCTTCCGCCCCTCCAGTCCCCTGCCCCATACCCCCAGCCCGGCTCCACCCCAGCTTCAGCTGCCAGCCCCGCCCAGCTGATCCCCCCAGCCGGGAGGGGGCAGGACAGGCGCCGGGGGGGGGGATCCAAGGGGCTCCGCGCAGCGCTCCCATCCCCCACCTGCGGCCCGGCTCCGGCGCCCGGACGGGGGGGGGGCGGATCCCGCCCCTCCCGCCGTCTGCTGGGGGGGGGGCGGCGCGCTGGCGGATCGGCTCCGGGAAGCGGATGGCGGGCGGGGAGGAGGGGCCGGGGGGCAGCCGATGCCCCTCAACCCCCCACCGCCTCTGGTGCGGGGAGGGGCTGGGGCAGGGGGAGGCCGGGAGGACCCAGGCGTCCGGGTAGCGAGCAGGAGCGCGGGGGGAGCGGGGGGCTCAAGGCCCCGCGCCCCCGAAGGCTGCGGGGGGGACCCAGGCGTGCGGGAGATGTCAGCGGACCTTGCGCGGGGGGGGGACCCAGGCGTCCGGCGTGCCGTGCTGGAGGTGACCTTCCCCCCTCCTGGATGTATAATTTGATTGGCCAGCCCCCCACCCCCGCCGGATAGAACCCAGGCGTCCGGCGATTTGGGGGCGCCCCCAGAGCGGATCTACCCCCCCGGTGCCGGCTGGAAGTGACTGGAGCCCGGGGGACAGAACCCAGGCGTCCGGGGGGGAGAGCGGGCGCCCCCGGGGTCCACATGCTCGCCCCCGCTGGCGATCTAACCGCATTGGGCACTAGCGATTGCAGCCCCCCCGCCGGCAGAGAGAACCCAGGCGTCCGGCGATGGGGGGGCGCCGGTGCCGCAGGGGCCGCTAGCCGCGTCGCACACGCGTAGCCCCCCCCCGTTCATGCCCCCCCGCCCGGCAGAAGTTGAGCCGCGCCGCAGCCGAGCGGGGCCGGGGGGCGGCAGGGATGGGGGGCGGCCCCGGGCCCCGCGCCTGAGCAGCTGGCGGGGGGGCCGGAGACGGGAGACGTGGCCCCCCCTAGAGACAGCGCAAGGTAAAAGCCTCGGTCGCTTTGCATGGGGCGGCGGGGGGGCTGGAGGAAGGTGGCAGGCTGCATCAGGGCCGGAGGGGACTTGGGGGGCTGCAGAGGGAGCAGGAGGGAAGTGAGGCAGGGGCTGGGCTGGGGGGGATCTAGGGCTGGAAGGGGGGACTGGCTCATTAATTCTCAAAGCACCGGTTGAAGGACGCCAGAGTGGTGTCCGTGGGGGACGGGAGGACTAGCAGAGGTACACCTCCAATCTCACATGCCCCCCAAACTGGGGAACCGGGCTGCTGGCCCTTTCCAGGCTGAGGACACAGCCTGTGGGGTGCGTGGGCCAGGTATGGGGGCTGGAGTAAGGAAGCAATGACCTGCCATCTGGGCTGCCCTCCCTTCCCCCCACAGGTCCTCTCCCAGGCAGGGGCTGGGGCAGCTAGTTGCAGTGCACCCCCCCCCCCATCTGCAGCAGAGCTGGGCACAGCACCTGTCACCCTTCAACAGGGGGCATGTGGCTGTCCATGCTGGTGGGGAGGGGTGGCTCAGAGCAGAGCAGTGGGTATCTGGGGGAGAAGGGACAGACTGATGTAAGTCCCATGTCTCCCCATGGGTCTGGCACACACACGATTATCTCTACGCCTGCACAGAAATGCACCCAGACAAGCGTGCACACACTCAGAAGGGTGCACCTGTACACACTAGTGAGCACACACCCAAGCACAAGCTTCTTCACACCAACAGGGAGCCAGAGAAATAAATGTTTGCAGACAAAGCGAATCTTTCTTCCCTGCTCCCTTCTCTAACCCAGTGGGCCCCACTCCTGCCCCAGTGCAGGCACCCAGTCCTCAGCCTCCTCTACCAGCTCAGACTCCACCTGAAAGCTCACTGTCATCCTGTGTTTCCCCAGCTGTGCCTCCAATCAATCTCTGAGCCCTCTGACCTGGTGCAGGTACAGCTCTCCACCCCTTATGCTTGAGATGCCTGAATTTATGTAACATCAGATGGGCAAAGAAGGTGACAATTGTGGCCTCCCTTGGGAACAACTGGGAGGGATCTGGGGCAAACAGAACTCAGGAGTCCTGGCTCCCAGTCTCCTCCCTCCTCTAACCAGCAGAGCCCACTTCCCTCCTAGAGCTGGGAATAGTGGTTGGAGCAAGATCATGTGAGGATTTGGGATGCCCTCCTTCTGTTCCCAGCTCTGCCTCTCATCATGTGCAAGCCCCTTCATCTCTCCATGCCTCAGTTTCCCCTTAGTCTCCCCATTTTGATGATTCTCACTCCTGCTTCAGATATCACACAGAGATTTACATGTCCAGCCAACTCTAGACTGACAGCTGTGTGGCTGTGAACAGTGCTCTGACACGAACACTTCTTTTCCTGAGGGTGCCACTTACACACACTCATTTCTGTCCAGCTCTCCCCATTAACCCAATACCAACGCTGCCACAAATCTCTTCCCTGCCCTTCTTCAAATGTACTGGGAACAGGATTATGAATGTGTGCAGCCAGCCCTTCCCCCTGCAGCCTCTATGAGCCAAAGCCAGCCAGGGCCATAGGCAAGAGGAAAATTGACTGGAAATGCAAAGAGAAACTGACTGGTCTCTGTCATTGCTCAGGCTGAGTGAAATGGAGGACCCAGGAATACTGGCTCCCCAGCCTGCTGTTCTTAGCAGGACCCTGCATTTCCACCCTGAGCTGGGGATGGAAGCTAGGAGTCCTGACTCCCAGCCCCCTTCTTCCCCAGTATCTGGGGCAGAAATTTTACTTTAATTCTGATGGGATCCATTTTTGGGCATATGAAGGGACACAGAGGGAAGGGTGGAGTTGGCAGAAAGTGGCAGGATTGTAGGGAAGGGCAGAGAAAGGTGGAGTGGAGGGTAGGGAAAATGCTACTTCTGTTTTACAGCCCTGACATAATCCCTCTATACTACAGAGACAAGGCGAGTGAGGTAATATATTTATTGGAGCAACTTCTGTTGCTGAGCAAGAGCTCTTGGTCCTCATCCCTCCAAGCCAGCTCTGACACTGTTCTCCCTGAATAACACTGCAGCCTAGACCTCCCAGCCATAGTGAGCTAAGCGGCCTGGCATGCCTCTTCATCCAAGCAGCAAGGCCAGCCTGCCTGACGACCCCCTGCCAATCATATACCCATGTCATTGGTGTTATCAGGGCAACCTGAGTGCTGGTGGTTAACTGACAGCTTCCCTTAGCACCACGCTTCAGCCAGAAAGCTCTCCCTTGCAGGAAATGGAGTCCTGGCTTCCAATCACCTCTGCTTTACCCCACTGCTTCCCACAGTGGGGATAGAACCACAGTCTTCTGACTTCCTGTCCTCCCGGCACTAACCATTAGTTCCTGCTACTCTGCTGGAGGCAGGTATAGACCCCGAGTCATGGCCTGCAGCTCCCTGAACTAATCACTTTAAGCTCTTTGGTCCGACGACTGTCAGGACCCTTGGGTACTAGGGAGCCTGGACCCCTGGGTCCCTTTGGGAGTAGGAACTATTGCCTGTCCCCCTCAGCCCTCCTATCTCTTCACCCCTCCCGATTCCCTGGCTGGGGGTTGGGGTAGCTAATGCAGCAGTCTCCAGTCTAACTCTCCTGTGGGGAGGATGTGGGGCCCTGGGATAGATGTAGGAACCCAGCAGCTCTTTAAAAATTCAGTATTGATCTATCGACCTGGCTGGGGCCTGTCTGCAGCACTGGGTGGTGGTGGAAAGAGCACACATTAACCCTTCAATCCCCATGAGCTATAGCTTTTTAGAAGCCCCCCAGGCTCCAAATTACCCTGCCCTTTTCACCCCAGTGCACCTCTTCAAGGGGTGCTAGGAGCTCTGATAATCACCCCTTTAGTAGGACCTGCCCAGCACATTTCTGGGTGCAGACCCCAGTAAAGTGGAGGCAGGATTATGAGGGGGAAAGGTGAGTGGAATGGGGAGCACAGGCTGTGGGGGGACTTGGGGACAAACGCTATCAGCAACAGAAGCTGAGGTTGGAGGGGGGAATTTAGGAGGGATCCCAGCCAGCAGTGGGAGAAACGGCTGTCATGGGGAGTGCAGGCTGGGGGAGGGAGTCCAGTAGTGGAGGAGGTGGGACACATGGAAACCTTGGGTGCAAGGCTGCCAAGTGAGACTGGCAAAAGTGGAAAAAATAACCCATTTATTGTAACAGATTCACTTCTCTTAATAAGCCCCTTCATGGAACTCAGCACTCCTGGCCCTCAGCTCTAACCTGCTAGATCTCCCTCCCCTTCAAGTGAAGAGAACAGAACTGCCACATTCCACAGGCCACAAAAGAGATCCCAGGCCCCAGCTTAATTCCTGCAGCACCAGCTCCTGGAGTCATGTGAATGCATGGAACCAAAGCTTCCACTAAAGAATACGAAAAAAATCAATTTCTCATCCTTATGGTTGGGGAGAAAAGTTGGAAAACAAGACCCAGGAGTAGCTAACACAACCACGCCTGCCTGAATCTGCAGACAGCCTGAGTCAATGGCTCCAGGTCAGGGGAACTAACCCCAGCAACTCCCGTCCCCATCAGGGACATTACTGGTGCCGGCCCATGGGGCTTGAGCTCTGAGTTCGCCTGTGGCAGTGGGGCGCTTACCGGGCTTGAGCCCTAAATTGTGGCGCACTGAGCAGCACTTCTGATCCCCACTGCTCTGTGGTTCTGTCAGTCTCACCCCAGGAATGTGCTCTCTGTGCCCTCCCTCCCCCAATCTAAACAGTTACTGGGGGGCCTGTTGGGAAGACATCCTCTCTGTGCAGCTGTCACTGTAAATGGGGCCAGGCCACACTGTGGGGGTACAATGACAGGATTTGAGATCAGAGCTTCTGCGTAGGATTGGGGGCTGTTGGTGTGGCTGCAGTGCAGGGCTGAGGCCGTGGTGTCCGGGGTTTGGCTGTGGCACAAAGGTTGGACTATGGTATTTGGGGCAGGATTATGGTGCAGGGGGTACATCCATGGTGCAAGGGAGTAGTTACGGTTTGGGGCTGGGGCTACTGTGAAGGGGTGCGGTCATGGTGTGGCAGGGGTACTGCCATGGTGTGGAGCCAATGCAGGGCATGGCTGTGGATGGAGGTGGAGCTTCAATGAAGGGGCACGGCAATGGCATGAGGGGTGTGGACCCATGTCCCAAGCTGCCCATACCCCTAGACCAGTGTTTCCCAACCAGTGTGCCACAGCACACAGGTGTGTGGTCAAGCCTGTGCAGGTGTGCCACAAATTTTTTTGAAAAAACTACTCAAAGAGCTCTGTTGGCTCACTGGCTCATGAATATCCATGAGTTTATTTGGAAACTATATGGTGGTGTACCTCAAATTAATTAAAGGTAGCAAGGTGTGTCACAGCAGAGAAAATGTGGTGAACCACTGCCCTAGACCACCCTTTCCCCACACATGCCTTTTCTTGGTTGCCCATTGTCTAGCCATTCTCTGATCCCCTCTCCTTCTTCTCCCAGGCACCCCCTGCCAACCATGGCACGCTCGTTGCTGATGCTCCTACTGATGGCAGGGACCATGGTGTCCTGGGCTGCCTCCTGCCCCTTCCACTGTGTGTGCCAGAACCTCTCCGAGTCCCTGAGCACCCTGTGTGCCAACAAGGGCCTGCTCTTCATCCCAGCCAACATTGACCGGCGAACAGTGGAGCTGCGCTTGGCTGACAACTATATCCGTGTGCTGGAGCCCCATGACTTCCTCAACATGAGTGGCCTGGTGGACTTGACCCTCTCCCGCAACAGCATCGACAACATCCGGCCCTTTGCCTTCGGTGACCTGGAGAGCCTGCGCTCCTTGCACCTGGATGGCAACCGGCTGATGGAGATTGGTGAGGAGGCCTTGCGTGGCTTGCTCAACCTGCAGCACCTCATCCTCAACAACAACCAGCTGGTGAGCATCTCAGCCGCTGCCTTTGATGACTTCCTGCTGACACTAGAGGACCTGGACCTGTCCTACAACAACCTGCGCAGTGTCCCCTGGGAGGGTATCCGAGGCATGCTCTACCTTCACACCCTCAATCTGGACCACAACCTGATCGACTCCATCATGGAAGGCACGTTCTCTGAACTCTACAAGCTGTCCCGCTTGGACATAACCTCCAACCGGCTGTACACCCTGCCCCCGGACTCGCTCTTTGCCCGTTCCCAGACAGGCATCATCAGCCCGACCCCCTACACATCCACCATTGTGCTGAGCTTTGGGGGCAACCCCTTACATTGCAACTGTGAGCTGCTGTGGCTGCGGCGGCTGGCACGGGAGGACGATATGGAGACGTGTGCTTCACCGCCTCATGTGGCCGGCCGCTACTTTTGGTCAGTGCCCGAGGAGGAGTTCACCTGCGAGCCGCCCCTCATCACCCGCCACACGCACAAATTGTGGGTGCTGGAAGGCCAGCGAGCCACCCTGAAGTGCCGAGCCATTGGGGACCCCGAGCCAGGGATCCACTGGGTGTCACCAGATGACAAGATCATCGCCAATTCCTCCCGGACCATCTCCTTCCGCAATGGCACCTTAGATATGCTGGTAACTACTGTCCGGGATGATGGCCCCTACACCTGCATCGCTATCAATGCAGCGGGTGAGTCCACGGCCTTGGTGGACCTCAAGATTATTCCTTTGCCCCATCAGGGCAATGGGAGCAGCGGCAAGGTGCCACCCCATGACCCGGGCTCGTCTGACATCGCCACCAAGACAGCTGCCAACACCACTGATGTAGGGGTGGGGGAGAAAAGCGTGGAGGTATCTGATGTGTCAGCTGGTTCGGCCTTAGTGCGCTGGGCTGTTGATAAGTCAGCTCATGCTGCCTGGATGTACCAGATCCAGTACAACTGCACCGTGGATGACACCCTGATCTACAGGTAGGGGGGCTGCAGCATGTATGGGATCAGGGGAGTGGGTGGGAACAGAAGTCATGGGACAGAAGCATCCAGAAAGAAAGACCATGCATTGTCATGGCCAGCCACATCACTGGGCCACTGTCTTGAGTAGGACTGTGTCTGACTGTAGTGCACTGCGTTATGGGTACTTTTCAGGGAAAGGAGTACGTCCTCTGATATGGGGAGTGATCATAGCACACTGCATTATGGGTATTCTGCCGTGTAAGGAGCATGGCTGGTATGTGCTGCGTTATGGAGGAGAAAGCCAGAGGGATGCTTATGGCTACAGTAGCCTGGGGGTTGTTCTGACTTACTCTGGGGAAGCAGAGGGAGGGCTTAGGTGAGAATTTGTCCTGCTGCTCATGTGGCATGAAGCTGCCAACCTTGCCTGCGTTCAAGGTGCTGTGTCTCACCACAGAGGCAGCTGCCAGGGATCGCTGTACAAACAGCCCCTTGGCCCAACCCAGCGATGGCCATATCGCAGAACAGTAGAAATAGAAACACTAAGCTGGGAAGTTAGGGTTGTAGGATGCACAAATTAACAAGGTTACCCTTTGGCTCTGTTGCTAATTCCATCTCAGGAGCTTGTTGGAGAGGCAATGGCAAACCCATTGTGAGCCAGGCAACGAGTGTCAGGGGCTGGAGGCAACCATGGCACCCCAGTGGTTTAGAGTGAGACAGTTAAGGTTCAGGCTAGAGATGTGAGTGGGTGCGAGACATATGGAGGAGGTAGGGCACAAAAAGGGCATCAATGCTGGGTGTAGGGTGGTAGTAAAGGCAGCTGGACAGGTGGGTTCAGATGTACGGAATGTGGGTTCAGAACTCCTGGGATCTGTCTCGAGATCTGGGAGTGGGTATAGTCTAGTGGTTAGGGCAGGGTGGACTGGGAGCCAAGGCTCCTGGTTTTTGCCTCAGGACCCTGCTCTGTGCCTCAGTTTCCTCATCTGACTCATTGCCCATTTAGCCAGCAAGCCCTTGGACTGTTTTGTACATGGAAGTGACCCAGTCCAGGACTGGAAGCCCCTATGGGAGGATGAAAGTTAGGAAAGCAGAGGGATCTTCAATCCAGCAAATAAAGGAAAATCAAAGTCCAGTGGCTGGGAGCTGAAGCTGGAGAAACTGAAGCTAGAAATGAAGCCATGGTTTTTACAAGGAGGGCAATTAATGACTGGAATGGCTGCCTGAGGATGGCAGATGGATTCTCCATCACCTGAAGGCTTTTCCAAAGTGCCAACATGACTTAGGAATTTACATCCCCTCTTCACAAGTGAGCTGTGCCTTGGCTTCACAGGCAGTGTGTCCTGTTGATTACAGCACTGCACTGGGATCTGGGACTCCTGCATTATATTCTGGTTTTAGCCACTGGCTGACCCTAGCCAATGACTGTCCTGTGCCTCAGTATCCCCATCTGTAAAATGGGGATATGACACCGACCATGCCCCTTTGTAAAGTGTTTGTGTTCTAGGGATGGAAAGTGCTGGATAAGAACTATGTGTTCTTATTAATGATTCTGAGGGAACCCAGTTTGAAACATCTTAAAGGGGCCTGACTGACTATGGTGGGTACTCAGCAATGTTTGGAAACCCAGACCCTTTTGGGGTCTCAGTTTGCGCCACCCCAAATCACAAGTCACTTGAGGCCTGTTGTGGAAGTTGCTTGGACAAGGACTCTCCAGTGTCCAAGCTTGACTGATATGGCAGAGCAACAGAAAGGGCTGAATGTGGTGGTTGCTTACAAGATGAGTCTGAGCCACCATGAAAAACTATGCAATCCTAGGACAGATCAAGTGAGGTATCTCAGTTGAGGTAGGGAAGTACTAATGTTATTGGACAAGGCACCAGGAAGACCTTGTCTGGAACACTGTATGCAGGTCTGGTCAGCCATGTTCAGGAAAGATGAATCCAAACTAGGCTGGTGCAAAGAAGGGCTCCTAGGCTGATCAGGGAGCAGAAGCCAATCTGATGAGAGGAACCTGGAAGAGCTGGGTCTGTTTAGCCTCACCAGGTGAAGGTTGAGGGGCGACCGGGTCACTCTCTCTAATACATCAAGGGAGGGAGAAGAGCTACTGAAGCTAAAGGACAATGGTGGTGCAAGAACAAATAGGGATAAACTGGCCAGGAATCAATTGATTCAAGAGAGGAGAAGGTTTGGCTCATCAGAGGAGGAAGAATTAGGAACAGTGGGGAGCAAACACCCAAGCCAGGTTGAAGATGGAGCTGGATGTTTCTGACTGGGATTCTCTGCAGGGGTTGGGCTGGTGGCAACAGCAGGGATTGGGCTCCATGTCCCAGGATGCTCCATGAGTCCTAGGTCCTATAAGCAGCAGCTCTGGTGGCTGGGAGATCCCCAGTCTAGGGGGCTCAGCAATGATGCTCTGAGTGGTCCTTTCTGCTCCCTAAATTTTTCTCTCTTTCAGGATCATCCCAGCCAGCAGCCACCACTTTGTGCTGAAGCACCTGGTCCCTGGTGTGGAGTACAATCTGTGTGTCCTGGCCATCTTTGATGATGCAGCCACATCCCTGGCTGCCACCCGCCTGCTGGGCTGTACTCAGTTCTCCACACAGGAGGTGTACCCAGACTGCCACTCACTCCATGCCCACTTCTTGGGGGGCACGCTGACGGTCATTGTGGGTGGCATAATCGTGGTGACTCTGCTGGTTTTCACTGTGGTCATGATGGTGAAGTATAAGATCTGTGGCAGTGCCCACTCGGGGCTGCCCAAAGTCTCCAACATGTACTCACAGACCAATGGTGGGCAGCCAGGGGTGCCCAATGGGATGTTGCTCCAGCGCGGGCCTCAGCGGGAGCGTGGGCTGAAGGCGCAGCGCCGGAGGGCCAAGGCTAAGCCCGTCCGGCAGGAGACATCAGAATGCAGGACGGCAGAGGGGGTGGTGGCATGCCAGGGGGAACCGCCAGACTTGGGCACCTCCAAGGCCAAGCGGAGCTGCTCATTGGACATGGGGGAGATCTCCACCAGTGCCTGCTATGGTTATGCCAAGAGGTTGAGTGTCATGTGGACCAAGCGCAGCCAGTCAGTGCACGGGATGCTGGCCAGCTGTGCGGCTGAGGGCAAGAGGGGTGCAGCTTTTGCCAGTGCAGAGGAGCTGGAGGAGAGCGTAGTATGACCTGGGCAGGCGGAAGTGCACCAAACTTGTTGCACTGGAGCAGCTGGCTTGATGCTGGGGAGGGGACAGCTGCGCCCAGGACGGAGGGAGTCAGAAGCTGATTTGGTGACAGGTTGGTGGATGCGGTGACAGCTGACTGGACTTGGTGATGCTCAAGCCACCCCAGTAATTCCCTCTCCCAGCTGGTGACACTCTGGCCAATGTGAAAACCCCTGATCTGAGCCGGTGACACTTGAGCCAACATAGTGACTCCTGATCTGATGTGGTGACTCCAGGCCTGATACCACCAGGCCAGGAGCAGAGCAGCACACCCCTCTGACACAGAATTTTCCCCAGGGATAGTGTCCAGTTGGTCAGAGACAAACCCCCATGTCGTTGGTAGAGCATGCTGTGGGTTTGGATTTGCCATCAGGACTGGTTTGACTCAACACCTCAGTGTGGGAATGTCTGGAAGCCCCTGGCTCTTTGTGCTGGCATCCCTCCTTGATACACAAGATGTGAGACTGAAATTGGAAAAAGAGGACTGGGGGGATCAGTACTGGATTAGCAAGGGGGTGCGTTTAGATGGGGAATTGGTGCTAGAGCAGAGAAGAGGGGTCCTTTATAGGGAATGAGCCCCAGATCAAAGAGGAGGTGCCATGACATATACTAGGCCCCAGATTGGAAAAGGGACCTGAAAGGGGATAGCTGAGGGTTCACATCTGGATGGGAAATTGGCACTGGGCTGGGGAGGCTGGCCAGAAAATCAGTGCCAGGTCAGAGAGCACAGGCACTCAGACAGGGAACTGGTACCAACTCTTTTATTTTTTGGTTTTGTTTTTAAAATCATTTGCCAAAATAAATGAATAAATAAACCCAAGTCACCGAGGTCTGGAAATAGATGGAGAGCAGCCAAGATGGGTTTGTGAGTGCTGGGCAGGGGATCCTCTCTAATCAGCTCCTTGGCCCCACCTCACAGGTGGCCGCGCATGTCTTAACAGCCCACTGCAGCAGCTCTGCCTGTAATGAAGTGTAGCCAGCGTTGCACAGCTTTCTGAGTTGGCTGGAAGCATGAGCCCATCGCTTCGAGAGGGGAGAGCTGCCTCAAGCTGGTGTGAGGTGTGAGTCACCGACCCTCACTAGGGACCGGGCAAGGAGGAGGGGATGAGCCTGTGGGAGCTGTGGGGCAGGTGGTGGTGGTGGTGGTAGGGGGCTGTGAGAAGCAGGACAGTGAGCTGCAGCTCTAGACCTTGACATTTCTACACAACAAGAATTACCACGGCAACAGCAGCGGTAGCCTTGAGAGCAAAAGATTTACTGGGAGCTGCCCAGCTTGGGATGGCAGCGTGGGCCCATCTTGATGCAGAACAGAGGCACTCTCAGATCATTAACTCACCCCATTCCCCTTCCTGGTGAGATCACTTGGGACCATGCCCCCCCCCCCCAGCAATTGGCTCAGGCTTTCAGCACACAGGCTGCTGTCGCTGTGGCAGTTACACTTGGGCCAGGGGCAGCTCCCTCTCTCAGAACAATTGGCTTGCGCCTTAGGCTCTCAGCAGACTCAGACAGTCACTGGTCACTGCAGGGTCACCTTTTCTCAGCCATAATGCCTGGAAGTATTGCACCACAATCACCTGACTCCAGAAGCTGGAGGCTCGGATCCCGGTCTGTAGCACTAGTGCCCTTGCCCAGCAGTGGAGGGCTGCATGTGACAATGCTACCCCATAGCAATCATGTGCACTCATGGAAGCAGCAGAACCACCCCCCTATCCTTCTCACACACTCAGTGCAACCCCAATGTTGGGCACCAGGCTATTACATTGGTTCTCCCACTTCCAGGTGATCTTTGGACCATAAAGGAAAATAAAAACCAGGCATTGATGGCATATGGTGGGAGGCAGGATTAATTGGCTTTGCCGGGGTGGAATCAGACTGAGAGAAAAATTGGGAGCAGGCAGCAGAATGGAAGGGGAGCTGGAGTGAAATGGCTAGTGAGGGAAGGAGTAAAGAATCAGGGTATGGGGAGGTACAGGCATGGATAGACAGAGGGGTGTGGGGAGCAGGGATGGGGGGACAGAGAGCTGGGAGATGGATAGACAGGGGCATGGCAGTGGATAGATCAAGGCTTGTGAAGCACAGGGAAGTGGGGGGAATAGAGAGGTGGGTGACGGATGGATCAAGGGGTGGAAGGTGTAGACATGAAGAGGTGTGTTTGGGGATGACTCCTGTATAGGGCTGACTTTCCCCAGCTCGGATGGGTCCTAAATGAAAAGGAGCTCCATGGCTTTGGTGTGAGTGAGCTCAGCCAGGCTTGTGGGGCAAAGCCTGACACATGGGCAGGAGTCAGGTTGCTTTGCACCTGGGGTTAGGGAGACATCAGGGCTGGGCTGCCAAAAGAGGGTCAGGAATGGAGGTACCCAGGTCTGCAGGTTTGAGGCAATAAGTGTTTGTATGTCCCAGTTGGTGGGCAGATTCCTGTTCAGCTGATGGATGTCCCTGCAGCGCTCATAGGTTTCAAGGCTAGAAAGGCCCTTTGCTAATCTCCTCTGACCTCCTGTATAACCCAGGCTGAGGATCTCCCACAGCCATTCCTGTCTCCACCCCAGATCTGCTGTTCAAGCTACAGCACAGCTTTGGCTGTCCACAGTTGACACAGACATGCCAACTGAGAGAGAACCCACAGCAAATGAGGTGCATGATAGCTTAGACACAAATGCCTGTGGTTTCCCCTAGCCAAAGGATGAAGAGCTACACATTTCAGGCTAGACAAAGCGTGCCCCTGGACAGCAAGATTCCAGGACTGCCACCTGTCCGTGTGTCACTCGGAGGCCTATACTGTCTGTTGAGCCAGTGTGACTTGATGGAAACAGCTACAAGCATGCTTGAGAGCTCTTTTGGTTCAGAACATCACCAGGTGCAATCACCATGGGGCTTCACAGCCTTGTTACCGTCCAGTTCTTAAGTTCTCACCCACTCCACTTTGATGTGAGAAAGGACACCTGAGCAGTGTATCAGCTCCAGTAAGGTGGGTATCCACGCCATGCCAAGAGTGTAGACCACTGTGATAGCAGAGGGAACTCAATCAATCAACACCCTTACTCTACAGCTAATTTGCACACAACAGTTTCATTGACTGAAGGTGGGAGACAGCTCAGGTGGTGAATTACTTGGCCCAGACTCCACACCCATGTGCAGGCATGGGCTTTCAGCAGCTAGTGTTGTAAGACCAACAGTTCCTAGCACTTTTCATCCTAAAATCTCCAACCACTTTACAAAGGAGGGTAGCGTCATTATCCCCATTGCACAGGCAAAGAAACTGAGTCACACAGAAGGGAAATGACTTGCTCAATGTCACCCAGTAGCTCAGTGGCTGAGTCAGGAACAATACCCAGGTGGCCTACGTCCAGTAGGCTAACCACTAGGCAATGCTGCCATCACCAGTTTGTTAACAAGATGCTTCAAAAACCATAAGTCAGGCTTAAAAAAATTGCAAGGTCTCTTACAAAATGGGGCATTATTAAGAATCCATCCAGGTTCTGTTTACCTCCTTGGTGTCTAACTTCTCGTGGGAGCAGAGAGGCTGGGACACTTTGTATGGGGTGCGTGTGCTAAGACCTATTCTTCCCTGACCCTCAGCTGGTGCCAGTGGCCTCCTCTGTTGAAAAAAACGGCCACCACCTGAAAAGTGGTAGCCATGGCTGGAGGAGGTGGTAGTGTAAGCTTCTCACGCATGCTGCTGAAAGGAGCCACTTGGAGAAAGACATCATCCCAGGCAGCTTCTTTTGCTGGTGGCTGGGGTGGGGGTCCCCAGGCTTGCCACCAAAAGAAGCTGCCTGGAGTGGCCCCAGCTCCAGCTGCCACCAAAAAGAGCTGCTGCAGGCAGCTTCTTTCTGTGGCATCCCCAGGGACATGTTCCCAGGCATGCTACCAAGAGGAGCTGCTCTGGGTGGCTTCTTTCTGTGGCATTCTGGGGACTCCCTGTGCCCTCTGCTGCCCCCAAAAGAAGCCACTCAGAGTAGCTTTTGGTGACAGGAATGGCAATTTCAGTGGTACTCCATGCTGCTCCGAATGGGCTTGTGTGTCACTGTCGGCATGCGTGCCAGAGGTTCATAGAATCATAGGGTTGGAAGGGACCCCACAAGATCATCTAGTCCAACCCCCTGCCAAAAAAGCAGGACCACTCCCACTAGATTATCCCAGCCAGGGTTTTGTCCAGCTGGGCCCTGAACATCTCCAAAGATGGAGATTCCACCACCTCCCTAGGTAGCTTATTCCAATGCTTCACCACTCGCCTAGTAAGAAAGTTTTTCCTAATATCCAGCCTGGACCTCCTCAGCTGTAACTTGAAACCATTGGTCCTCGTTCTGTCTTCTGTTACTACTGAGAACAGTCGAGCTCCATCCTCCTTGGAGCAGCCCTTCGAGTAGTTGAAGGCTGCTATCAAATCCCCCCTCAGTCTTCTCTTCTGCAGGCTAAATAAGCCTAGCTCCTTCAGTCTGTCTTTATAGGGCTTCTGCTCCAGCCCTTTGATCATTTTTGTTGCCCTCCGCTGGACTCTCTCTAATTTGTCCATGTCTTTATTGTAGTGGGGAGCTCAAAACTGGACACAGTATTCCAGATGTGGCCTCACCAGCACAAAATAGGGGGGAATGATCACATTCCTCGATCTGCTGGCAACACTTCTTCTAATGTAGCCCAGTATGCCATTGGCCTTTTTGGCAGCAAGCGTACACTGCTGACTCATATCCAGCTTCCCATCCACCATGACTCCCAGGTCCTTTTCTCCAGTGCTGCTATTTAGCTGATCACTCCCCAGCCTGTAGCAGTACATGGGGTTTTTTCATCCCAAGTGTAGGATTTTGCACTTGTCCTTGTTGAACCTCATGAGATTTCTATTTGCCCACTGCTCCAATTTGTCTAGGTTGCCTACCCCTGCTGTAAATCCTGTGTATAACGGAAAACGCTTCAAGCCAGGGAGAGTGGGAGCACTCCCCACACTCGTAGCTCCAGCACCTAAGATGGGAGACTGTTCCCTACTTATTAGTGTTTTGTCTGCTTAATAATTCAGCCTATAAATAAATACACATTAAGAGGGAGTGAAGGATGCTGACTGGCAACTGAGACCCCTCCAAAGAAGGAAAACTGGCAGCTACAACCCCTCAGCCAGCGATCAAAAACTAAGTCACTTTGCCATTGTGCTCATGTGTGTGTTTTGGGGCTGCTTCTTGCATTTGGTCCCTAAGTGATTTCTAGATCTGTCCGGGGATTTGACTTTTATGAAGCAACTAGCTTCTATTGTATACCCTAGCAAAAGAAGCCAGCAAATTTGAAAATCACATAATTGTTGGGGGGCTGTAAATTGGGAGCTCTGTGATGGAAGAGCCCAAAATCTGTGCCACAAACTGCACCCCTGCCCCTCAACCTGCATGACAGTTTTCAGGGGCATCAGACCTTGTGTGGAGATTTCATGGCATTTCAATATCCAGCCCTTTCCTCAAGATGACCCTGTGAGCAAAGATTATTTTGTCTTGTTTTCCTACAGCAAGGGGTCTGTAGGTAGAGAGGGTCCCCAGCCTCAGTTTCCCCATTGTTTGTTTCATCCTTTCCCCTACTCCTGCTGTACACCCATCAACCCTGACAAATGATCCCCTCCTTGGAGTCTGCATCCAACCCATCAGCTTCAGGGATTCACAGACATAAGGCCAGAAGGACCCATCAGACCAAGCTGAGCTCCTGCATAGCAAAGGCCAAAGACTGTTGCAGACATATTCCTGTGTGTGTTTGAGAAAAGCCTCTTTTGCTAGTGGTTTGATTTTGATGCCATTAAGATGAAGAATCCACCCTTCCTTGTCAGTTTGTTTAATAACCTGCACTGTGAGATGGGAGGGGTCTTATTTCTCAGTGGGAGGTGCCTGGCTTTAACTGCAAGCCACTCATGCTTGTGATGCCTCTCTCCACTACATTAAAGAGAACTTGACACCATGGCTACGCTAGTGAGCCCACACCAGCATAGCTGTGCTTTGTCACACCCCTGAGCAACATAAGTTTTGTTGACATAAGTGGTAATGTGAAGGTGCTGAGACACCATAAGCATCTTCATGAGAACTAAACAGATCGAGAGTTGGCCCACATTTAAAAATTACTTCAGTCTAGCCAGGGATGTGGAAAAAACACAGCCCAAGCAACAGTGGTGCCAGGACTGATGCAGGCTGGTCAACAGAAAAGTGCTGTGGTTGTTTCTACGCTGACAGAAAAACTCCTCTGTTGATGGCTTGTGCCAATAATGGGCTCAGCAGCGTGGACACAGCCTGAGTCTCTCACGGTTATTTTTTTCCAGCCCTCGGATCATATTTGTGGCTCTTTTCTGCATCCGTTTTGATTGCTGGACATCCTTTCTAACACGCAGCACCCAGAACTGGCTGCACCGTCCTAGCTCAGGGCTCTCCAGTGCTGTACAGGTAAAATCTCCTTGCTCCTGCTTACTACTCCCCGGTGCACACAGCCAAGGGTCACCCAGGGAGCCATAGGAAGTTGCTCAGCCATTATGACCCCAGAATTCTGTCCATTCTCTGCTTTGTGGGACACAACCCCACCCTACAGGCATGGCCCACATCCCTCAGCTGTGTGACCTTGCCTTTGGCTATATTAAAATGCATGGTGTTTCAAATGGGCCCAGCAGGCTGGTTGCTCTGGTGCATTGCCCTGGCCTTTGCCTTGTGTGTGTGTGGATAAGTCATCTCCCCATCTGATCACTGGCAGTTTTACGGTGATCTCCAAATCACTGATAACATCACTGAACAGTGTGGGGCAGACAGCAAGCTCCAGCAGACTCTGGGGGTGTGGAAAGCACGGCCACCTTACAAACCAGCCTCCCAAGCACCTCTCCCTTCCCAGCCCTGCAGGGATAATCCAGATGGCAAGGGTCTTTCTAAACCAAAGGCTGCATGGAATGCGCTTGGGTATCCCCCTGAGACCCACTAACAGGCTGCACCATGGATCAATAATGCATGGTGACAGCAGCACAGGGACAAGCCCTGGTTGGCATAACACATCAGTCATATCAAAATCCTCTCAATACTTTATGGAGCCAGGGAAACCAAGTGCTGGGAAAGCTTTGGAGTGCAAAGTCCTTGTGCAACAGGCTGGCAGGCAGGTTTTGGGGGAAGGGGCAGCACAGAGGTGAAAGCTCTGCAGATCGAGGACATCAAGATGCCCTGTGTGTGGGAGGAGCAAAGAAGGGCCCAACCCCATGCACAGCCATGCCCAGCAAGAGGGAATGCTGGAAGCAGGAATGGATAGGGAATCTTGGGTTCTCTTCCCGGTAGGGGAGTAGAAACTAGTGTTTCAAAAGAGATGGGGCTGGAAGTCAGGACACCTGGGTTCTATTCTCAGCTGTTGAGGAAAGAGTGGGGATCTACTGGTCAGAGTCTGGTTCCTATTCCTGACCAGCGGGGGTGGAGTTAGTGCCTAGACTCCCGGGACTTAGTTAGCTCTCAGAGGTAATGGGATCTGTAGATCAGAGGCTAGGATGCAGGACTCCTGGGTAAAATTCCCTGGTATGTTACTGACACTGAGCCAGTTGCTTCTGTTTCCCTTCTCACCCTTTGATTAGTCCCAGTATTAGCTCTTTAGGGCTATATCAAGGGGGAGTGTGAGTGACCCCATGAGGGTTGGGGGCAACTGCACTGTAAACCTGCAATGTGGGCTTCAACATCTGTGTCAGCCTTGGCTCCTCCCACCTCAGCTATGCTGGTGTCCCCCAATCCCATGCCTCTGCCTCCTGGGCTCAGCCATGCCAGAACACCTCAGTCCTGACCCACAGCACCCAGCTCTTCTGGCTCCAATGGAGTAGCACTGGTCCTAGGCATAAGAGTTGGCTTTGGCTCACACATCCTAAGCATGGATCAAAGGCAGAGAACAAGATTTCGGAACCTCCAGGCAGTGGATAAGCTCAGAGGAATTGCAGCTGCGTGTGGCAGCAGCTGGGAGTGAAATGTGCTGGGGTCATATGGGGAGAACTGCACCAGCCCCAAACAAACAGGCCCCTCGATCCCACCCCACAGCTCCCTGCCACTGAAACCCTGATTTGCCCATACACCTCAGTCCCAGCCTCCTGTCTCCTCCTATCCCAGCCCAGACTCTCCTGGCCCCCTGCGCCCCTCAATCCTGAGCTGCAAGCCCTTGCCTACTGAAGCCTCCCCCCCCCCCCCCAGCCCACATTTGAAAAATAGTCTCATCAGATGAGACACTGCAGAGATGTTCACCTGGGCTTCTGTCATCAAAACACACAGCTGACTTCTTAGGGCAAGGGGTCACTGGGAGTGTGATCTAGTGGTTAGAACAGGCAGCTGAGGCCCTGAACTTCTGAGTTCTGTTCTTTGCTCTGAGAGGAGAGTGGGCTCTAGTGGTTAACGGCAGGGGGGCTGGGAGTCAGGACTGAGGGCTCGTCTCAGCTTGCACAGGGGAATGAAGGCTTGGGGGTTAGAGCTGGGGAGGAAGGAGGCAGGGAGCCAGGATTCCTGGGTTCTCCTCTATGCCTCAGTTTCCCCCACATGGCTGGTGACATGTGAGGTGCCTGAGAAGAGAGTAGTTATAATTCCCCAACCCTGCAATTCCCTGCGACAGGCTTTTGATAGCTGACTTCACTGGCACCAGGACCAGATGGTGGGAGACCAGGCTGAGCATTATGGGAAGTGAAAGGATCCCGCCAGCCTATGGATACTATGGGCTCACCTAGCCTCTGCAACCTCAGTGGGAGTGCCTGCAGGGTGGTGTCCTGCAGAGGGCACGCTCCCCATTCTGCCCTGCCAGTACAGCATGGTGAGAGCTAGCCAGGTCACTGCCTCTTCAGGGATGCTGCTGCTCCCTCTCCAGCCCATCAGGACCACAGACAGGTCCCATAAGGGCAGTGATCTGCTCTGTTCACTGTGGCTCTCAAAGCACTAACTGAGGCATGCAGCCAGGATGGGATTTGTCCAAGATCACTGAGCAGGCTAGTGGCAGATCTGGGGATAGAACACAAGAGTCTTGACTCCCAGCTCCCTAAACCCACCACCTCTAACCACTAGGAATCACTCCTCTTTCTAAGCTGGGATAGAACCCAGGCGTCCTGAATCCCAGCTCCCTGTGCTCTACCAACTAAGATCACCCAGCCCCACTCAGCTTGTCACTGATTTGAAGGCCAGAAAAGACCATTCTGTGACTCTGGGAGGAAAATGTCATCTAGTGGTTAGAGCAAAGGGGCTGGAAACCAGGGCTTCAGGGTTCTATCCCCAGCTCTAAGAGGGAAGTGGTGTCTAGTGTTCAAAGTAGGATTTGAGACTTCTCATCTTCCAGCCTGACCTCTAGAATATCTCAGCCCCATGATTCACCCTCTGCCATTCCCTCGTGGCACTCAGTGACTCTTGCTTACATCAGCTCTTTCAACCCCAGGGCTAGTGCAGCCCCTCAGTTCACCCCTCGGGTGGTGGGGCTGGGAACCCTAAATCAGCCATGTCTAGGTGTTGATCCCAGAAGCCTTTGGGGCAGGGGCAGAGCCTCAGCCCTTTCTTTACCCACAGCTCTGTCTCTCCAGGCCCAGTTAGCCCACTAATGAAGCACCCTGGCCAGCCCCTCCTCCCCATGGCATGGTTTAATGAGACGCTATTTAGGAAAGGCTGAGATTTCAATTAACTCCATTGCCCAAACCAGGCTAAGCACCTGGAAAGTTCAGTTCCTCCCCCACTGCTCCCAGGGAAGAAGCTGCTGCTGGGGGTCAAGAAAGCTGGATTTCGTTCAATCCCCAAGTAACTGATGCTGCTGGCAGGTGCTTCAGGTGAATTATGGACTGGAAATAGGATGCGCCAGCTCTCTGGTGCTGTAACTCAGAGGTGATCATGGGACATCAGGAGCTGGGATCCCTTCTGAAGGCCATTAGTGCCATGGGTTGTATTTCTACATGGGAAGTGACTGCAGGCTATGGGCAGCCTGACAGTAGCTGTCAGATTCAATAACTGAGATCCCTTTATGGCTTCAACATGATCCTTGGCTTTGAAGGAGAGAGGGAGACAGGCAGAAATCACAGCAGAGGGCAAGACAGCTGTGATGTTAAGTGGGGCTGAGAACAGGATATGGGGTTTATCTCTCTAGGAGGTGTTGGCTCCATCCAGCCCCAAGGCAGGGAGGCTGGCTAGTTCAGGCAGCTGGGCATAGGACATGGGGCAGTTCCCCTCTCGGGGGTGTTCACTCCTATTGGGACTGTGTTGGAGGACCAGATGCTGAGAAGTAGCGACTAAAACTCAATTCCATGCACCCCCTGTGGTCTCAGTCCAGTTTCCCCATCACTAGAACCTTTGAGCTACTTCACATCCCAATTCTCCACCTTGCTTTCCATGCTCATCTGACTGGGGGGAAGGAAGCAGAGGTAAAGCTGGGAGCTCTTCTGAACTTGCAGCCAGCATCTGGGTCTGCCATTACAACCAGTAGCAACTCAGATCTGGGCAGTGACCAGCACGATGGGACCCTGATCCTTGCTTCCCTCACAATGGATCAAAGTGCACTGCACAGCCGAGCAACAGAAGATTCCCAGGGATCGAGTAATTCTGATCAAGGGATTCAGGCAGGCAGCAAACTGTTCTGCTGCTTGCAACAGCTCCTAACAAGAAGGAATGGCACCATCAATCTAACAACAATGAGCCATTTGTTCAAAGACTGAATCACGCTGGCATGTTAGGAACTTGTGGGCCCCCACACAGCAGCACCATCTACTGACCACCCCACAGCAATGACAATTGTCTGGACTCCAGCCTGCAAACTCAACAGATGCTATGAAGGACCAAAGTGGGTTAGCAGATTGGGCCCTAGGCGGTGAACAAGAGACCTGATCTTGTGCCTCTGTTTCTCCTCCTGACTTTTGCCTAGAATGTAAATTCTCAGAGGCAGGGAGTGTCTCTCACTGTGTCTGTGTGGCATCAGGCAAAATGGGGGGCCTTAATCTCAGTCAGTGTCTCAGCACTTGGCACAAGGGGGCTTTGCTCTTAGGCTGCCATAATAATCAAATGGTGGGAAAAGTGCCCAGTATGTTTTTATGACCACAGCAGTCAAGGGCTGTGGGGCTGTGGTAACCTGTAAAGAGCATTTTGCCAAGCACTGTACGTACCCCAACTGAGCTTGGGGCCCTCAGTGTGCCAGGCGCTGCACAGACACACAGTAAGAGACAATTCCTGAATAGCTACACAGACTAAATTTATGAGGGGAAACTGAGGCAAAGGTGGGGAGGGGACTTACCCAAGGTCTAACAGATCTGGCAGTGTCAGGAATGAAATCTTGATGTCCCGGTTCCCACTAGCCCATGCTACCCACTAAACCATGCATTCTTACACTCAACTCACTCGCAAGCCTGATTCCTGGTCCCTTGTGGCAGAAGGCTAGAATGGTGTAAGGTTCAGGAGATACAAGAAAGCCAGATCTGGGATTTAATGGGCACAGTGAGGATTCTGTCTCTCCTTGTGGTTCTGGAGATGGGTCCAGTTCCTGGTACATCTTGTGTACCCGCCTGGGTAAACAGCAAGAAGAGATCGCCAACTAACAGCAAAGTGAGAAAGCAATAAATTACTGGGCACACAGGACAGGACGGCCCTGAACTAAAACATATTGGTATACAAAGAGGGGTAATTTAGTGCTAACAGGCCAGATGGTGCCAGCCAACCACACCATGATGAAGACGGATGGGGGACGCGTCAGTGCGTGGACTGAACAAAAATACAAATGGCATGGGCTGTCGGTCTGTTAGCAAGAAAAGGGTGAGTTATGGAGCAGAGGGAAGGGGTGTGGAGGCAATCTTTAGCAAGGGGGAGGCTTATGGTTTATCAATCTCACTAGCAAGGCATCTGCATCTTAGTGACCTCACTAGGGTGTGTGTGGGTGTCCCGGCCCTTGATCATGCTTTTAAAGCAGGTAGTGTGGTCTAGCAGTTAGAGCAAAGCACCAAGAATCAGGGAAGCCAGGGTCTATTCTTGGCTCTCCCCGTAACTTTGGGTGATTTTTTTTCCACTTTTGGGGCCAGTTTCCCCTCACACCCTAATCAATCAATCAATATACCCTCATTTCCATCCATTGTCCTGATCCAGCCCCATCATTACAGGACCGGGGCACCTTGTAGCTGTAACATATTTGCTGTCACAGCACCATCTGAGGCAGGTATCACCCCTAGTATAAAGACTGGGAAACCGGTGCCCTGACAGACTCAATAGCTTAAGCCTCCCACCAACTACTAGTGAACAATCCTCTCCCAGAGCTGGGAAAGGACCCCCAGAATCCTGTCCCCAGCCCCCTCATCTATCTTTCTAGACCCCACCACCATCCCCATGCTTGGAAGAGAACTGGAGTGTCCTGCCTTCTACCCCATCGACTAGACAATACTGCCTTCAAACTAGGATTACCAAAGTGACCCAAGGCTGCTTGCCTGGGCCCCCAGCCTGCCTTAAAAAGCAGAATAAATGGGGTTAAGAGTCCTGAGATGCTAAAAGAAACTTTCCACACCCTAGTCCCTCTGCCTACAGCTCAGCAAAACTGCCAGCACTGCCCAGCTCCGTGTGTTCACTCTCCTGCCTTTATTACTGTCCAGATCAATGGCAGAGGCTGGCATGGAGACCACAGTTCAGCTGATGCTCTCTCAACCCTCCCCAACCCCCGCAACTCTTTTGCCTGGAAGCCACAGGAGCTGGGCCAGGCTACTGACCCATGATGCTATTTGGGCACCTGCCAGGGACTGGGAAATCCATGTCACTCTGAGATACTGGGCCTGGGGGAACGGAGGATTGTTCTGATAAGCCCACTACTGCCACGTGGCACGGAGCTGAGGCAGGGTTTGAAGCAAAGGTGGCTCTCTCCTCTTTCTAGGGCCAGGCTGCAGGCTGCCTTCTGTCCTTTACAAACTGAGCCCCTTGGTCCAGCGCAGTTCAAAGGCCCCGAACAGGTGCTTGAGCAGTTGGGGGCAGTGTGGGCTAGTGGACTGAAGGCAGGATTTTGGGATTCTAGTCCCAGCTTCGGGAAGGGAGTGGGGGCTAGTGGTTAGAGCAGGGGGGTGGGGTGGGGTGGGGCTGGAAGACAGGAATCCTGGGTACTATTCCCAAGTATGGGAGGAGTATCAGTTCTGATAGATTACACAGGGTGGCAGTGTCAGGACTCTTGGGTTCTATTCTTGGGGAGAGGGTGGGGGGCCTAATGGTTACAACACAGTGTGGGGGAGACAGCAGGGTCTAGTGGCTCTCTCCGCCTCCTGCAACTGAGAATAAAACCCAAGAGTCCCCTTTCTGCTGACCTCACAGTCTGGCACAGCCCGGGAAACTCAGGAGGACTCTGGGACCTTTACACAGAGAAGAGACCTATATTCTATGATGCTGAAGCCTAAGGGGAACAGCGAGTCCACTGCAGGAGGTGGGGGCATGGACCTACAGCAGCACTCGCCTAGCTGGGGGGAAGGCAAAAGGCCAATTTGCTTCCTTTCCCCGGGGGCTCATTTTCACTAAGGACTTATCCGAAGCGAAGCAGGTGCTGAATATTCAAGCGGTGTCCCCAGTCCCGCTGGAATCCTAAGTGGATGCGACCAAGCAAGAGGGAGAAATTAACAAGCTGTCAGGGCGGCACATGTAAATACAACACCTTGCCACAAAGCATCAACACAGCCTTCCTGGCTCAGAACAGCCCCAGAGTCCCTGAGTAGGCCAGGCATGTGGGATGACAGGATCTCTCTTACCACCATTATCTTAAAGAGCATCTAGAGATCCTGTCCAAGATTCGGGGCTCACTGATGAGCACCATACAGATCCCCACCAGCATTGGAGGCCTCATTGTACTAGGCACTGCCCAGACCCACAGTGAGTGACAGTCTTTGCCCCCAAAGAGCTCACAATCTGAAGGATAAAATGGGAGAGTGAGGGAAATGAGGAACAGAGGCAGAAGGGACTTGCTTAAGGTGACACAGCAGGTCAATAGCAGAGCCAGGACACCCGACCCAGCCCTTTCCCCCAGACTCACCAGGCCACTGCAATAACCACTAGACACCACTCCCCTGAATCCCACACTTCTGCCCTTACCACCGCCCTACGCAGCCTCCCCAGTCCTCCTTCAGTCTGGCTAGCCACTAGCCCCATGTCAAGAACATTTTCACTCCTCTTCCCTTTCCAAGTCCGTGATTTCTCTCGGTCTCTCTCAGTACCCATCCATGACCAGGTAACAGCAAACAACACTTTGCCAGATGCAGGATCTTCTCCCACCTTTTCTTTGTCTGCAGATCATCTCCATACCCATCCTGCTCATCAAAAATCCTGCTCAACTTTCCCTTACATGCCCCAGGAATCTCTCCCCCCATTTATATGCTAAATCAAGAGCATATAATTATGACCCCTCAGTTGACCCCATCATGCCAGTCTACAGGGAGATATATTCTCAGTTCATGTGCAGACAGAGACTTATTAAGCCCAGCTCCTATAAAAACTGAATTCCCCAAACTGAGAGATATGGCAGTGGAATATCAAGGAGCTGTTTATTTAAAGATGCTGTCGCATGGCAAAATAAATGAACGGCACCAAACAGAGAAGTGAAAATCCCATCTGAATTGCTCCTAAAATGTTAGATCAGATACTAGGGCAATTGGCGACAATATAAAACCCCAAAGCTGGCCAGCAACACATCAGTTAAGATCATGTCTGGATCCTGTGATGATCTCACAGACCTCTGGCGTCCATTATTAGCGCAATGCCTGGGGTCACACACTGGAGCCCCTCCAGGGCCAGGCACACAGAGGTCTGAGAGACAGTCACACCCCAAAGAGATAATGAGGTGGTGGAGTGAGGTACAGGGACTTGCTCAAGGGCAGGGCTAAGGGCATGGCTAGAACCAGGGGCAAAGGAGCCAGTGGGCTGCTGAGGTCTTGGCACGGGCAGGGAGCAGAGGGCGGCAATTTGTCAGAGCTGGGCCAGTGGCAGTCAAAGGGCAGAACTGTACTGAGGGATGGAGTCATGGCACAGGGACACAACGGCAGAGTGTGGGCTATGGCAGCTCCCATTGCCTCAGTTACTGGCATCTCGCCTCTCCTGTACATCTATCCATCACTGCTCAGTGGAATAAAGTCTCTGCTCCACTCCTTGGAGGAATTAATGGGGGTGGGGGTGAATTCAGCAATTTTTACATCAAACTCACCCAGAGGGGCAGCCTAACTCCTCCCCCCCACAGTCCCATGACCTGGTGTCAATCTAGCCCCCTCTCCAGCATTGAGCTGACAGGTTTCCTGGTGCCAGGCACAGATTTCTCTCTCCAGCAGAAATGGCACATGGGGATGATGCTTCTCTGCCCTGGAGGGATCTTTCAGTGCAAAGATCTTGATTGTCATCCCCCCAAACATGGTTGCCTGACTCATGCTCTTCTGCTGAGGCAAAGGGGCACACGTGTATCATCCTCGTGAGATCAATGAACCCCCCAGCTCCCTACGGATGATGTCTTGGGGACACTGTGTAGGCTGCTGAGCCTGCACTAGAGGGAGCCAGGCAGCCTGGTTGGGTCCCATTCACCCCAGGATTGTGTCAGACCTCAGGGCGGCATCACACTGGGAGCTTATTGTCAGTTGGGTTCCGCCAGGATCGCCAAGCCCTTTCTGGAGCCCCTGTTCCCAGGATTCATAGAAGGGACCACTGTAACCATTTAATATGATCTCCTGCATAACACAGCCATGTGTGCACGGTGAATTAATTCCTGGCTGAACTATAGAAGAGTTTTTGAAAAACATCCTATTTTATTGGATGGAAAATCTCTCATTGATGCAAATGCGGGCCTTATTGCCAGTTTGAATTTGTCCAGCTTCAACTTCCAGCCACTGGATCGTATTAGATCTTTTGCTGCTAGAGATAGAAGTGTCTGTTCTCAAATATTTGTTCCCCAGGCAGGTACGTAAAGACTGGGATCAAGCCATCCCTTAACTGTCATGTTGTTCAGCCAGACTGAGCTCCGGGAGTCTCCTGCTATAACACATTATCCAACCCTTTAATCTTTCTCATGGTTCTTCTCTGACTTCTCTACAATTTCAACATCGTTCTTGGCTTGGGGCCACCGGGACGCGATGCAGGATTCCAGCAGCAGTGCTAAATACAGAGGTGACAGAAGCTTCCTTCTGGGGAGTCCCCTCTTTATACACCTGCAGATACTGGTCCCCATCCTGTAAGTGCCCACAACATGCTACATTCACACCAACTGACACCATTATTTTCCGTGGCACTGATACACTGGGTTGAGTTTTGCTCTCATCCTGGCACCAATCTGGAGTGACCCACTGGGTTCTCAGCAGAAGTTATACCCCTCTCTGGGACCAGTTGGTACCCTGCAGCTGATTTCCACCCCCAATTCCAGTATCCATTAGTTCTCTTATCCTTGGTGTGCTACAGAAAGCTCAAGTTCAGCCAGCGATGTGCAAGTACCCCTTGCGAGTGGATGGGTCTCCCACCAGATCCCTGTTCTGATGTATCTGGAATCCCAAAGAGCAAAGGGGTTATTCAGAGATCTGCTAGGAAATGGACTCTTTAGCAATACAATGGACATCCCCACTGTGATGGCTTGTGTTTGCTCATTTCTCCACCCCACCTCTAACTTGGCAGGTCCTGGAGTCAGGATCTGGATCCATACACCACTGATAGGACAGAGCTGATACCCTAAATACCACATGAATGCTCTCTAGCCACAAGAGGCAGGAGAAGGCAATGGAGTAACTGATCAAGGGTGAGGCTCCTTCATTTACGCTCCCCAAGTGCCCCATGAACAGGAGGAGGACCCCGCACCAACAGCTGAACCATACACAAAGAGGGCTGCTCCCACTGTTCTGGGAACCCAATCCTGCTCCAGAGAACAAAGTCAGGCTCCAGACCAAGACCCAAAGGTCAGAGTTAATTCAATTCCCTCTCCTTGAGGCTGATGGAGATGGGGTGAAGGCTGCTGGCTTTTCTGTAGCTAATGCCAACCTGCTGACAGCCCAAGCTAAAGAGGACATGGCACCGCAGGGACACTCTGTCCCATACCGCATAGATGTTAGCACTGTAATCACACAACCTCCAGGCAGCCCCTCCAGCTGGTACCTGAGCAATGCCCTTCTCCACACTGAAGGCTCCACTGCTCTTTGGCCAGCAGCATATAGTCCTACCTCCCCCGCCCCTCTGAGAACAGGGGAGGGATCATCTGACTGACAGGCACACCCATGAGTAATATCACAGCAGATGTGTGAGTGGGGCGATGGAGGGAGGTACTGTAAAGTGCATCACCACCCACAGCCACTGTGGCTGACCATGTGGCTGGACTGCAGGGTGTTGTACCTTTTGGCAGCCCTGGGGTCTCTTGTCCACCTTTACCCCTCAGACCCTGCATTACCCCCAACAGTTACCAGGGGAGATTCTGAAGCACATGGTCCGCGTACAGCAGAAACAAGATACTCAGACCATATAGGCAGGGAACCTCTAGCCAGAATTTGTGGGGGAGGAATTAAGCACGGCAAGGTGTACTACTTCCGGCTACCACTGAGAGATGCATTACATATAAGGGCTTCACATTTCAGATTTCAATCAGTAAAACAGCCAAATTCTTAAAAGGGAAAAGAAAGAGAGCAAGAGAAATCAGTGTTTATCTAATAAACACTGGAAAAAACACCAGAAGTGGCTACTTGTATGTGAGGGCTCATCTACACGGAGCAGTAATGCAGACTGTGGGGAGGTAATTGCTAAAAAGAACTACTGTGTTGCACATTAATTGGTCCATGTAGACCCTGCTGGTGTGCACAGAAGGTTCCCATGTGTGCTTTAAAGGAGGGCTGTTTGAAGCAGTGTTACCTTAAAGCACACTGGGGAATATTACATAGCCATTACCCATTACTGTCTATTCTCCTGTAATGAGTAGTTTATACAATATACATTACTCATCACAATGTGTACAAAGAGAAAGCGCTGAAAAAAATTTTGGACAGACACATAAAACTCAAACCTTGTTAAAATTAAAGCCAGGAAATAAAATTAATACATTCCAAAGCCAGACACCTACATTGTAAACCACATGGTGTAGTACACCCTGGCTACCACCAGGGGCGCAGAGGATACTGCAGGCTGCATCCTCCCACACACCTAGGGTTACCAGATACCAAAGCCTGGAAAGGGGGACATTGGAGGACACATGGAGAAAATGTTGTATTAATGTAATACTCTTCTGCTTTTAAGGGGCCCTGGAATGCTTCTCCCTAAAAATAGGGTGTTCCAGGGCGTTCCAGCATATTTTAACTCCGTAAATAAGAAGCCAGACAAAATTATGTATTTTTAAAATGGCTGCTGGATGGGGGACGTGAAGGAGGACATGTCCTTCTTTTGCCTGACATCTGGTAACCCTACACACACCAGACAGAACACAGGAGCTCCCTACTACCTGCCATCCCCAATGTCAGTCCCTGCAAAAGGCAGCAGGGATGCACTGATGACCACTTGGCCTCTCCTACCTTGACACCTCGAATGCGGAACTCAGCCAGGGCTCGGCTCATCTTGGAGGCAGCTGTGGTGTGGTCCTTCCCATGGGCAATCACCTTGACAAGCAGTGAATCATAGTGAGGGGAGATGACCGCTCCCTGGAAGGCGGAAGCGCTGTCTAGACGGATCCCCATGCCCTCGCCACTTCGGAAAACCTGCACATGGGTTACAGGAAAAAAGAAGAATGAGGCTTTGGCTCCGGTCCTGCTCTCTTATCATGTATACTATGCAGGGGCGTCACTGTCCGGGGGAAGCACCCAGGGCACTGGCCCAGACCACACCCCCTGCCAGGAAGCCACGCCCCCTGACTGCAGGCCATGCCCCCGGCCAGGGATGGGGCTGGGAGCAGCCACGAGTGGCTGAGCCCCGGATCCCTTACTGAGGATGGGGCCTCTGCGGCCGTGGGCGGCTGGGCCCTGGATCCCTGGCTGGGGATGGGTCCAAGAGTGGCCTCCGCAGCTGCGGGCGGCTG
Organism: Podocnemis expansa; assembly: GCA_007922195.1. Taxonomy (NCBI): domain Eukaryota; kingdom Metazoa; phylum Chordata; order Testudines; family Podocnemididae; genus Podocnemis; species Podocnemis expansa. The sequence continues at coordinate 28,988,179 of ML681973.1, forward strand.
AGCCCTGGATCTCCAGCCGGGGAGGGGGCTGCCATAGCCACAGGCGGCGGGCCCTGGATCCCCCACCGGGGATGGGGCTGCCGTGGCTGCGGGAGGCTGGGCCCCGGATCTCCAGCCCAATCAGGCCAGAAACTGGGAGAGGCGGGCCCCGCCAAACCCGGAGCACTGGTGTCGGGATTCGGGGCACGTGCCCCGTGTGCCTGGCGCCAGCAACACCACTGATACTATGGCAGCAGCAATTCAGTGGGGCAGTGTGGTGATGGGGTAGAACAGACCCCACTGAAATTGGTGTCCTCACTCTGCTACACAGACCCCGACCCACATCAGGGCCCCATTGTGCTTGGCGCTGCACAGAACTTGACTGAGATCAGGGCCCCTTATCTGTTGTGAACAGATTCCAAATAAGAGCAGGACTCCATTGTGCCAAGTCTTGGACCTAAGCTCACTGCCCCCACTGTGTCATGAGCTCAGTTGGGTCGTCCAGCTGCTACAGGTGTATAAACAATCAGAAAGAATGACCTCTCCCTTGTCAGTTCTGCTCCTTGCTTTTTTGGATGCTCAGTTTGGGCAGCACAACCAGCCCGGTCAGTTTCAATTTGTATTTCTAGTCAGTTTCACTTTTTAGTCTGAAGCCCTGGTCTGAGGCTGGGAGGTTCAATCTAAAAGTTTCCCCAGGTGACTTCGAAGAAAACACTATTTACAGCAGAAAGATGAAAAAAAATATGGCTCTATACGCACAGAGATGTTTCAATCACACTTAGGTTCAGGGGAGGCTAAGTCGACCTGACAGTGCCCTTTTAGACATATACAGCCACAGCCACTACATTTGCCAGCCTGAATTACATCACTGGATCATCAAACCCAGTCTCCAGAAACAGCTGCACATGAAAGATTCTGGAGAAAAAGAAAGCACCCCCCAAACCCAGCTCATCACTACTGTCTTGTGACCTAGACTGGGGGAACTGGCTGGCTCATGGTAAGAGATTTGGGATGCTAAATGGGGATTCCATCAGGCAGGTATGGGGTGAGGTGCAATATGACAGCAGCCTGTTCACTCCATGGAGTGCTGGCTCCAATCTGGTCCCAGGGTGAGGGCTTCAGGGAAGCGGGGAATTAGGCTACAGGGTCTTTCCTCTTTAGCTATGATTTTAAAAGAAATTTTAAAGCCAGAAGGGACCAATATTAAAGCTGCTGATATTACTCCCATGAGAAATTTTCTTCTTGGGAAATGTGATTTGGTTGAAATGAACAATTTGCCACAGGAAAGCTTGGGCTTGGACAACATTTTCCAGCAGCCTTGACTTAATGTTATTCTTTGTACCGCACTAGTATCTGCAGCTTCCAGCCACAGATCAGGGAATCATTGTGCTAGGTGCTATACAAACACTGCACAAAGATGGTCCCTGCCACAAGGAGCTTCCAATCTAAGTAACAACATCATTTCTTTTCCGGAAACTGAGAAATATGGGGTTTCTTAAACTGGGGGATTTTTCTCCCCCTTTTAATTCATCCTGAAATGGAAGATAAAGGAAAATAATTTTTTTAAATTGTGAAGGGGGAAAGGAAAAAATGATCATTTTTATATTGAAATTCCCGCAGATAATCTACATTTTTCTCACTAAATATTGTAAAAGGCTAGTGGTTTTCTAGGAAAAATGTTTTCCTGCTCTGTGTTGCCCACACCCTGACCAAGTTCAGGGCCCTTGTTGTGCAGGGGAGCTGTGAAAATGTGAGATGACTTGTTGGGCATCTGGGTTTTCCCTTACTGAAAGTGAGAGATGGATTTTTTTACAGGAACGCTTTGTATTGGGGGCAGCGTGTATTTAGCAGCTGGAATAAATCATGCCCCAGCAACTCCATCCTCTCCCTTTTGCTGCTAATGAAGCTAATAAATCAGAACAATAAACTAGGATGAAGTTGGGGGGTTGCTTACAAATGCTCCTTAATGGGACGCCTTGTCAGATTACAATTAAAGATGTTTGTTTGTTTCTACAATGGAGAAGCCTCTCCACATGCTCCTTGAGGGCACTGGCTGAGTCTGGGGCATGCAAGAAAAGGATGCGGGAAAGACCCTAGATTCAACCTTACCTCAGATCTGTTGTACTGATTTAGTCACACTGTTAGCAGGACTCCCAATGATGGGGATAAAACCCAGGAGCCCCCTCTCGCCACTCCCAATGCTAAAGCTAAGGAAATACCCCTAGAGATCTCATAATAGGTGAGATGAAGGCAGAGCCTGCCAGCAGCCAACGGGTTAAGGGGCAAGCCAGACCTCAGACAGACTTGTCATTCCCTGCCTGTGACTGACAGCTGTCAGGCTGCCATCACAACAAGCTAACATGGGATGACAGAGGGTGAAAGGTAAATCAGATGCAGTGGAAACATCTAGCTCCCAGGGGGTTCTGGCGCTGACTACGGCAGCTTCTGAAAGATCCTTCAAACTCTCCTGAGTGAGCTGTAGCACGGGGCTGCATGCAAGCCCGGCCCACACTGTGCCTGCCAGCTCCTGGAGTGACATAACTGTGGACAGATTGCAGCTTCCGTTGAAAAATAAAGTGAGTTTCTAACCCTCACGGCTGGGCACAAAAGCTGGAACTTGTGACTGACACCTGCCTGAGTTTGCAGAGAGCCTGCGCTGATTGCTCCAAGAGGGGGAAGTGGTGTTCAGTCCCCCGTTGGCTGTGTGGTGACTTGGCAACTGACTGTAAGATGGCAAGGACAACCTGACCTTTCTCAGCAGTTGCAGGAGGGGAACTCAGACCAACCTACAAACCTCTGCACCTCTGGCTTTGCAAGCCTCATGGAGCCCCTGGCCTGGGCTTCCCTGTTTCCTGGTTCATGCAGTGAAACGAGGTTGTTATTGGAAGCCCTTCTGCATACAGTACACTTTGACAGGAATGAACGAGAGGAGCTGACATTCCCCCAGTGTGTGGGATGGCATGGAGGGGAGGGAGAGAGATAGATTTACTCTGTTGGGACTCACCCCAACACCCTGCCAATTAAGGAACAGGTGGCCTTGTGGCAGACGATGATGAACTGGGAGCTAAGACTTCTGGATTCTATAGCACCTCTACACCATCTACACCTACAACATCTGCTTAAGAAACTTCCTGAAGAAGCACAGGAACACATCTACACAGACACTCCCCAAGAGCCCTGACCAGGGGTATTTTGTCTACTACCCAAGATCCTGGACTCCCTGTCATCTTGGGTGTTGGCACTCTCACAGCAGGATTGTTAGGCTATGAGAACTCTCTCTTCAGGCCTTAAGCCACCTAGCTATCTTCAGGACTTCCTGGAAAAACTACTACCCATTGGTGATCTTCCAGAAAACACCATCCTAGCCACTATGGATGTAGAAGCCCTCTCCACCAACACTCTTCGCAATCATGGGACTAGAAGTCATCAGGGACAGTTTCCTGGATGATGACATGGCACAGATGCTAACTGAACTTTGTGATTTTATCCTGACCCACAACTACTTCAGATTTGGGGATGATCTATATCAGGAGTGGCCAAATTGTGGCTCAGGAGCCGCATGCAGCTCTTGAAAGAAAAAGTGTGGCTTGGGGAAGAAAGCCAGAGGAAAGCAGACCCAGCCTAGGAGTTTTAAATCTCCTGCCCTAAACTTGCTTGTGGGGAGCCCCAGCCTGTGCCTAGCTGCCTGAGCGGCCAGGTAAGGGGGCCCTGGGGAGGGAGGGGTGTCAGCCTGGGTGAGCTAGCATCAGGGCCTGGGGGTTAGGGAGGGGGTCAGGATGGCAGAGAGAAGAAGTGGCATGGTCAGGATGGTGGGGAGAAATGGTGGCATGGTCAGAGAGGACAGGGAGAAGCAATGGCATGGTTGGGACAGTGGGGAGAAGAGCGGCATGGCCGGGACAGCGGGGAGAAACAGTGGCATGGTGGGAGGGGGTGTGGAGAAGAGGTGGCATGGTGGAGATGGTGGGGAGAAGCTATGTTTTTACTGTATAGGCCTAGTTTTCATGGTAACCTTAAGTAATTATTAGAATCTGACATTAGTAGGATCAATATTTGCCCTCTTTTTATGATAAAATTAAAGCGTGCAATGAATTTTAAACTTAGTAATTTTGGAGTAGGTAAAATATGGCTGTACGCCTCAGTGTGGCTCTCGAAGGTTTTTAATAATCAACTTGTGTGGCTCTTGAGTTCCATAAGTTTGGCCACTCCTGATTTCTACCTTCAAGTCAGTGATATGGCTATAGGTACCCACATGGCCCCAACATCTGTATGGCTGACCTAGAACATCACTTCCTCAAATCTTGTCCACAACTGCCTCTCTTCACCTATGTTACATTGATAACATTTTCATCATCTGGACCCATGGGAAAGAGTTCCTTGAAGAATTCCACTGGGACTTCAACAATTTCCACTCCACCCTCAACCTCAGCCTGGATCAGTCCACGCAAGAAATCCACTTCTTGGACACTACAGTATGAATAAGGGATGGACACATTAACAACATCCTATACTGAAAACCAACTGACTGCAATGCATATCTACGTGCCTCCGGCTTCCACCCGGGACACATTACATGATCCATCATCTACAGCCAAGCCTTAAGGTACAGATCTGCTCTGCTCCCTCAGACAGAGACAAACACCCACAAGATCTCTATCAAACATTCCTAAAACTACAGTAGCCACTTGGGAAAGTGAAAAAACAGATTGACGGAGCCAGACCAGTACCCAGGAGCCATGTACTACAGGACAGGCCCAATAAAGAAAACAACATAATGACACTGGCCATCACCTACCGCCCCCAGTTAAAATCTCTCCAACGCATCATCAAAGCTCTACAACCTATCCTAGAAGATGGTCCCACACTCTCTCAGTCTTGGAGGGCAGGCCAATCTTTGCTTACAGACAGTCCCCCAATCTGAAGCAAATATTGACCAGCAAGCGAACACCATACAACAAGAACACTAATCCAGGAACCTATCCCTGCAACAAATCCCATTGCCAACTCTGCCTGCACATTTGACTCCAGTGACACCATCACAGGTACCAACCCAATCAGTCACACCATCAGTGGCTCATTCACCTGCAAATCCACTAATGTGATATATGCCATCATGTGCCAGCAATGCCCCTTTGCCATGTACATTGGCCAAACTGGACTGTCCGTGTGCAAAACGATAAATGGACACAAACTGGACATAAAAAATGGCAACATCCATAAACCAGTAGGAGAACATTTCAGTTTCCCTTGATGCTCAGTAGCAGACCTGAAAGTTGCTAAATGGCAACGCAAAAACTTCAAAACCAGATTTCAGTGTGAAACTGTAGAGCTGGAGCTGATTTGCAAGCTTGACACAATCAGACTGAACAGTTAAGCACATTAATTGTCCCTGTTCACACATTCTCTCCCTTTAATCACCTGGCATGAATAGGCCCCACCTGCCCTCTGAATTGATTTTGCTAACACCTGTGTATCTATACCAGGTGTGGCCAAACTGTGGCTCGGGAGCCACATGTGGCTCTTGAATGAAAGATTGTGGCTCCCGGAAGAACATCAGCAAATCAACTGAGGAAAGCAGCCCCAGCCTAGGAGTTCAGCAGGGGGCTGGGATGGTGGGGAGAAGCATGGCATGGTCAGGGATGGCAGGGACAAGTGCGGCATGGCTGGGATTTTAAAAAATCTCGCCATGAGCCCATTGAGCAGCAGCTAAGTTTTTACTGTATAGGCCTAATTTTCATGGGAGCCTTATGTAATTATTAGAATCTGACATTAGTAGGGTCAATATTTGTCCTCGTTTTGCAATAAAATTGAAGTATGCAATGAATTTTAAACTGAGTAATTCTGGAGTAGGTAAAAGTATATGGCTATATGCCTCAGTGCAGCTCTCAAAGGTTTAATAATCGATTTGTGTGGCTCTTGAGCTCAATACGTTTGGCCACCCCTGATCTATACCTCTCAACTGTAGTTTACACTTAATGCATCTGACGAAGGGGTTGGAGCCCATGAAAGCTTATGCCCAAAGCAACCTATTAGTCTTTAAGGTGCTACAGGACTCTTGTTTTTGCTGTATGCAAACTAACACAGCAGCACCTCTGGGTGCGGCATGATGTGTAGCACTTAAATAAGGGTGCTAGGAGCCAGGATGCTTGTGTTCTGATCCCCCCCCCACACACACTTTGGGAGGAGAGGGGTGTCTAGCAGTGAGAGCACAAAGATGGCCTCTTCCCTGCATGGCAACAATTCCTTTTTCCCTCCATGGCACTATCTCTGTGCAGACATTCACAACACAGATGCATTATTAAAACCCACTCCCTGGGGGGGAATCAGCCTTTTGACTGACACACAAGAGAGTGCATGGGTGGTTGGGAGTTGAACCAAAAAGAGGACTCCCCCCACATGCCCTGTGGCCAAGCAGCCTTAGCTCATTTTCTTTTGTTGTTCACTGATGGTATCTGAGTCGACAGCCCTGTCACAATGCTAACACAGTCTGCAAGCCCAGCAGGGTCTGGCTGGGAGCCAGGGGCTGTGGGAGGCTCAGCAGGGGGCACTGTGGTGAAAGAAGAGGGGTACAGTGTGGACTGCTCACCCATTCCAGCTGGATTAGCCCTTGTGCTAGCTAATCCCATGTGAACAGAAGAGATTCAACCCACTGGAATTCCAGGGCCATATGTTCTCAGGGCAGCCAGCTGCCGCCTGAGCTCCCCACAGCTGCCCTGGGGCTCTCTACAGCAGCAGAGCACCTGAGATTCCAGAGCCATCTTCTCCCCTTGCCCCAGCCTACAACCTGATGCAGCGTAACTCCTTGGGGAGGGTCCTGGCTGGGATGTCTCAGGACATACAGAACCGAGTCTCCCTCTGTGCTATTCTGGTATCGTTGAGATGAGCAGCTGTTTTGGGAAGTTAAAGGAGAGACTCCAGGTTAGGATTCTGCACTAGGAACTAGGGGTGTCTAGGTTATGCCCCTCTCAGGGTGGAGAGCGGGGTGTAGTGGTTAGAGCAGATGGCTGGGACTGTGAATGTGAACAACTGGGGTCTGGTCCCAGCACTACTGGCTGGCTGGCTGTGACTTTAGGTATGTCACTTCCCCTCTCTTGCCCCTGGTTTCCAGTCACAGGGCTCTGCGCTCAAGAAAATTAGAGCCATGCCCAGCTTGGGCAAACCCTTTCCTCTCTCTCTTGCTTTTCCCCCCTCTATTCACACTGCAAGCTCCTGTCCCTCACTGCATGTCTGTGCAGCACCTGCACACTGAGGACCTAATCTTGGCCACAGTCTGATAGTGTCCTTTTAAGACATGCATAACCTCAACTCTGCCCTCTATTGCACAGAAATGATCAGGGCTAAAACTGAAGAGGGTCTGTTATTCTCCAGCCCTGCAGCATACATTCAAAAGAAGTTGGTCTTTTCTTCTAAGTTTGGGAGAAAAGCCAGAAAGCGGGATGTGAGTGTACTCAGTAAAGTGATGCCTGCCTCAGCCAATTGCTTTGACTGGGGGAGCTGCCTGGCTTGTAAATGATACAGCAAAGCTGTCTGAGTCTGTAAAGAGCCTGAGCTAATTTTCCCAAGAGGGGAGAGCTGCCCTGCTATTTCAGTAGGGTGTGAAAACCCAGCCCTGTTTCTCTGTGATGGGGTGGTGGCCTGTGAGCTCTGCCCCAGCAGGGCAGCTCTGTGTGTGAAGAAGCCTTCCCAACCCAAGCAGAGACATACAACTTCTGTGGAAGTAAATCTCAAAGGGAAGGGATTGCTGTATTTCCAAGGGGTGAGGGAACCCCTGCAGGAGCAGGGCATGGAGATAGCAGTCACAAAGGATCCATGTCTCTCAGTGCCTGGGTTGGCTTAAACTCACTCTGGGGTGACCTTTTTTTTTTTTTTTTTTTTGTGGGGGCGAAATTGCTGCTGCTATGGGGAACAGAAGGAAAGAAGAGAATGTTCCCCCTACAGTGCAAGGGTGGGGCACTGCTATAGTGGGTCCCCTTGTCTCTTTGTTACTCCTTGCATGGGCTTGGGGGTGGGGTTAAAGGCAAGGAGCAGTTAAAGCCACCAGCAGATCTAGTGCCCCTTGCCCTCCAGCTAACAGGCTGAGGAACCCCAAAGTTAGGATGTACCTTCCCAATAATTATGGGGAATCATCCCCACTGAACTCCCCCCAACTTGGCATCATCCTGCCCCTGATCCTGGGGAGTGGAAAGAGATGCATAAGGATGGCACTCTGTTCACACCCCCCAAAGGAGCTGGGAGGGCTGTGTGCCAGGACAAGAAGAAGCCAGGCAGGAAGGGTACCCAAGGGTGTGAACAGAAGCCTGGGCTGGATAGAATGAGATAGCTGCACTCTTGCAGTTCAGACGGGGCAAGGTGCTGGTATTCATGGCTGCTGGGGAGTGTGGTTACAGGGTGTTTGTGTAAACCAGGGGTCTCAAACTCAAATCACCACGGGGCTGCATGAGGACTAGGGTGTTAGCCGGAGGGCTACAGCACTGAAACCTTTTCATGCAACAATATTGCAACTTGGTAACGACAGTGTCATGGGGGGGGGGCACAGGAAATAACTTTAGGGGCCGTGTGTTTGAGACCCCTCGTCTAAACAGTGGTTCTTGTCTTAGCCTGCTGAGAGGCTGTGAGCAGTGTAGTCTGGGAGCACCACAGTGTGTGCAGGATGCCTGGATTCAGCCTGACATTGTTACCTAGTGTATTGGGAAGTTTCCTTCCCAGACACCCTGCACCCCAACATACTAGATCAGTGGGACAGACAGGAATGAAATTCAGTCCGGCAACCCAATACAAAAGATCAGCAGCACAGCCAGGAATACAGACCAGACGTCTAGCATCCAAATACTACAGCTGAACAGTAGACTCAGGAATGGAACACCAGTATCCCGCACCCCAATACAGTAGATCAGTGGCAGAGCCACGAATACAACCCAGACATCCTGGCCCCCTGCACAGTGCCAACCCACAAACACACAGGGTCCTCCCTGCAGCGCTCCAGTGACAGTGTTTCCAAGTAATGGATTTTTATTAACATCCCTCCTTACCTTAGCCTAACTCTGCATGTGTGAATTAGAAATATGCCTTCATGATTGATGGTCAGCTGGCTAGGAACCCTGCTTTGCACAGGCTAGTTACTGGGCTATAAATAAGCCACCCCAGCCTGGGATCCATCACTTGAAACCTCAGCTAAGAGCTTGGCTCTGTCTATTTATAAACCTGTTTTTCATCAAAATTAGATGCTTACAATAGCTCCTGTTAAAAGTCACAACCATGCCTCCATGTGGAACGCACCCTCCCGCTAGGAGATGTATTACAAGAGTGCTAAGAGGCCCTGACCAAGATCAGGAACCCACTGTCCTGGGTGCTGCACAGACTCCAACAGAGATTGGGACCCCTGCTTGTCCCGGGCACTGCACAGACCCTGACTGAGAGGAAGATTTTCCAGCCCTCCAAAATAACTCCATCCTAACTCAATTTATCCCCAGTCCCCAGTTAAAACCCCTGGATCCACTGTCTGCATATGAAAGTTCACTTCAAAGTACTCCAGGAGAAGACCCTAGACTTTCAATATGCAGTCCGACCTTCTGCATAACACAGGCCTGAGAATCACACCCTAGTCATGCATGCCTCCAGCCTGGATCTGGTGGTCGAGCTAGAGTCCAGCTTTCAGAGAGATGTCTGGTCCTGCTCTAGAAATTCCCAGTGACAAAGAGTCCACCTGTCATTATACCCCACATGAAACACACACATCAGAAGTGGAGTCACCATGAAACACAGCTACTTCTCCCTCTAAAGGAGTTTTCTGGGATTTCCCTCTGGCTGCTACTTCCTCAGCCAGAAGAAGAGATTTCATCCATTTACATCATCTGGGAGGCCATGCCTGGGATATCGCATCCCATTCTGGTGTCAACACTTTGCAAAGGGGGTTTCAGAAAGAGCCACGAGAATGAGCCGCAGTCTGGAATAAGTCTGGTGTGACCTCTACTAGAATCCTGTGTCACCAGTTCTGGTGTCTTCAGTTCATGAAGGAAGTTGGCAAATTGGAGAGAGTCCAAGAAGAGCCATGAGAATGATTTCAGGATTAGAATACAGGCTTTATAAAGAGACACTCCAAGAAATCGAGCTGTTTAAGGTTGAGGATGACTTCATCCCAGTCCACAAGTATCCATCTGGGAAACAGGGATGTGACGAGAGGGCTCTTCAGTCTTGCAGAGCAACATCTAAAATTCTAATGGCTAGAAGCTGATGCTGAACATATTCAGACTGGAAATAAGGTAATTTTTTACCAGTGAGTGCCACTGATCCCTAAAATAACTTTACAAGGGTTGCTGTGGATTCTCCATCACTGTCAATTTTTAAATGAAGGTTGGATTTTTTTCTAAACACTGTGCTCTGGTTCAACCAGGAATTAACTCAGGACTCACCTATGGCCTGTCCTGTACAGGAATCAGACAAAACGATCACCATGAGTCCCTCTGGCCTGAGAACCTATACAAATTTGAGGACGGGGGAGCTCGTTCTCTTTAGTTATTGAGAAGACTTGACCTCAGCAGATAACTGCCCCCACAGGGAGACGTGGGAGATCAGAGGGCCCATCAATCCAGCATACAAAGGCGGAATGAGGTGCAATGGTTAGGAGCTGAAGCTGGATAAATTCAGATCTGAAATAAAGTGTGCATTTTTAACAGTGAGGGGAATCAACTATTGGACCAGTGACCCAGGGACTGGGTCAGTTCTCCATCATTTGGAGTCTTTAAATTAAGATTAAACTTCTCTCTATAAAATAGTCAAGCCTGCCCAAAAGATCTGGGCTGGAGGCAGAGAGATGGCTGGGAGAAATTGAGGCCTGTGTTATACAAGACATCAGCCTGCATGACAATGGCCTTGAAATCCATGCAGAGTGCAGAGAAGAGCCACTGAAATAATCTGAGGGCTGGAAAACAAGTCCTACAGTTCTAGATTTAAGGAGCTCAGTTTGTTTAGCTTCTAAAAAAGAAGATCTAGAGCTTACTTGGTTATGGTGTACAAGGACCGTCATGTGTAGAAAACAAGAGGTACTAAAGGGCTCTTTATTCCAGCAGAGAGAGGCAGAACAAGAATCAGTGGCTGAAAGTTAAAGCCAGGCACATTCCTGAGAAACAGTATCAAGCTTTCTGGGATGGTGATTATGGAACAAACTCCAAGGCAAGTGGTGGATTCTCCATCTCTTGGCATCTCCAAACCCACTCTGGCTGCCTTTCTGTCAGAGGCTTTAGTTCAGACCTTGATAAATGTGCCACACACCTAGGCACTAGACCCAAAGCTGAGGTGCCCTGGTATGTGGCCCTTTAGAGGATCCCCCACTGTCAAAAAGCCTCTTTTGATTGCAGTACAAAGTGATGAAACCCTCCCCCCCCAGTCAAAAATCCACCACAGACACTTTTGGCGGTGGTGCAAAGAAGCACCCCCCACCATCACCATGGACACTTTTGCCACCTAAAAGAAGGTGCCAGAGGCTTTTTTTTTATTTTTGGTCACTGGGCGCATTCCGGCCCTGAAGTAGCATGCAGCAAGGTGCCACAGTACAGTTCCTGGGTGCCATGGCATGGCACCTTGGTGCCTGGGGTTCGTTGAGCCCTGCTTTAGTCAAACACAAGTGAGTGGGCTCAACACTGGAGGAACTGGATGACGTTCGCTGACTTGTGTAATACAGCAGGCCTAAATGGATGATCTAAATGGTCCCTTCTGGCCTTAAATTCTATGAAAACACTGCAGTTTCTTCTCCATGCTGAAGACAAAGGTGTCATCCTCTTGTGGTGCAATTTCAAATGCTTACAAAGCATCTATTTTTCCTTGACTATCTCCAGAAGTCTCAGTGATGTAAAGGAAGCTGACAAAGGGATATTATTTATGAGACTGACAAGGGAAGATGGGATGCAGCTAATTAAATGAGACAGGAGGAAGGACTCATCAGCAAAGGACTCAGCTCCCTTAACCTGATGGATAATGAAAGAGCTGAGATGCTGCTTTGGCTATTTATACCCTGGGTGGAAAAGAAGACTTGAGTTTGCTTGGATATAGGAGCAGGATTTACGTACAGGGATAACTTGCACACAAACTGAAGGGAATGTTTTGTGACAAATAATACCTACTTCATTTATGGCACTCTTCATTGGCAGAGCTTAAAGCACTCTACCAAGAAGGGTGGTATCATTATCCCCATTTCACAGATGGGGAAACTGAGGCACAGAAAGGAAAAAGAACTTGCTCGAGATCACATGGCAGATCAGAGTCAAACACAGAATCCAGGAGTCTGCTCCAACCAATAGCCCTCACTCCCTCCAGAGAGCTGTGGCCAGGTGTCCTCATCTGGCAAAAAATGTTGAGGTTTCAATGTTTGTGAGGGAACCCCTGCAACAATGGAGTATGGGGGTAGGAGCCGCAAGGGATCCATGTGTCTCAGTGCCTTGAACTTGCTCTGAGGTGACCTCTTTTTTTTTTGGCTGCATGCATGGAACAAAACCAAAACCTGCTGAAAATGTTCATGGAAAAAAAGAGGAGAAAGCAAATGTGAGCCCGCCACAGTCAACAGCCCAGTAGTCAGGGCACTTGCCTGAGATGTCAAGACCCAGGTTTAAGCCCTGGTTCTGGATCACACAGAGCTGGGCTTGTAAACTTGGATCTCCTGCATCCCTGGTGAGTGCCTTCACCATTGGTGCAGGGATTCCCCGTTTAGAGCAGACAGCCCAACCTGAATCTTAGACACTGGTCTGACACAATTGTGGCTGAAAGGAACCCTTCGTCATGAAAAGTCTGGGGTTTGATAAATGGGTATTTTCTGATAAAAAATGTTTTGTGAAAAAGTTCTCAACTAGCTTGTTGGTCAGAGTCCGTGCAGCACCTGGCACAAAAGGGCCCTGATTCTGGCTTAGGTCTGTGGTGTGCTGGCACATAGGAGGCCCCAATCTCAGCTGAACCATCACACACATAAGTATTGTTATTATGGTAGCTCCTGGACTTCCCATTCGAGATAAATTCAGGCTACAAATATGCCACAAATTTTGAACAGATGGGGGGAATCAACAACTGACGCACAATCGGTGTGGATGCTCCATCCCTTGGAGTCTTTAAATCAAAGGCAAATGTTTCTCTAAGCTCTAATTCAATAGACAGAAAGAGGCTGGAGGTAAGAATGACTGTGCAGGATTCTCAGGCCTGGATTCTTCAGGAGGTCAGACCGGATAATCTCATGGTCTCTTCCAGTCCTGAAACTGATGGAACTCTGAATGAGCCCTTGCTCGAGGGATTGTTGGATGGACCCTGGGCTATACTGGCCATACAATGGAAATCTAAATAAGATCAAGCTTTAAAATTAAAGTTCTCCCCCAGGGGTTTGTGAACAGATCGCTGAGTCCAGAATTAATTAAAGGCAGATAAGCCTCATAATGAGGGGATTTCATAAGTGCTTCAGCCTGTAAAACTGAATGCTGCCCTGGACAAAACACACATGGAAAGATGCAGGGCCTTGCAAACTGCAGGGAGCAAGAGAGGGGAATGGAGAGGACACAGGCTTTCTAAAAGAATGAGGAGGATTCCTGGGAGATGAGTGCTGTCTAGTGGTTAAAACAGGAGCAGGGGCTGAGTCAGGACTCCAGTGTTCTAGCTCCAGCTCTGGGAGGCACAGCTATCCTGTGGCTCAAGCAGGAGAAGGGGCTGGGAGCTGGGACTCCTGGCTTCTATTCCAAGCTGTGTGGTTAAGTGATTTCAGCTTGAGCTCCTGGAAGCTGGGACTCCCCGAGTCTATCTCCAACTCATCTAATGTGCTAGAGCAGTGTTTCCCAACCAGCATGCCACAGCACACAGATGTGCTGTCAGGTTTGACCAAGTGTCCACAAGATTTTTTGAAAAACTACTCAAAAGCTCTGGATTGGCCCACTGGCTCATGAATATTCATGAGTTCATTTGGAAACTATATGGCGGTGTGCCTCAAATTAATTAAAGGTAGCAAGGTGTGCCACAGCAGAGAAAATGTTGGGAACCACTGTGTTAGAGCAGCGTGGCCGGGAGTCAGGGCTCCTGGCTCTAGTCTCAGCTCTGGAAACAGTGTGGGGACTAGTGGCTGAAGTAAGCTAGAGACTGGGTCCCAGTAATCCTGGAGGCAAAATCCCCCTGCAGCAGATACAGACCCAACATTTTGCAAAGCACCAATTTTTTCGATTGCCAGGAGCTTCCAAGAACAGTCAGTGGTCTGGACTGTGGTTTCTCATCTCCATGAAGCAAGCAGAGTTAGAGATCAGTTCTGAGTTTACAGATCAGCACTAATTAACCTCAATTGTGCTGAGGCAGTGGTTCATGCTAAGAGTTATTGCCATCTCTCCCCAATTCATCGACAAACAAATCCCCACAGTGGGTAAATAATACAATTAGCTGTTACTCTGTTGAGTCACATTGCTAGGTCACGGGACAGCTCTCAGCATTTTTCCATCCATTCCTGCATTCAGAACAGTTACGTCCTACAGCACCTCATGAGGGAGGGAAGGCAGCATAGTCTAGTAGTTAGGGGACTGCTGCACTGGGAGTCATGGCTCCTGGGTTCTGGTATCCATTCTGGGGGGGAGAGAAAGGTCTAGAGGCAAAGAGGCCTGTGAGGCAGAATGCCTGAGATCTGATAACTGCACAGATCGTCTCAATGACAGTGAGGCTGTGATTCACAACACCACAAAGCACAGCGAGGAATCACCCCAGTCCTTGGCAGTACAAAGTTTATGACACACAGATCAGTGTCAGAGATTTTGTTGCTCACACAAGCTGCCTTTTGTGCCTTCCCCTCTCAGCTCCACAGTGTGCTACAAGCACCTGGGCCACTTAGCTTTCTATTAGCAAGCTAAATGAGGCAGAGAATGAAACCTAAAAGTAAGAGCTAACGGAAAATATTTCCGGCTGCTACAATCACCTGTTCTGGGACCAACAATGAACTGTGGAAAATGAGACAGATTTGAAATCCCACAACCCCCTCCCCAATCTAAATGATCCCTCAGCACTCCAGTAGCACAAATCCTGATGCCTACAGTTGATACTGAGCACACACGCACAGTGGGACAAAGTCTAACCCTTGCTCCTTGTTATGGCAAAACTCACGTTTAGATCCAGAGTAGCAACAGTAGCTACCTACCTACAGTTGGCTGTACTTAAACTGAGGCCAAAATAATCACCATGGTCCCTTCTGGCCTTATAATCTATGATCTAATGACCCCGTCTTGCCTTAGTGGCAGGAATCTATTAATCTCCTCCTGGAGTAGGTGCTTACAGAGAGGGATCAAGTCATCACTTAACCTTCTCTTGGAGAAATTAAATAGATTAACAGTTTAAAGCCTCGCATGGAACCAGATGCACTTTACGGCCATTCTGATCAGAGGCCGAGCTCTTGCATAACCCCATCTGGCTGATGTAGACTCTTCACCCAGCCATACCTGCATCCAGCCCAGATCTAGGGGTTTAAGCTAGAGTTCAGCTTTTAGACAGATCTCTCATCTTGTTTACAAAGCCCATGTTATTCACAGATTGTAAAACCAGAAGGGACAACTGTGACCAATTAATCCTCTGTCCATAGGACTGCCCTAAAATAATTCCTGGTTGGACTAGAGTGGATCTGTTAGAAAAGCATCCCATCTTGGTTTAAAGAGTTCCCAAGGATGAAGCATCCATCACAGTCCTTGGTCAAGGATTAATTAACCTCACACATACAAATTTCCACGTTCTTTCTAGTCTGAATTTGTTTTGCTTCAACTGCCAGCTCCTGGATCTTGTTAGACCCTGTCTGCTAAAGTGAACAGCCCAGCATCATCAAATCATTATCAAGTCACTCCTTGACCCTCTTTGTTAAGCAAAAAAAGATTGAGCTCCTGGAGTCCCTCATTACAAGGGATGTTTTGCAATCCTTCAGTCATTCTCCTGGCTCTTAAAAAACAAAGAATGTGTGCCATCACGGTGTCTCAAGGAAGCCTACACGTCGAGGGGAGAGAATGTCTCTTGGGTCCTACATGCACGCCATATCTGGTGGTCATGCTGGAGTATAATAATAATAATCACTAACTCTTACATAGCACACGTCTTTAGTAGATCTCAAAGTGCTTCACAAAAGAAGGTGGTGGCATTATCTCCATTTTACAAATGGACAAACTGAAGCACGGGTAAGAGACTCACCCCAGGTCATCCAGCAGCTCAGAGATGGGAATAGAAGGCAAGTCTCCTGATTCCCAGCCCCTCTGCTCTAACCCACTAGAGCAGTGGTTTCCAACCTTTTCAGTAACACAGCACACTTCAATGAGACAAACAATTCCATGACACACCCACTTTTTTCAGCTGAATTGATTGCTCATAAACATCACCTTTACTTACATTTACTATGATTATGGTCTTACTAGAGAGGTTTGCAACATAGTGCATATAACAAGCTAAAGCATCAAATGCATTAATGCTTCAAATCCACTGGAAAAAAGTACACATCATCTCAACTTTGCTGTTTGGACACCTGTGTTTAGAATGTTCACATTTTAGAATTGAAAGACTGATACCTTGCTGCTAAATGAATTATTAATTTTCACAAGTTTTACGAGTTGTCATTTTGGTTGGACAGAATATTGTTTATGATGCAACAATGTTTGCTTTACACTGATTTTATTTCCCTTTGTACAAAATTTCATGGCACACTTGGACCGTTCTCACAACACACTGGTTGAAAAACCACTGGACTAGACCGCCCTCCCCAAGCAGGTCTAGAATTTACAGGGGGAGGGAAGACAGGATTCCTGGGTCCTATGCCAGCAATACCTCTGACTCCTGTGTGATCTGGGGCTAGTCAAGTAATTTCTCAGGGCTTCATTTTCCATGTCTGTGAAGTGGGGTAATAATAACCGAAAGGCAGTGTGGTCTATAGCAGTGTTTCCCAACCAGTGTGCCACCGGGGCTCAGCAGGTGTGCTATGGAATTTTTTTCAAAAACTACATGGATAGTTCTGGATTGTTCATGAATATGCATGAGTTCATTTAGAGACTATATGGTGATGTGCCTCTAAATAACTAGATGTATCAAGGTGTGACATGACAGAGAAAAGGTTGGGAACCACTGGTCTACAGCACTTGGTCTCAGGACACCTGGGTTCTCTTTCCACCACTAACCTGCCACAGAACCATGGGCAATGATCAAGGTAGCAAGAGTCACTAGAGCAGCTAGGGCAGGGGGTCTTAAACACATGGCCCGTGTGCCGCATGCGGCCCCTAAAGCTATTTGCTGCAGCCCGCAATGACGCTATTGTTATCAATTTTTGCAAAATTGTTGTATGAAAAGGTTTCAATGGTGTGGCCCTCGGGCTAACATGCTAGTCCTCATGCAGCCCTTGTGGTGATTTGAGTTTGAGACCCCTAGGCTAGGGTCTCTGGCCAAGACTACAAATCAGGTCATCATGGTCTTGACTGGCCCAGAAAACTATTAATCTTGACTCCAACAGCTCTGATACAGCTGCTCCCCCCAGTCAGACTCCCTGTCACTGACTTCCGTCATCAATGTTGACCATCTGCCTCTCACCCAGCTGTCCCAAGGGGACAGAAGAACCAACCTTCATTTCTGTTTCCACAGCTTGACACTTCAGTCCCGCACAATACATGCTGGCAATGTCAAGGCAGCAGTGGGACACTGGCAGGGGAAACCGCAACACAGCAGCTTTAGGTACAGGACTTATAAGGCCACTGCAGGTTCTATACAGATTTTCCCCAGAGACACCTCTATTTGTGGTATCCTGCAGCAAAATTTTCATCCACTGAGCATCCCCTACAAGAGCTGAATTTCTTTTTCCAGAGGAACATGTTTTATCTGTATTATAGTAGCGCCTGGAGGCCGCAACTGAGATCAGTCTGATTTTGGCATGTGTATTATTAGTAGCATTATGGCAGTGGCTAGAGTCCGCTATTATGATGTGTACATTTCTAAGAGCATTACACTCACACCTGATGCACCTCAGGTGAGGCCGACAATCCACTGTGGTGTCTGTATAAGCAGCACTACAGCAGCTGCTATGCCAGCTCTGTCTAGACACAGTGAGACAGTGAGTGAGGTCTTCAGGGCAGAGACTAAATAGACAAAGGGTAGAGGAAAAACTGAGGCACAGTGAGAAAAAGGGACTTAGGTCGTACAGCAAGTCAGGGCAGAGTGATGGGGATAGAAGCCAGGAGCCCTGATCTCCACCCCCTCTTGCTCTAACCACTAGACCCCACTTCCCTCCCATAGCTTGGATAGAAGCCAAGTCACAAGCCCTGACCCCCACTGCAGTGCCCAGACTACACTCACATGGGCATCTCATGCTCATGCCCACTGGTACAAATGACGTCAGGGACTAAAGGCCAATAGAGAATCAAGCACTCCATCTAATCCATTCTGGCATTTCTAGAGTGCCCATCCCTGAGGGATCTGGGCTCTGCTCTCCAGGGATGCTCAGCATCTTGGGGGAAGGAGTGTGGAAGCTCAACTCAGCTCCCAGGCACTAAACAATACTCCTATGATCTGGCACAGAAGCACCCAGATTTGAGGGTGTTTTGATCCCTGCTTCCTGACTCTCTCTCTCTCATATACACACACTCCGTTCCCGCCTCCCACAGCAAGGAGATGGCAGTCTCACATCACAACTGCAGGGAGCTTTTCATCACGCTGTTCACAGTCAAGCCAAGTCTCCACATAAGATGTACTGATTACAGTGGGCCTCGGTCTTCAGCACAGTCCTTGGGCCTGGTTAGTTTTGATCAACTTGCAGAAAGAGGATCAGGGACACGTGAACCCTACAAAAAAAAGGACTGGATCTTGTTTCTTTCAGAGTCCTGCTGACACCGTTCCAGGTCAACTTGCTCCTGGGCAGCAAAAGGAGCGTGGGATGTCACCATACTCTTGCCAGAAGCCTTCAGCCTGTGCAGGGCTAAAGGGCTTCTCCACTCCCACCTTTTTTTTGGGGGGGGGGGGGGAATGGGAAAGCCAGCAGCCGTGAGCACAGGGGAGGCAGGGACAGGGGCATAATGAAGGAAGGGGCCAGACTGGATTTCAGCGGAGATCCAGCTGCCACTGTCTCCCCTCCTGAACACATCCAAGACCTCAGTGTGGTTAGCCCGGTGGCTAGGGGCCTGCCCTTTGCACAGGAGGTAATAGGCTGGGGGACTCACATCCATGGCACTGGGAACCCCTGCCAGAGTAGCAGCAGCCTGGGCTGTGAGGGGAGGCCTGAATCCCTGGGGCTAAGGGCAGGGCTGGGGGGCAAGGGGGCTGCAGTCTGAATGCCAGGGCTTTCCAAGGCAAGCAAGGATGCTGGGGGCCTTTGGATCCAACTACAGCTTCATCTGTGCTCTCCAGGTGGGCCCTGCCTAGCACCAAGGACTCAGGGAAGTGAGCACTGGAATGTGCTGATCTTGGGCTCCCTGGCCACTCTAGCCCCAGGACAGGGGGCTTAGGAAAATGCCAGGGCAATCCCAAACTCCAGCAGTGCTCCCATTGGGGGAGATACGGGCCCCTAACCTGTTACTGCCTGCGTGGATGGCATGTCTACAGCTTCAGGGCCACCTTGCTCTGGTCTAGGGCTTGACTGGTAGGGGAGGCGGTGGCTGCTGGGTTGCCGCTCAGAGTCAGCTAAGGTGGAAAGGAGGGGAGGTCTGGGCCTCCCTTTTGTAGTGCTTATCAGAAGTATACGAATGTCGTTTCGGAGCACCAAAAAAGTGCCGGCCCACCCCCACCCCCAATGGGACACAACCTCCTCCCTCACCCACTCACTCAGAGACATAAATTATCACATCCCCAGTCATACCATAAGCTCCCCCCTCTCCAAAACCAGACACACACACAGCATCAGGACCACTCTCTTGGATTCTGTTACCAGCTCTGGGAGGAGAGCCTTGTATGTTGGTTAAAGCATGGAGAAAGTGTGTATGTGGGGTCCAGGATTCCTTGGCTCTTTGAAGGAAGTGGTGTCTAGTGAGTAGAGCAGGGAGGGGCTGGGATCCAGAATTCCTGGGTTCTCTCCTGGCCTCTGGGAGGGAAGTGGGGTCTATGGCTACAAGAGAAATGGCAGGGAGCCAGGTCACCTAGGTTCTGTTCCCAGCTTCCTCCTCATTCTTATAGTCATGCAGCCCTCATGAACACAAGCTCTCCAAATGGCTTATCTTAACAAGCAGCTCTTCTCTCAAGTACTTGCTCAAGGAAACAGCACAGATTTATTTTACATTAGTGGTTTTAAGGTAGCTCAGAGGCCCAGGCCATGTTTCTGCCAGGTGGGCACTGCACAGCTCCCACCAAGATCAGGTTCCTTTTTGTGGTATGTGTTATACACAGCATGACCAATTAAGAGCAACTTTTGTTCTGGGCACTGCACAGACCCCAACTGAGTTCAGGGTCCCTGTTGTGCTAGGTGCTGTACAGAACTCAACTGAGATTGGAGCCCCATTGTGCCAAGTACTGCACAGGCCACAGTTATGCATGGGACCCCTGTTGTAAGAAACAGTCCCAGCCTCCAAAATCATTCAGTCTAAAGAGACAAGAGGCCCACAGAGCAGAACAGACTTGCTCAGAGCAGGAGTGGTTCAACCAGCCAGCTCTAACCAGTAGACCCCACTCTCCTCCCACAACTGGGGATAGAACCCAGGAGTCCTGACTCCCTCCCTCCACAAACTTGGAACTGAATCCACAAACCTTCCCCACTGAACAACACTGCCTCTGTTCACAGGAACCTCTCCTCCCAGAGACTGCCGGGTCTGCATGAATTGAGGGATTTGTTTAAGCATTGACTGACATCTTGAGCAAGATGGATGTCCCAGGTGGGGTTTCTTCTTTAATTCTGTGCTTTGATCAGCTCTGATCCACATCCCATGGAGCTGCTGTTTCCACAGTCTAAACTCCAGTAACCTGCTCTTTGCATGACACCTCCCAACACCACCTTAGTGTGTAATTCAATCGGTGGCAGAAAACAGCTTTTGACAGGTGAGTGTTCATTAACCTTTCAACTGAGAAACCATGCCTGGTTTTCTAGCCCCAGTTGCTGTTCCTTTGCTGATCAATAGATTCCTACCACAGCTTGTAGATTATGGGGGGTCAAGCTCCCCCTGAGATGGCAAAAGCCTCATGTTCAAAGCTATAATTAGTAGAAATTTACCAAACACAATATCACCCCCCCCCCTCAATCGGGGTTTGTATGGACTCCATCCAATAGGGACCCTGATCTTGGTCAAGTTCCAAAGGGGTAGCCATGTTAGTCTGTTCCAACAAAACGAACAAGCAGTCTGGTGGCACTTTTAAAGACTAACAAATTTATTTATCACAAGAGCTTTCGTGGGAGAGAATCCCACTTCTTCAAGCATTTGATGAAGTGGAATTCTCTCCCATGAAAGCTCATGCGATAAATAAATGTTAGTCTTTAAAAGCATCACCAGACTCCTTGTTTGTTTTGCTGATCTTGGTCAGGATCTGTGCAGCCCTGATCACAACTGGAGTCTGCATAGCACACAGAAAAATAGTCCCTGTCTCAGGGAAGGGGCAGGGGGGTTTGAAATGTTTAGGCCCTGTTTGCAATGAATTTAATTTATCAGCAGTTACGCCAATCAATGCTCCTGGTACTGGCAGTCTTTGCCATATCCTGGAGAGGCTGGATGTGACAGGCAGCTCAGACAAAATGCACAGCCCAAATCCAGAGACACTCTTCAAAGCACATTAGGAATTTTCTCCACCTCCACAGCGGCTGATTCACACCAGAGCAAGCTAGTCCAGGGAGGCTGCGTTCAATTAATTTTTTTGGAAGAGATGGCATCGCTAATCTATTCCTTTTCAAGCCCCCTAATTAGCCCTTTGATTAATTATGCATCCGCAAGTGGCTAAGGCAGCATACTTTTGAAGAGCCATTTCCTTGCATTTTACTCTAGTTCCGGTGTGCAGTGAGCCCTGCCTATTCCTGGCTCTGTGAGGGCAGTGCAGTCCGCTGTTCATAGGGAGCTGGGAGTAAGGCCTCATGGAGTCTAACCCCACATCTGGGGAGGGGCTGGGAGTCTGGTGGGTTACAGTGGAGGGGGGACAGCTTAGGAGTGAGGACTCTTGGGTTCCACTTCTGCCTCCACCACTGACCTTAGCCAATTCCCTCCCTTCTGTGCCAGGACTCCTTACTTCTATTTCCAGGTCCTGATAGGGAGGGGGGTTTAGTGTTCAAGGGCAAGGTAAGTGAGGAGCCAGGGCTTATTGGTTATATTTGACCATGTGACCTTAGGCAAGTCTCTTCTGTCTGTGCCTCGGTTTTACCTTGCACCCTTTGGCTGTGTTCACGCACAGGGGGTTATTTCGATACGGTTGTTTCGAAACAACTTGTATCGAAATAACACCTTATTTCGAAATAACTTAATTCGAAGTAACAGTTTGTTAATTCGAATTAAGGAAAAAAGCTCAAAGAGAAATAGCAGGTTCAGGCAACAGTTATTTCGAAACAAGTCACTGTTGTTTCGAAATAAGAGGGCTGTGTGAACACAGCCTTTGTCTCTGTAGCCTGCAAGCACTTTAGGGCAGGGACTGTCTCTCCCTGTGTGTCAGTGCAGTGTCTGGCCCTACAAAGGGTCTGATCTTGGTTGGGCCCTGTGCTGCACCTGATTTTAATGTGGGAGGACATAACCCACAAATGGGCAGTTGGTTCACACTTGCAGCTTCCAGGAACTACTGCCATCCAAACAATGAATAATAATGGTATAAAAAACTTCCTTAGCAACTGACCTTAAACTGGAGTGGCAGTGAGAGAATTGGGGGGGGGCTAGTAACTGGGTTGGGGACTTTAAGTGCTGTTTACAAAGATGAGTTTCTGATCATATGTCAGCAGCAGCAAGGCACCAAACTACATTGCTTCACTGTTGCAGCTGGGCCAGCTCCCAGCAGACATTAGGGGCTAATGATATTTATTCAGCCTATTATGCTCCCTGCATACCAAGGTGTGATCCAATTATGCATTAACCAGTGGGCCGGGTCTGTTTCACTATTCATACAAACAAACCTTGATGGGGTGGAGCAGCACAACAGACAACTAACCACTAATACATATTCATCCAGACATGTGGATTTCAAAATCCCATTGCCGTGTGGAGAACACTTCCAGAGAGGGGGGATTGCTGATTATTAAGATCAGGGCTCTGCACCAAGACACAGGACTCCCAGCTTCTATGCCTAGCTCAAGTGGCAGCAGGCATTAGTGGTTAAGAGCTGGGTGGGACTGGGAATCAGGGCTCTGTTTTCTGTTTCTGCCTTTGACACTGACTTGGGGGAAGTCCCTTACCTGGTGTGTACCTGCGTTTCCCCTACCGCCCACAGAGACCATCTCTCATGTCGTGTTTTGGCAGTGCCCTTCCCAGAGGGGGTCTGTGCAACCTTGGCCCAGTGGGGGCTGTATCTGGGCCTTCACTGTGATACATCCAATAATGCCAATCAATTCAGGTGGCAGGAGCTATCCCTGAGCCGGGAGGATGTGTAGCCAGCTCTTCACATAGATGGGCTCTGTTCCCTCACTGGTGGCGCTTTGTGCTCTTAACACATCTAATCCATGAAGAAAAGGAACATTTCAGGCTCCAGAACTTACAGCTGACTGTGTTCCAGATAGGCTCTGTCCGGGATTATTAAAGGGCCAACATCTGTTATAGGGGAGTCTTGTGTATAGGGCTACAACACAGACAGGTCAGGACCCACACCTCCTTCCAAACCCTGTTATGGCAAGAACAATTACTTTCCACATCTGCATGGGAAAGGGCCTCTGCTTGTCACAGCCCTTCCAGTCCCCTTACTTCCATTTCTCCTGACAGAACCAGGCACAGAGCCCATAAGCCTCTAACCCCCAAACTCCACTGCCTCCAGAGTTGGGTGCTAGACCTCAGGGTCTTGTGGGTTAAACCTGGGGATGCTGGGAGTCAGGATGCCTGGGTTCCAGTCCCAGACCTAAGGCAGCTGTTAGCCAAACAATAAATGTAAGGGTGAGTCTCTCTCACCCTCCTGTCTTTTGGTGCTTTTGAGATGTGTTGCCATGGAAATCAGAGCCAAGGGAAGTGGGGGGGTGGGGGGAGATGAACATGGAATGGAAAGTGCCTTGTGCCCTTACTCCTCTGCTACACCCCCTAAATCATCCCCTCACTGGCTCCAGTCACCCCCTCCAAGGAGACACCAAGGCAGAATGGGGGAGGGCTCTGCATCCCATGGCCCCTGGACAGCCATCATTTTCCATAATACCAGGCATGTGCTCCACTCGGCCTGCTCCGGCAAACAGAAACCTCCTTTCCCTCTCCATTTAGTGCCTCTTCACACCACACAAAGTGGCCTGAGCTTTGCTTCCAGGGTGCGAGCAGCTTCCAGAGAATCCCACTCCCCTGGCCCTCTCTGGGTCTCCCCTTCCCCTGCCTGTCAAAAATTTAGCCCTCCTCACTCCCCTGGAGTGGCAAGATGCCCAGCCTGGATCACAAGCATCCTCTGCCTTGATGCATCATTAACCATAGCAGAGATGGCACTAACAGTTTGGCCAGAGATCCCGTATTTCCTGCCAGCATCTCATGTTCCTGTGAGCCTTCCCACTCCATGTTTCCTCTCTACTACTGCCAAATATCTTGGAAATACATCTGGCTCTCTTGCATTCTGCAGTGCCCAGGCTCTCCCCCCCAACCCCCCACCCCAAGCCATTACTGAACTGTAGCACTAAAATGGCAGTTTTTACCCTTTGAGGAGAAAACCTGGAATATGCGGCCATTGCCAATGGGAGCCTGCAGAGAGCCTCCGCTGATTGAGTCTGCAGGAGGGGTGGGGTGGGAGGGACAGCCCTGAATGTAACCCTTGCAGCAATGCCTGCCTGAGTCTGCAGAGACCCTTAGCTAATTGCTCTGCCCCATACACCTCAATGGGGGTGTTAACACCCACTCTTTTGAGGCACCCTACCAGCCCCAGACCAGCAGGGGGAGTCTGTGTATAAGAGGAGGGACCTGTTACCCCAGCATGAGACACTCTCCATCCCCAGGAAAAAGGGAGGGTCATTATACCCAGTTTACAGATGGATAAACTGAGGCACAGAGCAGGAAATGGGCCTGTCAAAAGGGAGCAAACAACAGTGTTGAGAACAGAATCCCAGAGCCAAGTCCCACTCCGACATCTTTCTGAAAAATAGGGCTGGGTTAGAGAAGAGAAAGCATAAATTTCTTCCTTGTTCTATCTCAATGATTCCTAAGGTGGGGGAGACAACAGTTTTTGAGGTCTCCCATGGAGCATGCAGGGGTCTGTCCCAAGCCAGGGCCAGAAGTGTGTTCTGGGACTACTGCCACATGAAAGATCACTTCTGTTCCCAAGATAGTTTCCTCCACCCAGCATGACCTCCTCTGCACCATTCATGAGAGATCCCCCTGGCCAGGCACGGGCAGGGGTGTGCACATAGTACTGGAAACAAAAGGGGTTCAGGACATTTTGTCAACTGCCAAAGGAGTCCTTCATCAGAAAGAGTTTGAGGACCACTGCTTTATGTGATGGGGCAGGAGAACTCAGAACCAAGTTCAGTTAAGCAGTTAAACAGGTGTTTAAATAAAACAGGGTACTTCCCATCTGCTCAACATAAAGCCCATGCTCAAACCCTTTGCAGAATCAGGGCCCCGTTGCACTGGATTTAAGCACGTACTTGGATGCTGAGCAGAATTGCACCCAAAAGTGTGAAATTGGCAAAAGAGAAATGAGAATCATTTAAAACCCAGCTGCCGCTTTCCAACTAAGCTTCCTTGCGGGGGAAAGAAAACCCAACAGTGCTACAGCTCTGTTTATTTTAGCACAAGTGGGGCTGGCTGCCGGTTTGCGTTAAATTATTTTCACACTCTGCAGCATGACCTTCCTCTCGTCTGTTATTTGAAAATGAATCGCTGGAAATTAAATTTGCTCTGATTTGGGGGGGGTTTAAGCATCTCAAATTGTCAAACAACTTAAAAACCATTGACAGCAAAACATTCCTAGTGCTTTTGCAAGAGAGGGCATTGGGAAGATCCATATTACAACAGTGCAGCCAGCTCTGGGAGCCTGGTTGCTATGTTTTAATTAGAGGTGGGGGAAAGGTTTCCAAGGAGTGGGTTTCCACTTGAAATCCACTCCACCCACATCAAAGCAGGGCCAAGGAGATGGTGACTTCACTTTCAAGGGTAATATTTCAAAATACGTTGAATCAAATGGAGGGTTTTGTTTTGGCTTTTTCTGATTTAATTTTTAAGTTTTTAATTCATTTTAATATATTAATATGTTATAGTTTGTATTTACAATATTTAGGACCATATAACATTTATATTTAGATCTCACATAACATCATACAAAATGTAAGTATGTATACTCTATGAACATGTTCTAATGGGCTGTACTAATACTGTGTAATATTCATCTATGCACTAGTTAATGTTTTTACTATGATATTGCAGTGATGTTTTTCTGAGATTTCCAAAATGAATATATTTGGGATTTTTTGTCCTGTTGTCAATTTAGAATTTTTCATGGAACAGCAATTTCATTTTCCAACCAGTCCTGGCCTTCATACTGTAAGAGGCAAAGTGACATAGAATCATAGGGTTGGAAGAGACCTCATAGGTCATCCAGTCCAACCCCCTGCCAGAGGCAGGACCACTCCCATTAAACCATCCCAGTCATGGTTTTGTCCAGCCGGGCCTTAAACACCTCCAAAGATGGAGACTCCACCACCTCCCTCAGCAGCTCATTCCAATGCTTCACCACTCGCCTAGTAAAAAAGTTTTTTCTAATATCCAGCCTCGACCTCCCTAACTGCAACTTGAGCCCACTGCTCCTCGTTCTGTCCTCTGTTACTACCGAGAACAGTCGAGCTCCATCTTCCTTAGAGCATTCCTTCAAGTAGTTGAAGGTTACTATCAAATCCCCCCTCAATCTTCTCTTCTGCAGACTAAATAAGCCTAATGCTTTCAGTCTATCCTCATAGGGTTTGTGCTCCAGCCCTTTAATCATTTTGGTTGCCCTCCTCTGAGCTCCCTCTAGCATGTCCCTGTCCTTTTTGTAGTGGGGAGCCCAAAACTGAACACAGTATTCTAGATGTGGCCTCACCAGTGCAGAATAGAGGGGAATGATCACATCCCTTGATCTGCTGGTAATACTTCTTTTGATGCAGCCCAGTATGCCATTGGCCTTTTTGGCAGCAAGAGCACACTGCTGACTCATATTTAGCTTCCCATCCACCATGACCCCCAGGTCCTTTTCTACAGTGCTGCTACTTAGCTGAATGTTCCCCAGCCTGTAGCAGTGCATGGGGTTTTTCTGTCCCACATGCAGGATTTTACACTTGTCCTTATTGAACTTCATAAGATTTCTATTGGCCCACTGTTCGAATTTATCTAGGTCTCCCTAAATCCTGTCCTTGCCCTCCAGTGTGTCTACTGTTCCCCCCAGCTTGGTGTCATCCACAAACTTACTAAGAGTGCAGTCTATTCCACCATCCAGATCATTGATGAAAATGTTGAATAGAACCGGCCCCAGGACCAACCCCTGGGGCACACCACTTGTTACTGTTGCCAGCTAGACATGGAACCATTGATTCCTACATGCTGAAACCGTTGATCCAGCCATTCTTCTATCCACCTTACAGTCCACCTATCCAACCCATACTTCCTTAATTTGCCAGTGAGAATGCTGTGGGAAACTGTATCAAAAGCCTTGCTAAAATCAAGGTATATCACATCAACGGTTCTTCCTGCATCAAGAAAACCAGTCATCTGATCACAGAAGGAAATGAGATTGGTCAAGCATGATTTACCCTTGGTAAATCCATGCTGACTGTTCCTGATCACTTTATTTTCCTCTAAGTGTTTGAGGATGGATTCTTTGAGAATCTGCTCCATAATTTTTCCAGGGATTGAGGTGAGGCTGACATATACAGCTGGATTTACAGGAGGGGGTGCTGTACTCTGGGACACATGGACTCTGGAAAGGTCTCAAGGCTCCTGGTGGAAACCAACTGATCATGAGGTCCTGAGGCAGTGCAGGGGCTGAAAGCAAAAGCAATTTGGGGGTGCATCAGCAGAGAGTGTCAAGCAGGAGTAGGGAGATGACGTCACCTCTGTATGTGGCACTGGTGACTGGAACTTTGCTTCCAGCTCTGAGACGTGCAGTTTGAAGTATCACCATGAAAACCATTCACTAGCTGGGAAAATCTGAGAGCCAGGGAACACCATTTATTTAGTTTATCCAAGAGACAGTTAAGAGGTGACACGATAATTATGATCTATTACCCATGCAGGGAGCAGTCTCTAGGAAGCAGAGAGCTCTCTTAATAGATTTAATACAAAGGCAGAACATAGCTCAACGGCTGGGAGCAGAAGCTGGACAAAATGATGGTGACAATTTTTAACAGGGAGGGAGATGAACCACTGGACCAGCTGACTCAGGGGCAGGGTGGATTCTCTGTCACGTTGAGTTTTTAAATGGAAATTGGACATTTCTTTAAGAATTCAGCTCTCCTGTCAGATCTGTGCTGGATGTAGGAATGGCTCGAACAGTGGGGGAATTCTTTGGCCTGTGTTATTCACCGAATTTAAAGCTAGAATGGCCCATCAGATTGTTTAATTTGACCTCCTGTGTAACACAGGCCATTCAATTTGATCTAAACACCCTTCTATTGAGCCCAATATCTTAGTTATCCATAGAGTAATCTGTTACAAGCCCCTGGCAGGGAACAAGAAACATCACATGCAAGCCCCTGTGATAACAGAGAATTGCTGAGGTGAGACACCCACAACCCCTACTTGAGGAAGGTGAAAAACCTCCAAGTTCCTTACTAATCTGACTGAGAGAAATTCCTTCCTGCCTCCAAATCTGATGATCAGCCAGACAGTGAGCTCATACATAAGACAAGCAGGAGGGCAGACTGGACAAGCAGTGTGGTTGTTTTTGGCCTTACAAATAAACTAAAACAAAACTCTATAGTTCTACGAAAAAAAAAAACCAAAAGCAGCAGCCTGAATGCCTGCTTTCTTGCTTAGGGGACCAGTGCCTACAGACTTTAATTTGAAAAGACAACCAAACCAAGGGTTTCTTCTGCTATTTAGAGGCATCCTTCAAAGCTCACTGTTTGGCTTAGTCACTGTTATGCTGTGTCAGTTTAAGAATCGCCCACTGCAACCACTTGCCTTTCCTTGAAAAGGATGAAAGAAAAGGCTACTTCCTTCAGCAAAATCCAAGCTTTTCACTTGCCCAGGACCAGCAAGATTGTGGCTGTTACTCAGCTGAAGGGAGAGGTGAGTTTCGGTGTTCCACTGCAAATGATCAGCACCCCTAGGTCCTAGTCATGGCATGGGTGTTGAACAACAGTAACGTGCAGGTTAGCTGGAGGAAAAGAGAAACTAATGGCATTCCTAGTGACCAGCCTTTTATCCTTCATACTTTAAAGCCACAAATCTCAAAACACTTTGCTGACGAGACCAATGCCATTTCTCGCAGTTTCAGAGTTGGCAAAACTGAGGTCCACAGAGAGGAAGGGCTGTGCCAATGTAACACAGTAGAGATGGACTGGTTTTCAAGTCCTTGTCCAGCACTCTAACCACTGTATGATACTGCCTATAGGACACTCACCCACCTCTCCTTCCACTGACTGGGTTTTATTCCCAATCCTCACCCATTTCTTCTGTACTGAAGGTAGCAACTGCCCCCCAGCATGCAATGTAGCTGTGAGTGGAGGAACCCTTGCCAGACTGTGTATGTTTGCAGCGTTTACTCTAATAAAGTGATAGCACATACAACATAGTCGCAGCCGCCAGGATTCCTGAGCAGATGCCAAAATCCAGCATAGGCTTCTTAGCTAGCTGAGCTCTGCACTTCAGGCTCAGAGAGCAGATGTGAACTGAAATACATCGATCTGCAGGGCTCAGTTGCTTTTCACATCTAATTCTGTAACTGTAAAATCTATAGATCCAGAAGAGACTCTGACCACCTGTATCCCAGAAAATATCACCCCATTACCCCAGGCTTGTGTTTGATTGAAGCAGCTTCCAGACAGCACCCACGCTTTGAGTCTTTGAGAGGAGATGAATCCATAACTTCCCTTGGGAGTTGGTTCCTATGGTGAATCACCTGCCCTGCTAAAACACTAGGCCTTATTTCTCTTTGGAACGTGTTTGGCTGTAACTTCCAGCTGTTGGTTCTTGCTCTGCTTCTCTTGGCTAGGCTGAAGAGCCTCAGGATTTTTTCCCCATGAAGGGGAGGTCCCCTCTATCTCTTCTTCATGAGAAGCTGAACAGATGGAGCCTCCCTCACTAAGGCATTTTTTCCAGCCCTCAGATCACTGTGGTGGTTCTTCTCCATCCCCCCTCTAATTTTCCAACAGTCAGTTATCCCACCATGCCCTGCTTCTCCTCTGGCCTGGTTTTTGAGCACAGCATAGTCAGTGTGTCCACTGAGAATCAGTGCAAGACACATGGCTGGTGGTTAAATCCATAATGCTAAAGGCCAAGATGATCACCCAAATCTGACCTCCTGAACAGGAGACCAAAGACCTCCCCTAGCCATTTTCTCCTCCACCCCAGACCAAAGGGTTGAGCTATCTACTGGATAACATTTTTGAAGTCACTTAAGCCCAGATCCTCATAAGCCATTGAGGTGCCTAACGACCATTGAAATAAGTGCAGCTGGCACCCAATACTTTTGAGGACCCAGGCCCTTGGACCAGATTCTAGTAATACCACAGTGTTTAAAGATGCAGATAGTCAGCTAAAGTAAGGGAAGTGTAGGTCCTCCATATAGTAGGAAGGAGAGCTTGTAACTGATGACATCCAGAAGACTGATGAGGTATTGAATGTCTATTTTGCTTCTCTCCTAAGGCTAATGGTGACCAGATACTCAACCCAAGTAATATTAGAAACAAGGGTAAGGAGTGCCAGCCAGAACAGAGAAAGAATAGTTGAAGAATATTTAGAGAGGTTAGATGTACTTAAGTCTGCAGGGCTTGAGCAAATTCATCCTAGAGGGTACTTATGTGTCTTGATTTTAGTGAAGCATTTGACACAGTCCCATGCAACATGCTCATAAGCAAACTATAGAAATGTGGTCTAGATAAGAATGCTAGAAGGAGGGTGCCCAGCTGGTTGAAAGATGGGACACAAAGAATAATTATCAATGATCCACTGCTGTGCTCTGAGGGAGTATACAGTGGGATCCCACAGATGTCAGTCTAGGATCTGGATCTATTCAGTATTTTCATTGATTACTTGGATAAAGAAGGGCTGACTATACTTGTAAAATTTGCAGATGACACCAAAATGGAAGGGGCTGAGAGCACTCTGGAGGACAGGATTAGAATCTGAAACAACTTTGACAAGTTGGGGAATTGCTCTGAAATTAGCAAGATGAAAGTCAATAAAGAAATGAAATGCACTGTGCTTAGGAAGGAAAAAATGAAATGCACAACTATGAAAGGCAAGGTAGTAGCGCTGCTGAGAAGGATTAGGGTATTAGATCACAAAATGAATGAGAGTCAACAACGTCAGGCACTTGTGAAAAAGGCTAAGATCATTCTGGGATGCTTTAACAGGGGTGATTTATGTAAGCCATGGGAGGGCACTGCCCCACACTGCTCAGCTCTGGTGATGTTTCAGCTGGAGATGTGTTCAGTTCCAGAAAGTACAATTTAGGAAACAGACTGGAGAAAGTGCAGAGGAGAGTAACAAAAATGGTGAAAGGTTTTGAAAACCTGATCTATGAGGAAAAGAAAAAAATGGAGATGTTTAGTTTTGAGAAAAGACAACTGAGTAACTGAGCGAGGGTTGCTGATAATAGTCTTCAAATGTGTTTAGGGCTGCCATAAAGAGGATGGGGATCAATTATTCTCCAGTCTACAGGAGGTAGGACAAGAAGTAAAAGGCTTAATCTTCAGCCAAGGAAGTTTCAGGCCAGACAGAAGGAAAAACATTCAGACTCTAAGGCCTGTTAAGCTCTGGAACAGGCTTCCAGGGAAGGCAGGTGTATATGCTGGATCAGTCAGTCCAACCCAGCCTGCACCCTGCTAACAAGGAGCAGAGTACCGCTCTGTACCACTTCAATTACCTCTCCTTCCTCCAGGCACTAGGCAGCAGCCCGGCAGCCTCGTCTCCCTTCAGCTCCACGCAGAAAGGCAGCAGTGAGGGGTGAAGAGAAGCCAGGCAGAATTTCGTCTCACTAAAGCAGACGTGATTGATGGCTCTTCTTGCCAACTGCCCTTGCAGCCAAAGGCAGCTCACAATCATTCCGCTTTGTGCTTCTGTGGGCACAAAGCAAGGAAGGAGCTGGGTGTCCTGAATCCCAGCTCTGTCATGCTCCAACCTACTGATCTCACTCCTTGCTAACAGCTAAGAAGTGAACCCAAGAGTCCTGGCCCTCCATCCACTGTGCCATGCAGCTCCACATGCCAAAAAATCTGTGGTTCTGCTGAGCCAGCATGACCACATCCAGCAAGGCTGCTAATGTTTAGCCTCTCCCAGCACTCTGATGTGTGGCACAGCAGAGACTTACCCCCAGAGTGGGTGAGACTTGCCCAGCACAATTGCGCTTAGAACAGGAGCCAGGCCTTAGCCAGCACTCTTTCAGCTCAGGCACCCAGTCTGCAGAAGAAGGGGGCCACGCATGAATGTGGAGAAGGGTAGGGGTGGAGTAGGGAGGGCTGAGAACAGTTGAGATGCAGGGCGCTGTAGATCCCGGAATCTAATGACATTCACAGGGCCGTAACTACAGCGGGGCCAATGGGGCTTTGCCCTGGGCACACTGGAGCAGCTCAATAGAGCTCAATAGGGCTGCTTATTTAAAAGGCACGTTTCACAGCACCGGCCCCAAGCACCGCTAATGGCAAGGGGAGCGTTCTGATCGGAAGGTGCACCATACGGCTCTAGACACTCATTACGAGTCCTCCCATAGCTGGAGCTGAAACCAGGAGTCCTGGCTTCCAGCCCTCATGCTCTAATGACCACTAGAAGAAAACAGAACCCGAGAGGCCCAATGCCCAGCCCAGCCCACCGGAGCATTAGCTAATGGCTAAGACAAAGGGGCTTTCAGTCCAAGTCTTGGATTCTGGTATTCAGGCTAGAGGAGGGGGCTGGGAATGAGGACTCCTGGCTTCTGTTCCCAGCTCGCTCCCTGACCCACTGCAAGTCCCTTCCTCCCTGCTTCCTGCCTGTGTTTCCCTCCCACCCTTTGTCCACAAGATTGTAATCTGAGGGCAGGTACGGTCCCTCCTGCTCAGCCCAGCAGAGGCCCTGCTTGTGGGTGGGACCTCCCCCTTTATAATATTATTTCCTACCTCTAGTTAATAATTAAGAGACAGCTGCAGATGCATGAGCCTCCTCCTTGAATCCCAGGGCTTTTCAATCAGAGCTGGAGTTGGCTGTGTGTGAGATGGAATAGAAACTGCTAGTAGATAACCAAGGTGCCAGTGCTGTACTCCGTGCCAAGGACACTGGTCAAGGCAGAGGGCTGGTAATTCGCTGAGCCAGCCAACCTTAACAACACAGGCTGATAAGCTCCCCTGTTGCTGCTCAGATCCAGGCAGCAGGGAGTCTAAGCCAGATGGATCACATCCCACATTCTCTCAGATCAGCGCTTATCTCCTCTCCTTACACCACTGACCTCAGGGGACAGAACCTAGGAGTCCTGGCTTCCCAGCTCTGATCTAACCCCCCCAGACTGGAATCTGTTCCCAGAGTGACAGACAGAACCCAGGAGTCCTGTGTGGTGCTCACTGAGGATAAGAGCCTGGTTTGCACCCAGCAGAAGCAGGAAGAGATGTTAAATTAGCAGAAGTCACGACAACCTGGTGGGTGGATCATGCTGCTGAGAGAAGAGATATAAGGACATTCCAGAGCTAGAGGAATCCTGGTACAGAGCGTGGTACTGCAGAGAGCCTTCATTTAGCAAGCCACTAGGCAAGGAGACACACAAGGGCCCTCTGCTTAGTGCAAGCAATGCAGCCAGGCCTGTCTGAGTCTGCAGAAAGCCTAAGTCCATCACTATGGGTTGGATGAGGGATGCTCCCTCATGAGCACGGTGTGAGAGATGTGGGACACAATGTAACTGATGCAGGAAAGCAGCCTGAATCCACAGAGAACCTGGAGGAGGAAAAAACACTGCAGCATACCTGGCAATCAGCAGAAAGAGAGAGGATGGCTCAGTGGTTAGGAGTGCTAGCCTGTGTTTTGGGAGATCTTGGCTCAAGTTGTTCCTCTCCCCACTGCACATCCTCAGTGCACAGCTGCCAGAGGTACTGTGGACTTTTTGGGGTGGGAGGCGGGATTTCACCTTCCTCTGAAGCACCATGGATCAACCACAGATGGATAAAGGACACCAGAATGGATGGGCTGAGCCTTAAGAGGGTCCAAAGGCCCTTTCTCTAGCTGCCTGGTGGGTGGGTCCTGCCCTCTTGCTTAGGGTTCAGCTGTTGGGGGCTCAGAAAGGAGCTTCCTCAGGTCAGATAGGCAGGGACCTTGAGGGGATCTTCACCTTCATCTGCAGTGTGGGGTTGCCTGCTGGGATCACCTTGGGATGACTGATCTCAGCAATTCCCTGCCATCTCAGAGGCCTCGGGAACCCCTTGACCTCTCCTGGGGCTCATAACAAAGTAGTCTCCTGAGGGCTGAAATGCTTCAGCCAAGCTGTGGTCTTGAGGCTCAATACAGGGGGAGCTGGGGAGACTCTGAGCCTTGAACTAGGAAATTCCCTGCTCCTCCACAGACTCCATGGTAGAGACTGGGCCACCCACGTGCCTCAGTTTCCTTATCTTTAAAACGGGGGTTATTTGTCCTTGCCCATCTCCCATGGTGTGATGAGAGTCAGTGCGTGAGATGAGGTGCTCAGATATTACAGTAACAGGTGTCCAGCTGAGCATGTAAGATAGGGTATAAACAAACTGGGCAACTGCTCTGCCTAATAGGCTCAGGCTCCATGACACAGGGCCCTTGGTCTAAATAAACTGGGCAACTGCTCTGCCTAAGAGGCTCAGGGCCCACGACACACAGCCCTTGATCTGATAAGTGGCTGCTTCTGAACTGCTTGGGAATCAGTGAAAGGAGGAAATTGAAACCACTGGCCCACAAAACAGCTCATTCAAATCAAAGTGGGAGGCAGCGGTGCATCCAGGGGAGCAGCTGACTGGGCTGGCTAATGAGGTGTAGAATGCCATAGGAGAGACAAAGTCTAGTCAGAGTGGGATACCTGAAAGCAATGCAGGGTTGGAATTAGACAACGCCATTCATGTTTGCCACAAGATGAATTCAATCACAGGAACAAAGCAGGGGGAGAAGGGAGAGGGTGTTAGACATACTCTGGGCTGCCACTGAGCAGCATCTGGAGTGAGAACCTATTTGGGGACCAAAATGAAGAGGAAGTAGACAGAGTAATGGATGCAGAGACAGGATTTTGGGGTTCTTTTCCTACTTCTGCCACTGACTTATAGAACATCTCTTCCCCCTTCTGTGCCTCACTTTCTTGTCTCTTGCTCTTCAGAGCATGGACCATCTCTCATTTTTTATCTGTGCCCGACCAAACAGGGCCCAATCTCAGCTGGTATCCAGGCAGGGCCTGGCACAGCCATGCTATGGTAACACAAACCAACAATAACGTCAGAGAATAAGCAGCCAAGCTGACTGGGAAAGTGAATTTCACTTGTATGAAAGAAATCAGACTTTCCATCACTTTTTGTTCTGAATTTGGCCCCAAAGCCGAAACCTTGAATCTTTGTGGATCTGTATGAGTTTGTTCTGGAAACACTAAGACACTTCCATAGCCAGAACGTGCTGGCATTTCCAACACGAAAACTGCTGCCAGGGAGTTGGTAAAGACTTGGTTTCCAAGCTCCTTGATGGGTGGGCCACCAAAGAGCCAGGGGAGCCAAGAAGAAACTGGCAGGTTTTGTCAAAAGTTTTGCTGAAAATGACCCACTCCATTGAAATGTGTCAGTTTTGACATATCAGCATTTTCATCATCAAACCTACTGTCATAGAATCATAGGGTTGGAAAGGATCTCATAAGGTCATCTAGTCCAACCCTTGGCAAAAGCAAGACCACTCTCACTAAATCATCCCAGACAGGGATTGTCCAACCAGGCCTTAAATGCTTCCAAACATAGAGATTCCACCACCTCACTGGTAACCCATTCCAGTGCTTCACCACCCTTCTAGTGAGAAAGTTTTTCCTAATATCCAACCTTGACTGCCACAGCTGCAGTTTGAAACCACTGCTCTTTGTTCTGTCCTCTGTTACTACAGAGAACAGCCCAGTGGCGTCGCTAGCGCTGGGCACCCGGAGCACGTGCCCTGGTTCCCAACACTGGTGCCCCGGATCTCCGGCTCAATTGGGCCGGGGATCCAGGGCCCGATCCCTGGTGGTCAGCAGCTAGGCTGCGGCGCAGCACGGCCCTGCCAGAAGCGGCCGCTGGAGGCCGGGCCTGTGGCCGCAGCCCCGGATCCCAGGCCAGGGATGTGGTCACCGCGGCTGCCGGCGGCCAGGTCCCGGATCCCCAGCAGGGGACGGAGCCGCTGCAGCCGCGGGTGGCTGGCCGGGTCCTGGATCCCTGGCCGGGGACGGGGTCGCTGCGGCCACCGGTGGCCAGGCCAGGGATCCGGGGCCCAGCTGGCCGCCCGCGGCCGCAGCAGCCCCATCTTCTGCTGGGGATCCGAGACCTGGCTGCGGCCGCGGCGGTCCCGTCCTCGGCCGGGGATCCGGGGCTGCGGCTGCGGGCCCGGCCTCCAATCGCTGCTTCGGGCCAGGCCGGGCTGGGCCAGGCTGCGCCACACCGCAGTGCGGCCTCCCCCCAGCCCTATCCCGGGCTAGGGGGCATGGCCTTGTGACCAGGGGCGGGGCCTGCCCTCTGGGGGCAGGGGCTGGGCCCGGGCCCGTGCCTTGGGTCCCTCCCCACCCCAGCGACGCCCCTGGAAAATCCTACTTCCCTCCTTTCTGGTGCATCCCTTCAAGTAGCTGAAGGTTGCTATCAAATCCCCCCTCAGTCTTCTCTTCTGCAGACTAAATAAGCCTAATTCCTCCTGTCTCTCCTCATAAGTCATGTGACCCAACCCCCTAATCATTTTCATTGCCCTCCGCTGGACTCTTTCTACTTTGTCAACATTCCTTCTGTAGTGTGGAGCCCAAAACTGGACACAGTATTCCAGATGCAGCCTCACTAGTGTCGAATAGACGGGAATAATCATATCCCTTGATCTGCTGGTAACACTCCTACTGAGGCAGCCCAATATGCCTTTGGCCTTTTTGGCAACAAGAGCACATTGTTGACTCATATCCAGCTTCCCATCCACCATAACACCCCAGGTCCTTTTCTACAGTGCTGCTACTTAGCCGATCGGTCCCCAGACTATAGCAGCACTTGGGATTTTCCATCCTAAGTGCAGGACTTTGCACTTGTCCTTGTTGAACCTTATGACATTTCATTTAGCCCAATGCTCCAATTTGTCTAGGTCTCCTTGAATCCTATCCCTGCCTTCTGCCATGTTTACTATTTCTCACAGCTTCGAGTCGTCTGTGTATTTACTGAGTGTGCAATCTATCCCATCATCCTGATCAGTGGTTTTCAAACTTAGGGTTGGGACCCATTACTGGGTCATGGACCCTCAGGCACTGGGTAGCGAGACCCCTGCTGCGGGACTGGAAAACATTGCTAAAGATGTAATTGTTGAGCTATCAGCATAAATTTTTTTTTTTCAACTGGGTCCTGAGAAAAAAAAGTTTGAAAACCAGTCTTCTTGATCATTAATGAAAATGTTGTACAGAACCAGCCCTGGGAACAACCCCAGGACACTCCACTAGTTACTGGCTGCCAACTAGACATTGAGCCATTGATCCCTGCCCACTGAGCCTGATTATCTAGCCAGCTTTCTATCCACTTTACGGTGAATTCATTCAAACCATACTTTCTTAACTTGCTGATAAGGATGCTGCGGAAACCATATTGAAAGCTTTGCTAAAGTTGAAGTATATCACATCGACCGCATTCCCTTATCCACATATCCTGTCATCATATCATAGAAGGCAATCAGGTTGGTCAGGCATGATTTGCCCTTGGTGAATCCATGCTGACTGTTCCTGATCACTCTGTTTAACTCCAGGTGTTTCAGAAGGGATGCTTTGAGGACCCGCTCCATGATTTTTCCACAGATTGAGGTGAGGCTGATTGGTCTGTAGTTCCCTGGGTCCTCCTTTTTCCTTTTCTTGAAGAAAGGTACTATATTTGCCTGTTCCCAATCATCTGCAACCTCCCCTGTTCACCACACGTTTTCAGAGATAATGGCTAGCAGCACTGCAATCACATCGGCCAATTCCCTCAGCACCCTTTGATGCAGTACATCTGGCCTGATAGACTTGTACACATTCAACTTCTAACTAGTTCCTAAACTGACCTTCCATCACTGGGGGTCACTCTTCTCTGAATTCTGTGCTACCCTGTGTAGTAGCCTGGGAACTGACCCTGCCTGTGAAGACTGAAGTAAAAAAGGCATTGAGTACTTCAGCCTTTTCCGCAGCATCTGCCACAAGGATACCTGCCCCATTCAGAAAGGGACCTACACCATCCCTGATCCTCTTCTTATTACTGATATATGTGAAGAACCCCTTCCTATTATCCTTCACATCCCTTGCTAGCTGCAACTCCAATTGCCCTTTGGCATTTCTGATTTTATCCCCGCAGGCCCGAGCAATATCTTTATATGCCTCCCTAGTCATCTGTCCAAGCTTCCACTTCTTCTCAGCTTCCCTTTTGTGTTTCAGCTCACCACAGAGTTCTCTGCTAAGCCACACTGGGCACCTTCTGTATTTGCTTTTCTTTCTAAACATCGGAATGGTGTCTTCCTGTGCCCTTAGTAGGGTTTCTTTAAATACAGCCAGCTCTCTGTACACCTTTCCCCTTCAAATTTGCCTCCCAAGGGATCCTACCCATCAGTTCCCTGAGGGAGCCAAAATCTGCTTTTCTGACATCCAGGGTCTCTTTCTTTCTTGTCTTCCTTTGATCAGAATCCTGAACTCTACCATCTCATAGTCACTGTTGCCCAGGTTGCCATTCACTTCTACTTCCCTGATCAATTCTTCTCTGTTTGTGAGCAGCAGGTCAAGAGGTACAAGGCCCCTAGTTGGTTCCTCCAGCATTTGTACCAGGAAGTTGTCCTCAGTGCTCTCCAAAAACTTCCTGGATTGTCTGTGCACTGCTGTATTGCCCTCCCAGCAGAGGTCAGGGTAACTGATGCACCCCATGAGAACCAGGGCCCGTGATCTGGAAACTTCTGCTAGTTGTCCATAGAAAGCCTCATCTATCTCCTCCTTCTGGTCTGGTGGTCTATAGCAGACACCCACCACAACATCACCCTTGTTGCACTCTTGTCTAAACTTAACCCAGAGACTTTCAACAGGCTTGTCTCCACTTTCAAAGTGGAGCTCCAAGCAATCATAAAGCTCTTTTACATATAGTGCAATTCCTCCACCTCTTCTTCCCTGCCTCTCCTTCCTGAACAACCATAGCAGCACTCCAGTCATGCAAGCTATCCCACCACATCTCTGTTATTCCAATTATATCACAGTTCCTTGCCTGTACCAGTAATGCCAATTCTTCCTGCTTGTTTCCCAGGCTCCTTGCATCTGTGTACAGGCACCTAAGATACTGGGCCAGCTGCCCTACTTTCTCCTGTTGCACCTTCCTTCTTGGGTTTTCTCCCAGTGATCTCCTTCCCTACTCACTGTCACAGCTGTTTTGTTTGTTTTTAAACAGTGAAGGTGAGTAACCATGGGAACAAACTGCCAAAGGACCAGGTGCATCCCCCAAATCTCAGCATCTCCAAATCAGGACTGGATGCCATTCTGGAGGATGGTTTAATCCAACACAAAGGACTGAGCTAAATGCAAGAAGAGCTGGGTAAATTTTTCTCATCTGTGCTTTGGCGGAGGGTCAGGCTAAATGGCCAATTGTCTCTTCTGACCTTAAAGAAAAAGTCGATCAGCAACCTGACAGCAGGGCATTTAATTATTTGTATTACTGTTCACCAGTCAGAGATTGGCTTAAACCCTGAAGTAGGAGTTCTGCCTCCAAAATTAGCTGCTCCCATTAACTACCATAACACAGGATATTCTCATGTTCCCTTGAAATGGAGCCATCTCCTCTCATACGCTAAGTTGTTTGTCTCATATGGCAAGGAGTTCTACAAACTCATGTCTACAAACTCTGTTCAACATTTTCATCAATGATCTTGATGATGGAATAGACTGTACTCTCAGTAAGTTTGCGGATGACACCAAGCTA
The DNA here is from genome assembly GCA_007922195.1 of Podocnemis expansa. Classification (NCBI taxonomy): domain Eukaryota; kingdom Metazoa; phylum Chordata; order Testudines; family Podocnemididae; genus Podocnemis; species Podocnemis expansa. Next base: position 29,028,437 of record ML681973.1, read on the forward strand.
GGGGGAACAGTAGACACATTGGAGGGCAAGGACAGGATTCAGGGAGACCTAGATAAATTGGAACAGTGTGCCAATAAAAATCTTATGAAGTTCAATAAGGACAAGTGTAAAGTCTTGCATGTGGGACAGAAAAACCCTATGCACTGCTACAGGCTGGGAAACATTCAGCTGAGTAGCAGCAGCATAGAAAAGGACCTGGGAGTCATGGTGGATGGGAAGCTGGATATGAGTCAGCAGTGTGCTCTTACTGCCAAAAAGGCCAATGGCATACTGGGCTACATCAAAAGAAGTGTTACCAGCAGAACAAGGGATGTGATCATTCCCCTCTATTCTGCACTGGTGAGGCCACATCTGGAATACTGTGTTCAGTTTTGGGCTCCCCACTACAAAAAGGACAGGGACCTACTGGAGAGAGTTCAGAGGAGGGCAACCAAAATGATTAAAGGGCTGGAGCACAAGCCCTATGAGGAAAGACTGAAAGCATTAGGCTTATTTAGTCTGCAGAAGAGAAGATTGAGGGGGGATTTGATAGCAACCTTCAACTACTTGAAGGGGTGCTCCAAGGAAGATGGAGCTCCTTTACTACCGAGAATAGTCGAGGACAGGACGAGGAGCAATGGTCTCAAGTTGCAGTTAGGGAGGTCGAGGCTGGATATTAGAAAAAACTTTTTTACTAGGCGAGTGGTGAAACATTGGAATGAGTTGCCAAGGGAGGTGGTGGAGTCACCATCTTTGGAGGTGTTTAAGGCCGGGCTGGACAAAACCATGACTGGGATGGTTTAGTGGGAGTGGTCCTGCGTCTGGCAGGGGGTTGGACTAGATGACCTATGAGGTCCCTTCCAACCCTAGGATTCTATGATTCTATGTCCTGTTAGGGGGTCAATCCACTTCTTTTGATGAGTGTTGCTCACTCTCCTCTTGTTCTTGGTTCTGAGACAAGGGAGGACAGAGGTACCCAACCCTATCACTATCCAGCTCATTATTATGCAGACTTTAAACATGTCCCCTCAAGTTCAGATCCTTCAAAGCTGAACAAATGCCATCCAGCCAAAACCTTCACAGTTTTTACTAGGTTTCTAATTGTTCTAGTTACCACTCCCCTGAGCCCCTCTGGTTTGTAGTATGGATTGACAAAGTGCATACCCCATCCGGAGATCCAAGCTACATGCTTGCTTCCTGTCCCTCAAGGGAAATCAAGGCCCTCATCAACAAAACTCCCATCCATCCAACTCTGAGGTAAGAGCCTCAGCCATTCCTCAGAACAAATTCTCAGCGCTCCACCATTCCCAAGACATGTGAACACACATGGACGCGCATGCAAGCACAACAAGGACTCTAGCCCCCTGTCTTTCTACTTCCCACCCCAGTCGAAAGGGTGGCATCAATGGGGCCTCATGCAGCCCCTCCTCTCCTGCTGCCAGTTGGCAAGCAGGCTGTATCAGTGCCAGACTCTTTTGCAGCGATCCCCAGTTGTTACTTTGAGTGGCAAGAGCTGTCGCGTCATTAGGAAAAGAACGGGGAGTCTGAATAACTGAACGCCCACGCCTGGGGTTTGAATGGAGCAGCTTGTCATGCAGACGTAACCCAGGTGCTTCTGTTTGTTGCAAGCACCCCAGAGAATCTAGCACAAAGCCAGGGAACAGGAACAGCAAAGAAGGAAGCTGGTGGTTTGATCTTTACCATGCTGAAGTTTACAATGGCCAGAGAGAGAACACAGGAATCCTGACTCCTAGCCCCCTCCCTCCCATTCTAACTTTCTAGCTTCCTTCCCCCACCCCAGAACTGGGGACAGAACCCAGGAGTCCTAGCTCAGACCTCCAACAGCTAGACCCCTAGCTTCCAGGGATCAGACACAGAGTGGCCTTTAACACATGCTAGCCAGGGGATTACATCAAAATCTGCCTCTACATCGAGCTCCACATACAGCACTGGGGATGATGCCCCCCAACCCCAACATACATATAGCCTCCCTTTTTTTTTTTCCTCCTCTCACATACACCCAAGTGTGGGGAGCATCCATTACTTGGGGAGAATATTTTCCCTGAAAGCTTTTTTAAGAAGAAAAATGGACAATTTCTGCAGAAAGCTTCTGCCAACCTCAGAACCATAGATATTTCACTGAAAACTGAAAATTGAATAGTGTTGCGCCAAACACCATCTAGTGCTTGGAAGTTTTTAGCTACAGTTATGGGGAAAGTTGTCTTTTTTATTTTACTTTCAGTAGTTTTCAACCTGAAGTATTACAATTTGGGGGCAAATTTTCTTTCCAAATTTTTCTTTCAACTTTTGGCTGAAAATTTTCAGGTTTTGCTCTAAAACATCCATTTTTTTTCCCACCAAAGAGCAGAGCAGCACATAGACCAATGCCAGAAGAATGACAAACTGGCCTGTATACTCCCAACCAATGAGGGGTGCTGTCCTACCTCAATGCGACCAGTATCAGGCTGGAAGCCGCGGGAGGGGTCCTCGGTGGTGACACGGCACTGGATGGCACAGCCATTGATGCGCATGCTGTCCTGTCGCAGGCCCAACTCCGCCAGGCTCTTCCCCTCTGCAATGTGGATCTGGGCATGCACCAGGTCCACGCTGCCAAGAGAGCAGGGGAGGGAAGGCCAATGTTAATATTTTACTAACCACAGGACTGCCAGTGGCCCCCAGAACTACTCCCAGTAACCAGCCCCCTAAAGGAGCCCAAATGTCTAGAGCCCTGCAAATATGTGGATATCCGCGGATACAGCATGGATGTCCGCGGACCATTTCTTGTGGATGAAGATCGGATATGGATCCACACATTTGTATCCATGCAGGGCTCTACAGATGTTCCCTCAATGGGGCTCCAATAACGTCCCATATCACCTGACATAGCCTCCCCTCCTCCAATGTCCATCCCTGTCCCAGTGGAGCTGGGGATGTGTAGCTGCAATGGTTCTCCAAACCCCCACAAGCTATTGGGATTGCACCAAATTTTCTGGCCACCGGTTTCAAAGTCATTCGGACACATGGGTCAGGACTCATCATTATAGAAAAGGGGAAACTGAGTCATGGCATGACCAGACAGTCCCTTCCCGTCCTTTATACTGTGAGCTCTTCAAGGCAGGGACTGTCTCTTACTGCATGATGAGTCCCTGATCTTGGTTGGGGTCTGGGCAGTGCCCACCAGGGTGCCCTCCAGCCTGATCTCATGGCCTCTGAATGCTGCTAGAATATTACCTGTTAGAATCATGATAATTCAAGGCTGTCTTTAAATGCTGTGTTGAACAGCAGCACTCAGGCAGGTACTTAACTACAAGCTGTTCAAGGGCTTTATTTAAAAGGCCATTAGGAGCCTAAATCCTATTGACTTTTAACAGGATTTGGATAAGTAACTGCCATTTAGGCCTCTGAAAGCTGCCCTTGTTGTGCTCTGCTGAACCAGGGCCACAAAGCTGGGGTTTTAGCCAATGATCCTGCTATTGTGATGCACAGCCCAGGACCAAATCTAGCTTGTAGGCACCAGCCAGTCTCTTTCTGAACCCTTCAGAGCAGGATTGCTCAGAAGACATTAAGTTGTTTTTACATGGCCCCATACAGCCACATTCAAGTGTTCAAAGTCATGATTTGCCCTCTACCCAAATCACATTTGGATTAAATATCAAGAGATCTTTAAAAAAAAATTGTTGAGGGTTTATTTGCCTTTTGATTTGGAGCCATTAGAAATCAAAACTGAAGGTGGGGCTAATGCATGCAACTTGGAAGCAGTTTAAATATGTCAACTTCAGCTAAATAGCCACTGAGGGAGAAATTGGAGTTGGCTGCAGGAACCCAAAGAGGGACAAAGGAAACTAAAGCTACAATCCTTCCTGAGAACAAGATCAACTAGTTACATTGTCACCCTGGGACAGAAAACACAACAAAGAGTACACCAAAGAAACAGAGCAGCTAACATCAAGCACTGGCAAGTCCATGATCCTCTGTAGCTTAGTGAATTGGGTAAAAAGACCCCAAAACCCCCACCCCTGATTTTCCACTGTGTTGGCAATTTTGAAACAGCAAAATAAAAATACATATTCAGTTTGCACTGAAATAAAAACCTCATTTACATACACCTCCCCCCCCCGGGAGTTTTATTTCAATTGAACTTTTCCTTTAATTTTATTTGAAATTTTTCAAAATGTTGAAATAAAACACTATTACAACATATAAAATTCCCCTTCCTACAAAAGAGTGTCAAAACTGACCTTTTTCACAATTTTTTTGATTCACGACAGAAATTGTGAAACATTTCAGCTTTCCCAATTGTGCATTTTTTTGCTGAAAGTTGTTCCATGTGAAGAATACTGCCTAGCTCTATCGAAGCATGCTTAAATCAGCTACTTTCTCAGAATGGCACACATATATTACTAACATCATTGTCCTGTCTGATGTCTTGCATTAGAATTAAGGGGGTGGGGTCACTAAAACTTAGCTGAGCTCAAAAATACACTCCTCACCCACTACCAGGACTCTGCCTACAACATTTACGCACAGACATGGCCAGTTCACTAGAGGTTTGTTTGATGAGAGGTAGGTGATATCTGGATAACCATAATGTCTTGGATCCACTGGTTAAAGTATTTATACAATATAGAAAATGGAGCTGGAACGCTGTGTTCTGGGGCTCACCATTTAAAAATAGAGGGCCCTGGAACACAGCGTTCCAGCTCCATTTTCTATTTTTAGAGGCCCGCCGAATACTGAGCCCCTAGAAATAGCAGGCCCCAGAACACCATTCCACAGCATTCCAGCAGGGCAGAAAGCTTCACCCATGCTGGGAGATTTTAAATCTCCCACCCTGAGCCAGCACTGGCTGGCATGCTCAGTCAGTGCAGTCTCAGGGTGGGAGGTGCAGCCCGTGGGGTGGCTGCTCTGCTCCGGTGGCCAGGTAAGGAGCCCCGGGGGCGTGGGGCTGAGGCTGCTCTGGCTCCACAGAGCAGGCCCTGGGGCAGTGAGGTGGGCTGGGGATGGGGCTGGGAGCAGCAGGACGCACTCTCTCCTGCCAGGCCCCCAGCTCCCTGCAGCTGCAGAAGGGTGCTGGGTGGACAAGTGGCCCAATGTCTCCTCCACCTATAGCCTCAACCCCCAACTCCCCTACTCCAACCCTTCTCTGCCCCACCTCCTGGCCCTGCCCCCACCTCTTGTGGCCATCCACCCCTTCTCTGCCCCTATCTCCTACCCCTGCCCCCTTCACCACCACATCTCCTCCCCCCACCTCCTGCCCACCCACTCCTTCTCTGCCTCGTCTCCTGCCAGCACCCATCACTTCTCTGCCCCATCTCCTGCCCCTACCCCCTTCACCACCCTGACACCTCCTGCCTCCCACTCCCCTTTTACTGCCTCCATCTTCTGCCCCTGCCCCCAGCCACCTCTTCAACACCCCCACCTCCTGTCCCTGCTCCATTCTTCCACATCCTGTGCCCTCATCCTTCCTGGGCTGGGGCCTGCACATGCGGGAAGGGGGCCCACCAAATTATACTTTAACCACTGCCTGGATCCCATCATGCTAGACCAGGGGTCTCAAACTCAAACCACCATGAGGGACGCATAAGGACCAGTACATTAGCCCAAGGGCCACACCACTGAAACTTTTTCATACAACAGTACTGCAAATACCAGTAATGATAGTGTCATTGCAGGCCACAGGAAATAGCTTTAGGAGCTACATGAGGCTCATGGGCCACATGTTTGAGACCCCTGTGCTAGACACTGTACAAACAGAACAAAGATCAATCCTGGCTCTAAGAGTATTCTCCTGAGTTCAGCTCCTCATGGGTTTCAGTGCTGTACAGGACCATCCTGGTCACCCTGTCTGAACTGGAGAAGCTACCCCAGTCACTCCTCCCTCCAGCCCAGGTCTGATAGGCGAGCTGGAGCTCAGCTTTTGAGTTTTAAAGAGTTTTAGCTCACAAAGAACCCATAAAGCATCCAAACTGGCATCCTGTGTGGCACAGGAAATTCTCTTACTCAATTCTCTGAGCAGAAAGTTTTTAGTTAGACCAAGGCATTTCAGCCATCAGGAGACTAACTTGTTGTGATTCTCAGTAAGAGAACAGGAGAGACTGAGGGACCACCAATGCCTGAGACCCCTACTATGGCAGAGGGTGAGCCATGCCCAGTGATTCCAGCAGGTGAACCACACCTTGTGCTGCAGAGGAAGGTGAAAAGCCTCTGGCTGGTGTCTGCTAATATGACAGAGGGAAATTCTTTCTAGGCCCTCTAATCTGGCCATTAGCTGGACTCTGGACATCTGAGCAAGACCCAGGAGCCAGGCAGCAAGAGGGGAGTCACTGAACCTCCTTGAAGCACAGAGCCAATTCCAGCTGTGGCCCATGGCTGCCCACCTGCTGCCTACAGAAAGAAGCCACTGCCTAAGAGCCCAAGTGGAGCACATTTCTGCAGAACTAAAAGACAGGCGCAGGCTCCTTGTTGCAGCCAAGCTCAATGATCCCTTCCCCTTGTCTGTAGCAGGAAGCATGGCAAAGTGCTCCACCTAGGTCCATAGGAGCTGGGGACCCTGCTGAAGCCAGAGGGAGGGGAGCACTGAACACCTGTCCCAGTGGCTGAGGGGAGTCATTGCCTAGGAGCCCAGGTGGAGCATATGGGGCTACAGGAGGTAGGCAGATTCCATACTGTGGGCCAGGAAATGAGAGATCAGCAAGGGAGCAACCTCCTCACTGGACTCCTTCTGTCTGGCTGCAGTGGGGGCAGGAGAGCAGAAGAGGTCTGCTGGTGGAGACATCTGTGGCCCTGAAGCTAAAAAGGCTGACAACCATTCTTCTAGAGCATTAGCCTTAACTCAGTAACAGTGCATCAAGGGTCAAGACTCCTGGATTCCAGTCCTCCTGGTTCTTAAGTTCCAGTCTAATCTGTGCCTCTGTTTCCCCTGCCACCCTTTGTCTATTCAGACAGTGCCTTGGGGGCAGGTTCTGGCTCTCATAGCATCTGAGCAGAGCCCAGAGCTTAGCTAGGGTCTGTGCAGCCTCCACTACCACTGGTCCTGGTGCAATAACACAGAATCAGTACGATAAGAAGTGAGGTATTTACAGCACCATCAAAGTGACAAGTGAGCCATCAGCACTCTGTCGATGGGATAAATGCCTGATGAGGGCTCTAATATACCCCCAGCCTCTGTACCAGACCCATGTTAGGGGAGATCGATATTTCATGATCCATGAACTCAAAGCCTGGTTATAAACCCAGCTGTGAACAGGGGCTGTTTTAAATACATTTGACAGTGACATAGTCCCAGGCAGCTTGGATCATGCCTACACCCCAACAGTGGGGACTGGTGATTAGAGCAGTGAGGGGATTGGGAGCCAGGACCCCTGGGTTCTTTTCCCAGCTCTGGGAAGGGGTGAAGTCAAGGAGTCAGAGTATGGGGCTGGGAGTCATGTTTCTTGCTCTAGACCCCCAGGCCCTCCCAGAATCAGAGAGGGAACTAAGGTGCCCTGCCTTCCAGCTCTAACCACAGGTACTTGGATTTAATACAGGGGACATTTTAAAACAGAGCCAGAAACTCCTGTAAAATCAGAGGGGAGAGTAAGACCATAGCTAACCTCCTGTACAGCACAGGCCATATCACTCAGTCCCCCCGTACTGAGCTCTGCCACTTGCGTTGCCTAAATATCTTCCAGCAGGGCTGCCAGCCTGGATCTGCAGACACCCAGAGATGGAGAATCCACATCTTCCCTTGGGAATTTGTTCCAACGTTTAATCACTTGCACTGCTAAAAACTAGAGGCTTCTGAACACAGCAGACTTCTTGACTCTGGCAGAAATACTGAATGCTCTTGCTCAGCAGAGAGGCTACCTCATTCTTAGTGTGATGGCAGAGCCCAGAAACCCCCAACCAAAATCACAATGGGTGATCCACAGCCTCCATTCCTTCCCACCCTACACCATCATGGCCCCATTGTACCCGGTGCTCTACAGCTTTACTGTGAGAGACAGTCCCTGGCCTAAAGAACTTGCAATCTAAACAAGTAGCAGGAGGGAAAACTGAGGCCAAAATAGATGAAGGAACTTGCCCAAGTATAATGGCAACTAGACCACTGTGGCTGCTGATTTAGAGAGAGTTATCCTAGTGGCTGGGATCATAAAGCGCTGTGGTCAGGATTAAGGGGATGCAGCAGAGCTGTGTGCATGGTGAGTCCAGGCCTGGCACAGCAGAAGGCTGTGGGCTGGGACTGAGGGGTGGCAGCAGAAATGGGGGCAAGGGCATGTGACCAAGGCTAGGAGTTTTCATGGCAAGGATAGCTCCATGATGGAGCTCTGCCTGTTACCTACCTCTGTCCAATCATTGACAGTGAATCCTGGGCTGTTCACCCCCCAACCCCAATGCAATCAGGGTGATGGGCAGCACTGTTGCTGGGGTAACTGCCTTATGCCATGTTGGCAGCTGGGAAACTCATACAAGGCTGCTCACCATGGCATGGGGCAGGGGAGCCTGGTCTCCTTGGAGCTGAAGGCAGGCGAGCTCTGACTGAGGCTGCTCATGCTCTCAGCAAGGCCAGGAGCCTGTCCTGCTAAAACAGGTGGCTCTCTGCGGCCGGGGGACCTGGATAGAGAGACTAGCCTCTAATGAGCAGCCTCTGGGGGTAATCACTGACTGGAGGGGGACAGTGAACATGGTGTTCATTGAATGGGAATCCTTCCCCCCCACCCCCACCCCGGAGTTGTCATTGCATTGCAAAGTCCAAGCCTGGTCTGTCACCAGTAGGAGCACTGTTGCTCCAGGAAAAGACCCAAGGTTCAGGCCCCCACCCCTTGGCCCCGATCTGGAGTCTGGGCTCCAGGTGTCTGCAGCTGCCAGCCTGGCCCACAATCCCCAGCTGGGGATGTGGATGGGCAAGGCAGTGGCTGTCACAGCCAGCCTGGCCCCAGATGCCTGACTGGGGATAGGGATGGGAGAGGCAGGGGGCCTGCAAGTAAGTTGGGGCACTGACGCTGGGACTTAGGGCACATGCCCCCTGTGCCAGGTGCCAGCAACGCCCCTGGTCACCAGCAATTTGGCCAGTGTCCCCCAGCCCTGACCACATTCCCCGAACATCCCAGTCTCAGGCTCCATCCTCCAGCTCTGCAGGTCAGCATTGAGGGGCACCAGACGAGCTTGAGGGATGCAGGGGTCAGCTGGAGCCCAGGGCTGGAACAGTAAGGGCCTATGGATTGGGACTGAGGAGCACTGGCAGAATGCCAATCCCAGCACTTAATTAACAGTTCCACCCTGCTCCTCCAGTCACACAAGCAGCTGGTGCTAATTGCTGCTACTTTGGCTTATTAATCACCCTGGTTTCCCCTGACACACACCAGCTGCCACTCTTGGCCTCTGGGCCTAGTGCCCCAGCCTTCAGTCCAGCAAAGCTGGTAGTACCTCAGGAAGATCCAGCTTCAGTTTCTATTTTGGGTGATTTTAAACATTTCAGATTGATCTATTTCTTCTTCATCACATTAGCCTGGGGAACTCATGGCCACTGGATCCCACTGCTGTTCACACTGCTTCCAAAGGCAGAGAGGCAGGGACAGGGAATGAGACAGAAAGATGGCAAATTCAAGAACAATGAACAGGGAATGCTTCATGCAGTTGCCCCTTCATCCCAGCCAGGTCCCTGTCAGGTTGTTCCCATCTGGAGGAGAAACAGATGATCCCAGCCTGCTGCTGCTTTGGTGCCTTCCTGTTCCCTGAACATAGGAAGAACAAACAGCAGGCACATTCCTTGCTCTGAAACTGCCTCACATATCTCCAGCCAGTCCTGTTCCCAAGAAGCCCCATCTTTCTGCTTCCACTTAGGGTCCCACTCACAGCTGTTTTGTTCGCCTATGCAGGCGCACACAACTGCAACCACTCAACAGCCCAGTCCCCGCATGCAGTCGGGGGACCCCTTTAAACTACACAGTTTTGCTCCTGAGCAACCTTGTCATGCAGCCCAGTATCTTAAATGCGACTTCTCCAGCTGTCTCACTCCGTAAAGGAGATTAATTGCTCTTCCTATTTAGCCAGAAAAGAAGAGTGTTTAGCATACCTATTAGTTTTAACCAGGCCTATGATGATCTATAAATCTGAAGCCTATTGGATGGCTTTTATCACCTTCCAGTGTAACAACGCACCACATTACAAGGTCCCACTGCTGTTCATCCAGTCAAAATGCTGGGTTGAGGGAAACCAAAGCCCATGGGGCTGATTGGCACTGTTTGACCACTGCCACATGCTCTCCCACCTGTCTCCCAGTATCCACCTGGGGCTTGCCTTATGCTTCATCTGGAAGTTCTGTGAGGCAGGGACCACTTCTTTGTTCTGTCTGTACAGCACCAAATACCATGGCTCCGTCATTGATGGGTAATACAAATAGGAAGTAATTGGTTGAGTTGGCAAGGGCCTCAACAGAATGTCTTGGTGCATCACACAGTAACCTCCAAACACCACAGCCAGCCTTCAAGGAGGTCAAATCAATCAAATATCAAATCAAATCATAGGGTTGGAAGGGACTTCATGAGATCATCAAGTCCAACCCCCTGAGGCTTGAACCCAGAACTATCTGCATATTAAGCTGGGGTGCTAGCCACTACACTATTTGCCCCAGGCAGCAAAGAGCAGCACCCTCCAGATGCTGGGGAACGAGGCACACAGCCACAGAGTGCAAGCCTGACCATCCCAGAGCCCTGCATTTCCTCTACAGCTTCCCCAGCATGCTCCTTGGGCCCATCCAACTGACAGGTAACCGGGCCTGCAGCCAAGCCTCACCAGAGCGCTCAGCCCATTCCCATATAGTCGAGGCAGCGAAGCGAGCCCCAAAACAAGAGGGCTTCCAGGCTCTCCCCCACAGGCAGGTCCCAGCAACACACTGTTTGTCTATACAAGGCAGGCTGGCTCTTCCAGCTTACAAAGCTCTCCAGCAGGCCCTCACCTCAGCCAGCCCCAGGCTCCTTACCCAAGAGGGAAGCAGCTCAGTTGCTTCCCTCTCCAACCATCCATCCAATGCTGGGCTTTCACTAGCTCCTGCCCAGCACCCAACCCAGGTGTAGTTGGGACAGGCCCACGGGCCCTTAAAGGGGCAGGCCGCCCTGCTTCATCCAGCTTCAAGTGCCTCTGCTGTTGTCTGTGGATCAAACGACTGGTGGCTGGCACCAATTCATGGTTCCCAGAATAACATTCCACCACTCAACTCTTCTCAGCCTCCCAACAAAGTGCAACACGGTGACATCCAGAGATGTGACAGTGGTGGGGAGGGAAAGGTTGGGGGGACCTGCCATGAGGGAAGGGAGGCTGCAGGCACACAGAGCCCCTGGAGTATGAGAGAAGTGGGAATGGGGTAATGAGGGTCACTCCAAGCCCCCACCATAGGTGAGAATAGGGGACCCAATGGGAGATGGGGGGTGCACTCAGAGCCCTAGCCAAGGGGGGAAAAATGGAGGACCTTGGCATGGGAGGAGGGGAGGCCTCAGAGCCTCTCCCATGTGGAGAAAGTGGGAGTGGGGACACACAGAGCCCCTGGCAGCAGAGAGACTGGAGGAAGGTGCATTGAACCCATTGAAATAGAGTGGGGTGGCACCCAGAGAGTGGTGACAGGAGGGATGTCTAGGGCCCTGGTGGGGAAAAAGCACTTGACCGACAGAAGCTACCAAATGTGCAACCCACTAGTAGCAATTCTCATTAAGAACTGGGACAGTGAGCAAAGTGGAAGGCGGCACATTCCAAAGTGAACTTTGGGAATGTGTAATGTACAGTTCACCAGCAGCTTGGGGCACATGTTCCCACTGGATCCCAGTGCTATTTCACCAATAACATGACATAAAAACAAGGGGTAGCCAGCAACAAGTGGCAAACTGAGAAGTGATTAGTGTTACTCTGGGGAACTCCCTGCCCCCAAGCCACAGTTGAGATGAAATGCTGAGCAGGATTCCAAAAGGAAACTGGACTTTTGTTTGGAAAAGGGGGTATCTGAGGTAAAACTAGTGGGAATTTAAAGACTCATCAAAAGCTTTGGGTTTGATTCAGCCCCTTTCTGCTCCAAAGCTTAAAGCAGGAGTTTGCAACCTTTGCTGACCCTGGCCTGGCCGTTCCTCCCCAACCCTTAGCCAGTGCCAGCAGCCCCCTCTGCTGAAAAAGCATGGCAGCCGCCTGACAATTTGGCAGTGGCCACAATTGGCAGTGGTTAGGTGGGCATTTTCCCAGATATGCCATGGAAAGAAGCAGGTCCTCTTGGGGTCCCCAGGTACACTGAAGAAAGAAGCTGCCTGGAGTGGCTCCTTTTGGTGGCAGCATGCTGCAGAGAGGAGCTGTTCTCAGCAGCCTCTTTCACCAGCACACAGGGCCATGGGCATGGCAGGGACCTCCTGTGCCTGGCTGCACCCGAAAGAAGCCACCCTGAGTGGCTTTTGATGGTAGGAGTGACAATTTCTGTGGTGGTGCAGAGGCTGCCACATGCTGATCTGAATGGGCTCTTGTGCCACTCTTGGCACATGTGCTGGGGACTTCCTACCCCTGGCTTAAAGGAATGCTTGCACAGGCGTCCCTCACCCAGCACTGAGAAGCAGGTGCTTCTGGGGTGGAGCATGGGGACTGTTTTTACAGGGAGCCCTCACCAGTGTTGAAATGCTGCTGCCTCTTAGGTGGGGCAGAGAACTGTGTGTACAGGACGTCCTCACCTGACACTGAGATGTGGCTGTCTCTGGGTGGGGCACAAAGGATGTTTATACAGGGAGTCCTCACCAGGTATTGCGATGCACACTGAAATGAGACTGCAACACCATTGTCCTCCCTCAACACTATGGTACACCTCAGAAACATGACTGATGGTGAAAATACACACCAAGAAGCTGAATCCATTTCACAAGCTTTGTCTGAAAAGAACCTTGGGAATTTCTTGGAGACCTTGTCTAACCAATGTGGTAGTGCTGTGCCACACACTCAGAAGACTGTGGACTCAGTAATTGGATTGAGGCAGCTGAGGTGCCTTGGCCTTCTCATCACCATAGGATACATCTTCAGCTGGGTTCCACCCTGGGGAAGAGGAGTGAAAGACAAAGAACAACCTTCTGTGGGACAATGGAAAAGGATGCTGCTGTCACAGGGACAACTTATGCAGGGCCAGCTCAACCCATAAGCAAATGGAAGCCCTGGCTTGGAGCGCCATCGGCCTATGGGCGGCCGCGGTGCTGCACCATGGGCAGGGCGGGCCGGCCCAGAAGGCAGACCTTGTGCTCCCACCCTTCCCTGAGTCAGCCACTCCACCCTCAGGGGCAGAGGGGGTCTCTCATTCCACCTTTGTGTCAGCCCACCTTACCCCTGGGCCAGCTGTTCCTCCCTGGGGGTGGGGTTAGCTGGCCCAGAGCAGAGGCTGGGTTCCCCCCCACCACAATCCCACAGTGGGGAGCACAAAAACAAAAGCCAGCTCAGGGTGCCACAGCCCCTTGAGCTGGCCCTGAACTTATGATGGAGTCAAACATCTTGTTTTGGACAGACAGCTGTGTGGAAAATGGGTTGTCTCGTGTGACACTAGTTTCAGCATGTTCTGAGGGTAGCTACACTGCAATAAGACACCCATGGCTCATGTGGCTACCAGCTGACTAGGGCTCTCGAGACTTAGGGTACAGGATTGTTTAGCTACAATGTGGTCATTCCAGCTCATGCTGCTGCATGCGCTCTAGGACCCTGTGAAATACCACAACTAAAGAGCGCTTTAGCCAAAGGCCGAGTTAGGTGCTCTAGGCTAGCCACAGGTTTTTAATTGCAATATAGACAGTTTAAGTAAGGCTAAGTAAGACTAAGCCATTTCTAAGGTGGCAGCAGGGATTCCCTTGCAAGTGTTCAGATGCAGCCACTTCTGGGATAGAGTACTGGGGGGTTTTATATAAGGAGCCTCTTGCCTGGCACTGTGATGTGACCACCTCTGAAGTGGGGCAGGGCAGGGTGGTTCATAGAAGAAATTAGACAGAAAATTTTCCCTAGAGGGAAGTTATTCTATTGCTCCTCATTAGGGGATCTCTTGCACTTTCCCCAGTGCTTGTGGCTGTTGGAGACCAGATAGCAGAGAACATGGGCCTGTTGAACCATATTCATCTGATCCATCTCCCCTCACAGGGAAAACTATTACAGCTGTTCAACATGTGGGAAAATTAAGACAAAGAAAGGCTGTTGGATATATCCAACTGTGAAGAAGTGGAGATGCTCTTGGGGGCAGTGCCGGCCCAAGGGTTTCTGGCCCCTAGGTAAACTATGACTTTGGTGCCCCCCCTCCCACATTTTATAAGAGATAACATATTAATATTTTTTTCAAATAGAGAAAAAATTCACTTCCGCCTAATTTGGAGTCCCTTAAAGCCAGGTGTCCTAGGCCAGTAGTTTTCAAACACAGGGTCAGGACCCAGTATTGGGTTACAGACCCTCAGTCACTGGTAACAGCACCCCTGCTACCACTGCCAAAAGACTGGAATGCATTGCTCAAAGATGCAATTGTTGGGTCATGGGCATAAATGACTTTTTTCAACTGTGTCCTGAGGAAAATAGTTTGAAAACCACTGTCCTAGGCAACTGCATAGTTCACCTATGGTTGGGCCAGCCCTGCTTGAGGGTTTCTCTGAGTGGTGTGCTTGTGCCTCAGCTTCCGCACCTGTTGCTCATGTATGTTCTGATGAGAGCCAGGTGTGTGATCATAACAGAGGCCACTAATGGGCAGATGGGCCTCCCCAGCCACTTGCATACGAACAAGGGCCAGGATCCCCTGTGCTGCATCAACCAGCTGCAAGTGTTGCCACAGATGGAGACAGGACAGGGTAGAAACCTTGCCCAGATGGAGATAAAGGACTAGGGAGGGGCGCAAGAATGGTGTGGGAGGGGTGTCTGGCTGGAAAGGCAGTTCCCCCCAAGGGGACTCCAGAGCTGGGCCCGAGAATGGGCTCTGAGGTTCCCTAGCTGATCACTGCTATAACAACTAATTAACCTGCACACAGTCTCTCTGTGATTTGACCCTGAGAACTAATAAACTGTCTGATTTCCACACTCACTATGACCATAAGGCAGGGCACAAGACCTCCTTGGGGGTGCGTATGAGCTCCCTGGAGTTTCTGCAGGGTGGCAGAAGGGACCCACGGGGAGAGTTCAGGTGGAGCAGACATGCTGAGCACTTCGAGGCCAGATTTCATGAGGCAGCTGCATTCGTGCTTGAAGGGGGGCAAAAAGGCAGACTGACTGGCTTTGCACTAAGTATTCCCTAAGCACTGTTCTTGTTGGACTCTGTCACACCAATTTCAGTAAGGGGGCTGAGAACAGGACACAGGAGTCCTCACTCCCAGCTGCTCCTGCTCTAACCACTAGAACCCACTCTCCTCTCAGAAGTAGGATAGAACCCCAGGCCTAGCAGCCAGCTGTCTGGATGGATATTGAACCATTCTGGGGAACACAGATGTCTTTGATGGGGGGGGGAGGTTTCAAGTATATGCAAATAATGTAGTGGCTAGCACATCTGCTTCACATCTAGAAGGTCCTGGTTTCAAACCCCAGGGGGTTGGACTAGATGATCTCATGAGGTCCCTTCCAACCCTATGATTCTATTCTAAGTTGAAAGGTGTTAGAGAAATCTTTTTAGGTTCATGGATGGAGCCAGGTCCATTGTCCCCCCATGAATAAATGCCCATCAAATGGTGTTATCTCCCAAAGACAGGAGGCTGCCTTGCACAACACCAACAAAGCTGCACGGTTGCTGTAGCTGGGATGGGGCTATCTCTGGAAGCCTGGGGGGGACCAGGGCTTGACAAATCCCAGGCACGGGGTTGCCATGGCACCGGGGGTTATGCCCCTAGTACTTAGCTGCACCATGGTAGTCAGGGAGGTGAATGCCAAAAAAGCTGGTGGCACTGCCTCCCTTCCCCCAAAGCACCCCAGGCAGTAGCTTTTTTTGGCGGCAGCAGCCTTTTGTGTACCAGACCACCACAGAAAATGTTGTGGGCTGTGGCAGTTTTTTTGGGGGGCAGGGGGGAAGGCTCGTCACTTTTCACAGTGCTGAAAGAAGTGGTGGCAGTGGCAGTGGCAGTTTGACCCCCTAAAGTGACACATACCTACGGACCTCAGTTTTTGGGCTGTTCCCTAGGTGCGCAGTACCTCTGTTGAGGCCTGGGGCACACTCTGGTTAATGCTGTCCTGAAGGTACACAATATACATGCCTTTAATGTGTCCAGTGCAGAAAGTGGTAGGGGGGTGGACAGTGATGGATTAGGGGCCTCTGGGCCTCCTGCACTGGTGAGCCCCACCTGCCACCTCCCGCGCCTGGGGCTGCAGGCCCCTTTCACTCTAAGGCCCTGCCCTCTGTGGGAGGGCTGGCACTTGGGGGGCAGGGGCTGAGGCCAGGCCAGCCACAGCCAAGCTGATCACCCCCCTGGAGCAGCCCACATATGTGGGGCACCTTCTGGTGTGGCCCAGCCATGCTGGAGGCTGTGCTGTATTGCATAGCACAACGGCCAGCCCTGCTTCTGGGGACAGACTGGCCAGCCAGGGCAGGGCAGGAGAGTAGAGCTAGGGACATATCAGCTGACGCAGGGGTAGGGTGGGAGAAGAATGCAGAGCCCAGCCTCCAGCCCAGGGTGGCTCCACTCCTTCTCAGCACTGCAAGGGGCTGTGTGGGGCCTTGGGCACTGCCCCATAGGCCCATGTGTTAATCTGCCCATGGGGGCGGCTACTGGGCTATATGGGCCTATTGAGGCGGGCTGAGATGCAGATGCCTGTGCTGTGGGGCACATGAGTTATTTACAGAGGGATCCTCCTTCCAGTACTGAGATGCAGCTATCTCTGGGGTGGAGCATGAGGGGCTATTTATATAGAGGAATATATTCTTCTTATTATAGTTCCCTTATTATTTTGGGCAAAACTCTATGACCTGTGTTCTCCATAACAGACTAGATGATCAAAATGGTTCCTTTGGGCCATGGACTCTGTCAACCCCTCACCTTATGCTGAGATGCAGGTACCTTTGGGGTAGGGCACAGTGGCTGTTTTTAAAGAGACACCTCACCCAGTGCTAAGATGCACACACCTCTGGGATGGAACACAGGGGCTATTTATATAGGGGGATCCTTCACCAGGTGCTGAGATGCAGCTACCTCTAGGTTGGGGAGTGGAGGCAATTTATAAAATTACTGCTGTTGCAGAAGATGTGGCAGGAGATGGGGGTGGAGAGCTCAGCCAGTCCTGAGTAATTCTGCAACCAATCTCATCATGCTTTACAGCTGCAATTAAGGCCCACTGCCCCCTGGGGAGGCTGAGAATGGCTGACAGGGGCCCCTAGCCAGACACAGAGGTTAAACGACTAGTCCAAGGGTATAGCTAGCATTAAAATGAGTTAGTGCCAAGCAAGCTTGCCACATCCCCGCTCTCTATCGAGGCTACCATGCAGAGAGAACAGGACGGGGAGGACCTACACAGGAGTAGCAGAGTCAGTGGTTGGAACTTTGAAGTGGGATCCAGGACGCCTGGGTTCCATCCTTGCCTCTTTGAGGGAAGTGGGGTCTACTGCTCATAGCACGGAGGCCTGGAAAGACTCCTGCGCTCTATCCCAGCTCTGGGAAAGAAGTGATATCCAGTGGTTAGAGCAGTGGTGCTTAAAAGCACAAAGAGGCTTTTATATAAATGGAGAACTCCATTGTGCATTAATGTCATATCTTCTCCCTGTGCCATACGCTCATCCCTTATCAGTGTTTTCCTGACAAGGCTATTTAGCCTCTTTTCCTCTTGACAAATTGGTTCTGGGAGGGATTTATTTATTTTATGCAGGTCCGACAATCCTTAGATTGTTGTTAGGGCCTTTTTATGCAGTGATTAATTGGGAAAGGTTGGAGTTTTTTATGTTCATTAAAGGTTACAGGATAAATATGCAAATATATCAATTTAAAGAGCTAAGCGTGTCGTAAAAGCAGCCTGCACACTGGCCTCCGTGTGGCTATAAATCTAGAGACGTATTAGCAAAATAAATATGAACTAGGTATCCTATTAAAGAAGCCTGAAAGGTGGGTTGTTTGAGCACTGACAGCAGGATTCAAAAGATCTTTAGAAGGTAAATCTGCTGCCATCTCTCTCGGTTTTAATCTGCACCTGTTGTTATGGCATGGGAACCCTGCAACTATGAATTGATCAATTTGTGTTGCAGTCACAGATAATTGAAATTGGTGGCCTTGTTGTGACGGATCATGGTCCTGACTGTTCTGGGTGCTGCACACATCCCCACCTGAGGTCAGGAAGATCTTGCTGTGCTGGGTGCTACACAGACAAAAGGCTGGAGGGGAAAGTGAGGCATGGAAAAGAGAAGAGATTTACTCACGATCAGATGCTGAACAAGGTATTAGAAGCCAGTAATCCCAACGTGCACTGTAGCCGCCTCACTACTAAACCAGACCTCTCACTTTAACCTCACACTGCCCCAGAGTGAAAGAAAATGTGATCCCTATTTTACAGGTAAGGAAATCGAGGCACACAGCAAGAAAGGTCATGTACGAAAGCTGGGAATAGACCAGATCTGCAGGCCCCCGCCTCAGTGTTGTAACCACAGCCTGAAAACTGGCTTAGGGAACAGTGTAGTATTTCTTGTCAATCTCTGGTCTGGCCAGCCTGCCTGGGGTTTGCAAAAATAAATGCTCTGAAGCTCATAAACCAGGCTGAGAACCCCTTTTCAGTACAGTTACTGGCCCTATGCAAAAGAATAAATGGACACTCATCAGATATCAAAAACAGTAACACACATAAACCACAAGGAGAGCACTTCAGTCTCCCTGGACACATTGCAGCACAAGGGTCTCAAATACATGGCCCACATGCTGCATGCAGCCCCTAAAGCTACTTCCTGGGGCCTGCAATGACACTGTTGTTACCAATACTTGCAATATCATTGTATGAAAAGGTTTCAGTGGTGTAGCGCTCGGGCTAATGTGTTAGTCTTCTTGTGGCCCTTCACTAGTCCTCAATGTGGCCCTCGTGGTGATTTGAGTTTGAGACCTCTGCGGTAGCAGACTTGAAAGTTACCAAACTGGAACAAAAGAACTTCAAAAACAGACATCAGCATGAAACTGCAGAACTGGAACTCTTATGCAAACTTGATACTATCAGATTGGGTCTAAATAGGGACTTGGAATGGTGGTCTCATTACAAAAAGTAATTGTCCGTGTTCACACATTCTCACCTTCTGGTCAATTGTTGTGTATGGGCCTCATTTACTACCCTAACTGTACTGACTTTGTGAGCAGGTGCCCTCTGCATTGTATTGTTTCTCACCCTTGCAAGTGTATCTATACCTCCTAACTGTAGTTTCCACTTCAGGCATCTGATTAAGTGGGTTGCAACCAATGAAAGCTTATGCCCGAAGAAATGTGTTATTCTTTAAGATGCCACAGGACTCTCATTGGTTTTAATATACAGTGAGCCTAGGAGATAAGTACAGTTGTTAGAGAAGCAAAACAGCAGGCAGTGATGATTGAGGCGACATCAGAAGCTGTTTCAGTGAGAGAGAAGCAGGAGACCTAGTGGATAGCACAGAAGTGGCAGGACTGGAGCATGATACAAACCTGGGAAGCCAGCAGAAAACCTTCCCTGCTTCCATTCCTATAGCTTCCTGCTCCAAAAAGAGACTCTTGGCAACATTTTCTCCTTGCCAGCAGGCAACAGGGCCTTTAATTTGGATAAATACAAGGTTTGCGATGTCAAATCTCGGGCAATCAAAGATGTAAGAGGTGACACTGGCTAAGCCCAGCCAAAAGCAACATGCGCAGCTTCAAGGTTCTGCGGCAGTTTGAAAGAGACAAAAGGTTTGTAGAGCACAGACAGCCCTGTTGGGACCATCAGAGTCGAAGGAAGAGCTGCAGTGGATGATGTGTTGTTTCAGCAAAGGACCTTGAGATACAGCACAGGCTTTAATATGGCGTTTCATGTTCATGTGATAAATATTGTCTACTGTACCCACCAGGGTGAGAGCCTAACCCATGGTAAGAGAAAGCAGACAGGCTGCCAGCCAGTCACACAAATCAAACATTACTCTGACTTCCTGATTGCTTGTTATTAGGAGCTTTACGGTAGCATCCAAAAGGCCCTGTCCAAGTGCATGGACACTGAAAGACTGCGCTGGTGCCAAGGAACTTACCATGGAAATATGCAAAAGGTGGGAGGGGAAGCCAAGGCATAGAGAAGGGAACGGACTTGCCCAAGATCACCCAGCAGGTCAATGGCAGAGCTGGAACAGACCCCAGCAGGTTCAGATTCCCAGGTCCTCCTTGCTTTAACCACTAGAGACTACTCCCTTCCCAGCACTTGGAACAAAGCCAACATGCCCTGACTCTCAGTTCAACCTGCTCTGCCCTCTAAACTCTCATTTCCATGCCAGCACTGGGATAGAACCAGGAGTCCTGACTCCCAGCTGCCCCTTCAACCACAAGCCCTACACCCTTCTTGCCAGGGCCAGGAACAAAACCTAGGTGGCCTGGCTTCCAGCCCCATCCACTCTAACAAGCAAAGTACACTGCCTCTTTTACCCAGCAAGGAACTCAACACCAACCACACATCTAGGGGAAGGTTGTAAATAGACTTGCTTTTTGTGTATTTTTTATAGTGCATTGATCTCAAGGGAGAGTAATTTGTCTGGCGTGTGCCAAAGCATGAGAGCAATTATACAACTCAGACTCCTTCTCAGCCGGCTCCCTGGAGCCAGGGTGATAGAGAGGATCTCAGTGGAAACACTAGCATATCTCACAAGCTGTAGACACTGACACACAGAGGATCATATACAGAGTCTATTTAACAGGCATGCAATATATTATATTTCCAGGCAGCACATTACAGTTGCACACATGACATGAAACATGCATACACCATATTACATATGCAACATATTATAGTTGCATGCAGGAAATATATCTAAGATACTACATGCAGTAAATGAAACAAGCACAACGTGTATTATTTCTGCATGTTAAAAATCATCTGTACATGCATTAAACCGCCTGTATATGTAGCATATTTGCATGGAATACATCCCTAATTATGAGGTTTATTTCATATACATGCAGCATATTTATGGGCACGAAGCATTCTACACATGCATGTACTGTATCTGCATGCAGTTTATTTAACAAGTACTCAAACTCTATACAAAATGTATAATCTGTATTCAACATATTACATGCGCACACAGGATATTAGCTATCCAAGCAGTAGATTATATTTGGATGCAGTATATTAAATAAGCATATAGGATACTAAATAACATGCCGCATATCTATTGAAGGGGTTAGCATGAATCAGCAAACTCCATTTTGGGTCCTGAGACACCATGTCAGGGACCCAGGGTAGTCACATCTCACCTGTCCTCACCATCTCCAGGTTAGTCACATGGGCCCAGAAGCATCAGATGAGGTGATGCACCATATTAGGAAATAACCCTTCCCTGACCAGGTGAGGTGACCAGACATATAAGGTATATAGCCCCCGACCCTGAATTATGATTGGCTCTGTGTCTGCCTTACCCCTTTTCTGTAGACTGTACTATAAAACCCGCTGTACTGTACCCCTCGGGGAGCTAGCTCCACGAGATCTCTGTAAGGTAATAAAGCATATATGCATTTGTGACCTCTGTCTGTGTGTGTCTTGGGACCACTTGGACCAACTCGGGGACTACCAGAGCTTTGTGCTCTAACACTATTACCATGCAGTATATTGAACTATAGACAGGTGTGTGTGTGTGTGTGTGTAGCGGGCAATCTATTCTATTTGCATACAATTTTCATGCAGTATGGATAGATAGATAGATAGATAGCAAATGACTTTTGCAGGCAGTATATGAGATTTGCAAACTGCATATATATTTGCACGCAGCATATTGCACTATGTACACAATGTATTTAGAATGGCACCCAGCCTATTACATTTTCACTTCAGCAGCCCCATTCATTTTCAGTGGCACCAGATCTGTTTGCATCTGGATTTTCTGCCTTGTCTGATTAGATTCCTCCCAATAAATGAGGTGAAATTATCTCTGCTAATGCTGCAGCGACCCAGCCAGGTGCAAGGTGGCCTGTAGTTTTGGATGGTTGGGCCGGATAATGAACGCAGTACTTTCAGTGTGGCTGGCCCTGACCTCAGAACACTGCAGCTAAGCATAAGCAACCTTTGCTGTTAAGGAGAGACCAATTAGTTTGCATCAGCACTGAGAATTAAGAAGGGCAGATGGAAACTTTCCAAGAGCACAGTTGGGAAAGGAGAGAGAGAAGATCCTAGAGCACCTGCCCACAAAAACAATTGCACACAATCAATGAAATTAATAGGCTGCAGGGTTAGAACAAACAGAAGGAAGTATTTCTTCATACAACATACACTCAACCTGTGGAACTCCTTGCCAGAGGATCGTGTGAAGGCCAAAACTATGAAAAGGTGAAAAAAAAAAAAAACAACAAAAAACCACGAGATAAGTTCATGGAGCATACACCCATCAGTTGCTGTTAGGCAGGATGTATAGGGATGCAAAATTATACTCTTGATTGTCCCTAGCTTCTGTTTGCCAGAAGCTGGATATAGGCACTGGGAGATGGATCACTTAATCTCTGTTCTGTTCATTCCCTCTGAAGCACCTAGTGTTGGCCACTGTTGGAGACAGGATCCAGGCTAGATGGAGCACTGGTATGACCCACTATGGTCATTCTTATGTAAGCCCTGCTGTCTCCCTGATTCTCCCCAGCAGGGGCAGAAACCCAGTACTATCTAAGAATGTGGGAACTGTTTTGAACTGGATCCAGGTGCCCATCTAACCTACTGTCTAAACTGCCATTTCTCCCTCCCTCCTGCATTGGACTTCTAGGTTCTTTAACCAGCTCTGAGACAGGAGCAGAGCCTAGTGATTAGAGGAGGTGACTAGGTCCATGTCAAATACTGCCAAGAAACCACCCAGCCATCTGAGACTGAGATAACTTTCCTGCTGCCCTCACCACTTCCCTCGTGAACAATGGAAGCAAAAAGATAACTCCCCAGCCCAATAGATCAGCCTGGATTCTCAGGGAGGGGCCACCCGCCCAATTAAGAAAGGAAGCCAGACTGAAAAATAAAAGCAACAAGGATGTGGGAGAGTTTCTCTAACCACAAGCAGACATACCAGCCACTACAAATGGAGAGCCAGACACAGGCAAACACAGCCAATTTCAAGAGCACCACAAGGCTATTTTTAGGCCCAGCTCTACCTGCCTGTAATCCACAGTGCCAGGGAGTGGTGGCTATGGGAGCTGGAGCAGCAACCGTACCTCTCATTATTATCTACAACTAGATGCCCCAAAGGGGTAGGTGAGAAGTCTCTTGGACACAGCATTCACATCTATTATTACAGGGTGTATTGCAGTGACACGAAGACATCAAAGATATTGTGCAAGGCACTGAGCAGACCCTGGCTGAGACTGCTAGGTGTTGCACAAACACATAGTGAGACACAGTCTTTGTCCCAATGATCCGACAACCTAAACTGACAACAGGTGGGTGGGGAAACTAAGTCACAGAGAGACAAAACAGAATTCCCCAAGGGCAGGGGTAGAGCCAGGAACAGAACCTAGGTGTCCTTCTCCCAGTCCTCTACTGCTTCAATCCACTCCTCTTCTAGTGCTGGGGACAGAATCCAGGAATCCTGGCCCCACGCTGCTGTTAACCAGTAGAGCAGACTGTCTAACAACCCTCTCGTTTAAAAATCTTTGCTCCTTGCGTATATAACAATGTGATAGCACCTGAACTGAGCCGCGTAACACAGATGGCCACTGAGCAATGTCACAAATGCTGAACAGCAGAGCAGTTAGTGGGCGTGGAATCTAAGATCTGGGAGGGTCTAGGCGCCAGGACACTCGAGTTCCCTACCAGCTTTGGGAGAGAATGGGGCTTTGTGGTTAAAATGGGGGCTGCCAGGCAGGATTCCTGGGTCCTATATCCTCTCCAACACTTACCCTTCCATGTCTCTGAGTTAAATACTTGACTGCAACACTGTGCAGGGAGCAGGCTGTTGGGGGGGGGGGGGGGGGGGGGGGCGCGGATAGGCACAGGCAGCCTTCAATCAATTCTGCAGTGTTAAAGCATCATTCCAGCCCTGAGCTGCTGAAGCTATCAGTTTGAGCTATCTGCATTCAGCCCACGCTCCTAACATTGAAATTTCAAGGCAATTGCGTTCCCCAACTTCAATAAAGAAACGTTCACTGCTCCAGCCTCCCATTTGCCCTGGGGCTATGGCCAGAAAGCCCAGTAGGTCAGGACCCCTCAGTCCTGCCTCACTCTCCAGGAGGTGAGTGGGAACACCAAACTCCTAGCACCATCTTCAGGGGAGAGCCTCTGATGCCAGACAGCCTGGGGAGACAAACCACAATGAACCCAGATCCTCCTAGGCAGACACACACCCTCCCCTCTGTAGCAAAGCATGCCTGAAAGCGCTCAGCAGCACATACCACCTGACTAGAGCTTCCCTTAGAGCAGAAAGGGCTGCTTAGGAAACTGCAAAGCCAGAGGCTGTGTCCTGCTAATTAAAGATAATTTTTGTAATTGGCTGCATATGTCCAGTGCTGATGAGTTTTATAGCATTGTTAATGCCCCTGGAAACATACAGGTCCACCCCTCCCCCTCTTTAATCTCCCAATTGTCCGCCAGTTGACAGCAACTTCACATTCTGGCTTTCCAAGAGACACTCTCTCTCCAAGTCTGTGGTCTGTGCATTGATTACACAGGGGTCCCTCGCCCAGGCCTGAGGTGTGGCCTTCTCTGGGGTTGGGCACAGAGGCTGTTTACAGTACAGGGGCTCCCTTGTCTTCTACTGAGATGCAGCAGTCACTAATGCTGTGAGGCCATCTACCTGCTCCTACTCAGTTCTGCCTGCTGATCCTCTCCAAGATAGCACTAGATCTCAACACAACCCCTCATTTACACTGGGAGCCCAAGGTAGTTGGTTTTCAACAGGATCCAATTCTTTTCCCTTGCACCTGAGTCCCAGAACACAGTCCCCCCCCCTCCCCTCATCCTTTAGGTGCATTTTGTCCCTGTTCACAAGACTTGCCTGCAGCTACCTGAAAATGTACCTTGTTTGAATAAGCTGGACTTTCCAAGGAACACAGAGCTAGAAAAAGGTTTTAAACAGGTGTTGCCGTGAAGCCTAGAGCCATAGATTGAAAGACCAGGAGGTACCTAGATCTTAGAGCACCCAGTCTGATCTCCTGGCCACAAGTCAGTTCCATTTCACCCAGTCCCCTGGATTAAGTCCAGTATCTGATGTGTGTCTAATCTAGCACAGGGCTTCAACAGAACAGGCTGGAAGTTGGCTCTGTCCCACTACGAGTTATATTTGCTACCACTCAGGAGGCACAAGTTGTCTTGGCCTCACCTGCACACATGCCACAGGGCAAACAAGGATGGTATGGCAGTTCAAGCACCAGCATGCCCCACTCCCCAGTGTTCAAGTCCCTACTCTGCCACAAGTCCTGGAACAGACATGAGGGGCTCGGTTTGCAGAGGCACTTTCCAACTGCAGTGCCTATCTGCTAATGATGCCCCTGCTGACTAAGGGAAATCTCAGACCTGAGTCAGGTGCCCTACACCCTGTGCCAAAGGAAGGGATGCTCAGAAGCCAGTCAATTGTGCTGGGGGCCCTCTCAGGTGGCCAGGAGTGAAATGCACAAGAAGGGCTCAGGGTCCTGCACCTCACTCATTTGTGAACCCTCTCCTGGAGTTGGGGGCCTAAGACAAGGTGGCCTTTCTCACAGAAAACTAGACAGTCCAGCCCCAGAATGACCACCAGATCAGCTTTGGGGGCATCCCCCAGGGCTGCCAAAAGATGTGTTCAAATCCCTGCTTGGGCTCAGGCAAAGTGAAGATTCAAATGTGCATCTCCCATGAGCCACGTAAGGGCCCAAACCACTGGGCTGTTACCTGTCCTGGGATAGGCTTACACACTTGCTATCTCTTGCACAAAGCCCACTCCTAGGCATGCTCCGAGCACAGTTATGGGCTCTGGTTTTCACCTGCAAACATATTGTTTGAGGAGCTAGAGTTAGGAGCTGCTTGTAAGGCAGGGTGTAGCCTCAGGAGTCAGGTGGTTTTGTGCCTGCCAACCAGCAGAGACTCAGGCAGCTGATGAGCAGGAAGTTGAGAATTCTCAGTGGCACCCAGATGTTGAACTTCAGCACCTAAATCCTTTTGTGGGTCTAAGCCCTAAATGTCTTTATGAAACCGACCTATAGCCGCTCTGTACCTCAGTTTCCCCATCTATACAATAAGGGTAATATAAGACCCCTGCCCCACCTCCCATAGGGTGTGTGTGTGTGTGAGGATAATGCACCAGAGAATGTGAGGTGCCCAGGAGTCATGGAGGGGTGGGATAAGTACCTGAAGTAGGCGCACACATCTGATTTGCTAAGCTCATGGCAAGAAGACATTATGGTGCCTATTCTGCAGGCCTTAATCAGCACAGACAGGGCTCCCAGGACTGGACAGTACAGCACCCACTTGCCTCTCACCTGCTCACGTGGCAAAGTCTTGTAATCAGGGGTCAGGTGTCACTCTGCTGGGAGTGCCAATAAACTGAAAAAGGTGACAGTGTGCTGGGGGTTTCAAGAACCATCCTTAACTCTGTGTGCTTTATTGTTGCCCATCAATGGCATTTACATGGCCCCATTACTATTGTGCTTGAGCACCTCATGATCATTCATGTACGTATCCTCACATCTGCTCTGCTCTGCCCTGCCTATGACATCAGCATTCATCAAAAAGGTTAGTAGTGACTGGACGTTTAACATTGTGAGTGCCAGTGAAATGAAGTAGGATCAGAGGCTAAATCAGGGAACGAACAAGTTAAAAATTACAGGTTAGCTGTCTTCAATTCACCAGGGCCTGAGGAAATATATCCTAGAATACAGAAAAAGCTGACTGAGGAGATATCGGAAGCTGTTAGCGATTATCTTCAAAAAGCCATGGAGGACAGGAGAGATTCCAGAGGACTGGAAAAGGAAAAAGCCAGTGCCAATCTATGAAAAAGGGAATAAGAACAACTCATGGAATTACAGACCACTCATCTTAACTTCAATACTGGACAGATAATGAGGCAAGTAATTAAGCAATCAATATGCAAACACCTAAATGATAATAAGGTGCTAAGTAACAGTCAGCAGGGATTTGTCAAGAGCAAAGAGTCAAACCAGGCTGATAGCTTTCTTTGACAGGGTAACACGCCAAGTGGATGGGGAAAAGCGCTGCGGCACATCTTGACTTTAGTAAGGCTTTTGATATTGGCTTGCATGATTTCATAAACAAACCAGGGAAATAAAACCTTGATGGAGCTACTACAAGGTGGGTGCATTGCTGGTTGGCAAACAAATCCCAGAGAGTAGTCATCAGTGGTTTAGTCAAGCTGGAAGGGCATATCGAGTGGGGTCCCGCAGGGATAAGTTCCAGGTCCAGTTCTGTTCAATACCTTCATCAGTGATTTACATAATGGCACAGAGCACATACTTATAAAGTCTGCGGATGACATCAACCAGGGAGGGGTTGCAAATGCTTTGGAGGGTGGGATTAAAATTCAAAATGATCCAAACAAACTGAAGAAATGGACTGAAAAGAAAATAGGATGGATTTCAATAAGGAGAAATACAAAGTACTTCCCTTAGGAACTGGTTGCACAGATACAAAATGGGAAATGACAGCCTAAGGAGTACTATGGAAAGGAACCCAGAGGTCATAGTGGATCACAGGCTAAATTGGTGTGAAAACTGTAACACCGCTGCAAAAAAAAGCAAACATTTTTCTAGGATGTATTATCAAGAGTGTTGTAAATAAAATAAGAGAAACAATTCTTCTGCTTTACTCCACGCTGATTAGGCCTCAGATGAAGTATTGTGTCCAGTCCTGGGTGCCTCATTTCAGGAAAGATATGGACAAATTGGCAGAGGCAGCTTTTGGGGTAAGCAAAGCAGTGGCCTGGGGCCCCCAAGCTGTAAGGGGGCCCTGTGGCATCTGCCTGTTTCACTTAGCCATGCGCTGGTGGGGCAGTGCACAGCAGGGAAGTGGAGGGTGGCAGACAACCAGGTCCAAAAGCTTTGCTGCTCGCCTGCCAGACCGGCTTCTCTCCAGTGGGGTGGAGCAGTGCTCCCTGCCTACTCCCAGCCGGCCATGAGTCCCCAGGAGGAGAGAGGAGAGTGGCTGGCATGGTGCTGTGGCTTGCTTGGAGTGGGGCCTTGTGGAGTGGCATGCTCCTAAGAGTTTGGGCCGCTTTGCCCCTGGCCAGCCCAGGCCTGGAAGCGGCTGGAACTCTTCAGAGTGGGCCATTCCAGGGGGCCCCACTCCCGGCAAGCCACAGTGCCACGCCGGCCGCTCTCCTCCCTCCCCCTGGAGACGCGCAGCTGGCTGGGTGTAGGCAGGGAGTGCCACTCCGCCCCCACTGGAGAGTAGCCGGTCTGGCAGGTGGGTGGCAAAGCTTTTGGACCTGGCAGTCCGCGGCCCCCTGCTCCCCCACCCGTGGGAGTTGGGACTGTGGGGGGGGGCGACTAGGGCAGCAGTGGGAGCCCATAGGGGACCCCATAAAGGGCCCTCACCTAGGGCCCCCGATTCCCTAAGGCCACCTCTGCAAATTGGAGAAAGTCCAGAGAAGAGAAACAAAAATGATGAAAGGTCTAGAAAACATGACCTATGAGGTAAGATTGAAACAACTGGGTTTGTTTAGTCTGGAGAAGAGAAGACTTGAGAGGGGACATGATAACTATTTTCAAGGACATAAAAGATTGTTACAAGGAGGGAGAAATTCTTCTCCTTAACTTCTGAGGATAGGACCAGTAGTCAAACTGCTGCAGGAGTGGTTTAAGTTGGACATTAGCAAAAACTTACTGCTGTTAAGAATTGGAATAAATTGCTTAGAGAAGCTGTGGAATCTCCATCACTGGAGATTTTTAAAGGCAGGCTAGACAAACACCTGTAACAGTTGGTAGATAATATTTGGTCCTGGCGTAAGTGCAGGGGACTGGACTAGATGACCTCTCAAGGTCCCTTTCACTATGATTCCATAAGGGCAGTTATGACCATTTTACAATGGTTAAACTGAGGCACTCAGCAACTAAATGATTTGCCCAACATGAAGCAGGAAGAAACCCTGGCCTCCCAAGTCCTCAGCTAGTGTCCTAACCACTAGGCCATCCTTCCTTCCTTTTGTAATTACTTGTCATTCACTATTTTATTATTAATTTGTGGGGTTTGCGTAATTATCTGTGCAGTGATCTGGGTCCCAGTTTTGATGAGAGGGTTTCTATACAGTGCCCAACATAACTGGGTTTGGACTTCTATTTTGCCACCATCATATAAATAGTCTTGGAAGGATACGGTTTTTATCAGTAAATGTCAGCAAATGCTCATTTCTCCACATACACAAACTGCCGCAAAAATAATTCCATCACAATAATCAAAAGGTACATGTAGGCAATGTAAGAGAAATGCTACATGAAACTTACTAGAGTTTGATTTAAGGATATTTATGTGATATATTCTGACATCTGATGTTAACAATGTGTGTCTGAACAGCTATAAAGCTTTAACTTCTTGAATTTCAGCATCTAGTGTCATTAAATAATTATCTTGTCCCCTGCCAGTGTTTGACCTTCCACTTAATTTCCAGCAACTAGGAACATTTAAAATCAATAAAAATTGTAAAAGTTTAACAATAAACGTAGATATTATCTGCTGATTTTATTAAATAAATCAAATCAAATTCGATCAACCCTCTAAATCAGTGAAACAAACAAGGAGTCCTGTGGCACTTTTAAAGACTAACAAATTTATTTATCACATAAGCTTTTGTGGGCACATGCCACTTCATCAGATGCATGAATTGTGCTCACGAAAGCTTATGCGATAAATAAATTTGTTAGTCTTTAAAAGTACCACAGGACTCCTTGTTTGTTTTGCTGAAACAGACTAACACGGCTACCCCTTGGAACCTCTACATCAGGGGCCTTAAACGTGTGGCCTGCAGGTTGCATGTGGCCCCTATAGTTATTTCCTGCAGCCCGCAATGACACTATCGTGACCGATATTTACAATATTGTTGTATGAAAAGGTTTCAGTGGTGCGGCCCTCAGGCTAATGTACTAGTCCTTATGCGGCCTTGTACTAGTCCTGATGTGGCCCTCGTGGTGATCTGAGTTTGAGACCCCTGCTCTAGATCATTGATTCCCAGCCCACAGCCCATGGGTCACTTGCAGTCCTATGAGCACACAGCTATGGCTCATGGGACATCCTCAGGGCATACAGGTTGTATGTATATTGTTTGGAGGAGCTGAGAGCGCTTCATATGCAGCCCACTATGGCAAACTGGTTGAGAGCTGCTGCTCTATATAAACAAGGATAATACGGCAGCTGACTCACAATTTAGGCATGTAGCAGGGCTCAGGCATCCAGCATCAGTTGCATGATATTTAGTGCTTCTCTTAAAGCACCAGCTTCCAGCCTCGTAAATATAGGAGGAAACGATTATATTTCTTTTTTGAAGTAATTCTCTAACCTTTACAGCTGGGGACATAGCACAGAAAAGATAAACCTTAATGGCTCCAAAACCAGAAGGCAAATTAAAAATCAAGTTGAACTTTTCAAAAGTCACATCATTTTCTAAGCTACTTTCCTGATTTTAAAGGCCTTCTTGCGGGTTTTTAAGCCAAGCTCATGGTTTTTAAGCTAATATGGTGGGTTTTCAAGCCACGGTAGAGATTTTTCAGGGGATATCTGATTTTTTTTCTACACCAACTGAATGATCTTTAAGATGCTCTGACTCGTGAATTTTGAATGTTCGAGCCTCAGGCCCTCTGATGTTGCCAGTGAAAGCTGTACTAAAACACCAGCCAAGCTGGGAGGAAGGATTTCCTTCTTCCACTCCCAGGCACAGTGCGTGGGTGCTCACTGCTCTTTTATAGTGCCGAGTCTAAAGCTGCGAGCGTGAATACAACCTGCCGCTTTGGGGAGGTGAATGCTCTAAGTTCAGCCCACAGGCTTGGTTTGCAGCTAAATGCAAAGGCAACATTCACCATTTAATGGCTTACTTAGCTGCCTGCTCTTACAACAGCAACCAAAATGTGGTCTCAGTTCTCCAGCCATTCAGCTCTCTTGAACAAATAACATTGGGCTATGAGCCCATGGTGCAGGGCTATTCTATTCTATGTAGTTTATAAATTGGATGGAATTTGCCTTGCATTAGCACCTAGGAATCACAGTTATGTGCTAGGATCTGTTGTGCCAGGAGCTGTACAAACAAAGAACAGGAAGATGCCCTGCCCCAAGAAGTTTCCAGAAAGACATGTTCTGGGGCACACCTGGATGGAGCAGTTAGTTTGATCTGGTATAGCAGGACAGGATACTGAACTAGATAGGTCCATTTGTCTGATACGGGGCAGCAAGCAGCATTCAGATTCAGTACACCCTCTCTCTTGCCCCATCCCACATGTCACACAGGACATTCCTCCATTCTCACCCACCTCATCCTTTCTCTCCTCCTTCCAACAGTTGTTCAGTGCCCCATGCTTGGTGCACCTCCTTCATTTGCCAGCTGCCCTTGCACCCATTCATATCCCTCCTTCAACGTCCAAGCCCTTCTGCAACCCACTTTGTCCCTGACTGTCTGCAGACAGCATGACCCAATCACTCAGGGGCAAAAAGCTGCCTAAGTCTGCAGAGAGTCTCAGGTGATTGCTCTAAAAGGAGGAAATGGACACATAATGAGTTCCATTGGGTGTTACCACTGAACCCTATTGAAGCACATCTCTATATGTACTTACCTATCAGATCCCTGTGTGAACCCATTTGAAGTACCCCCATTTGATGATGGTTCTCCCTTTGGAGATCAGTGAGTTAGCCAGTTTTTAGTATATTTCACAGGAGACAGACATAGTATCCCATATACAGAACTAATCCCACTTCCCAGCTCTCCTTTCATATCACCCTGTTTAGACTGCTGTGAAGGTGCCCCACCAGCACAGACCGGGGAGCGAGAGGCTCACTTACTCTGTGATTTCTTCTGTCACCGTGTGCTCCACTTGAAGCCGGGAATTCACCTCAATGAAGTAGTGTTTGCCATGTTTATCTACCAGGAACTCCACAGTGCCAGCATTTTCATATCCTACCTGCAAGGAGATGAGGAATTCATAAAGGACTGAGCATTCTAAGTGTGGCTCTCAGTGGCAGACAAACATATGCAGAGCTGTTGTGGTCTGCATGGGTATGTCTACACCATGGGCTTAAGTCCACTTAAGCAAAGCCCTGGCCACATATGGAGTTCATTAAGTCAACATAAGGGCTTCCTTAAGTCGACTTAATAACTCCGGTCCTTAAAGTTGACTTTAAGGGTTAAGTCGACTTTATTAAGTCAACTTTAAATGGGTCCCCTTAGCTTAAGTCAACTTAATAAAGTCGACTTAATGCAATGTGACACAACTGAGTCGACTTAATAAAGTTTACTTAAAGCCAACTTTAAGTAGACCTTATTAAGTCTACTTAACTGAGCCCTGTAGTGTAGACATAGCCCATTAGAGCACAGAACTGGGAGACAGGGCTGCTGTGTTCTACCCTGGACTCTGGGAAGCAGGAGTGTCTAATGGTTAGAGCAGGGTGACTGGGACCCAGGACTCCAAGGATCTATTGCTGGTGCTGGGAGGGGAGTGGGTCTAGTGGATAGAGCAGGGGGGCTGAGAGTAAGTGGTCCTGGATTCATCCCTGGGTGCTGTGCAGAGATGGGACCTACTGGATATAGATGGGCTGGGACTAATGACCCCTGGGTTCTGTTTCCATTGCTACAGCTTTAGTCAGGGAAGGGAACTGCCTCAGAGGATGCATGTCGCATGATAGCTATTTGCCAAGTGGAGCTGGCGGCAGTGAGGACTGCTTTGCCAGGAGGTGAGTAAGGAGGGCACTGCAGGGACAAATATGCAGACAGGTGAGCAGCTGTGGTGTCCTCATTCTGTCCCTGGCAGTTAGCACTTGACACCTTCTCAGGGCAGCATGGCTGGCTGGCTCGCAGCTGAATCCCGGTTGAATGCAATCAGACATCATTAGGATATGGCTCTTAATTAGATCCCAGCCCTCCCAGCCAAAGCACTTGACTCCAGAAGATACTGCACAAGAAGATTTCAGATGCTGGGAGGTGACGCTAATGTAGCTGGCGTGATTAGCTAATGTAACATTCATATACCGCTGGGCTGCCAGGTTTTCATTATGGCTTCCCCTGAACAGAGCTGAGCAGTCTTTGGGACAGGAAGAAAAGCTGTAGCCAGACATATTAATCAGGCACTACCCACACCCTGGGGGTCTCCCCCATTGACCTGGATGCTGCCCAGACCATAGTCCCTACCCCAAACAGCTTACAGTTCAAATACATAAGGATAAGAGGGGAAACTGAGGTGCAGAGAGGGAAAAGTCAATAGCAGAGCCGGGATTAGAAAACAGATGTGTCCTGATTCCTAGCCCCAGTGCGTCGCTGGTGCTGGGCACAGAGGGCTTGCACCCCGAGTTCCAGGGGTTCAGATCCAGGCTGCCTGCAGTGGTGGCTGTCTTCCTTAGCCCCATTCCTGGCTGGGGACCCAGGGCTCAGCTGACAGCAGCAGGAGCCCGATCGGGGGGGCCTGGGTCTTTTCATGGGCCAAGTACTCTACCCTCTCTGTCACATACTGAGATTCGGGAACATTTTTCCTGCTGGGGGGGATTCCATCCGTGCCTGTTCTAGGCATTTCTCACACCTCCCTATGAAGCAGCAAGACATGGTTACTGCTAAGAGGGGACTCTGTCATTGCTGGGCCCAATGACCTGCTCCTAGGCAGAGGAACTGGGGGTGGTAGCAGGCTAGATATGCCCATTGGACTAATGAAAGGAGCAAGGGAGTGGTGGGGACAGCCACAGTGGTATCAACAGACTCATCCAGGACAGCAAGACAGGCCCATTGGTCTAATCCAGGCCGGCCGTGGGGGCAGGATATTGAGGTAGATGAGACCATTGCTCTGGTATCCACTTGGCTAAGCTACTCCAGTGACCTTGGGCATCTGGGATGTGTTTGCTGCATTGAAACAACAGACACACAGATTTCCTCCCGTCCCCCATTCCTTTGATACCTCCCTCCAGGCCCCCAATCCGCCTTTTGATTCCCCCCACCTCACCCTCTGCCCAGTGGCCCATATCTCCCCTAGAATGCAGCTTTAGAAGCCAACCAACCCAAAGCATTCCCTACAACCTCCCTGGGCCTCTCCACCTCTTCCCAGCTCAGCTTCCCTTTGCCTTATTGGAAGTGACTCAAATGCACCCTGTAGAGAGCACATTGCTTGCATTCACATTGAACTGAACTCAGGCCATTCTCAAGAACCATTTCTTTCCCCTCATCTGTCCAGGGATCCCAGGTAATCAAAGATTCCCAGCTGCTGCCAGGAAGAACACCAAATCCCTGTGGCACAGTCACAATCACATATGCCTGGGATGAGGTTAATGTTGCTTTGCAAATGGAGGGGGATGGAAAAAAAGGCAATTTCTTGGTGTGACTCTCCCCTTTAGCACTGGTTTCTCTAGTGCGTCTCTGGCAGCTGATGCATCCTCCGAACCAGCAGACAAAGTGCAGAGAGAGGTACGCTCTGCTAAACCCCTGGCCTTCTGGGAATCAGACAAAATATGTAACAGAGGAAGTGTGTGGGGTTGGCATATGACTAGTAGCCTCTCCTGGCATTCTGTTCAAGTGGTGGGTGCTGTGCCTGGAGTGCCCTCCCGACATGCAAGAGGGGCTTCGGCAGGAGATGGAGAGTTCAAGAGACCCCTTCCCCTGGGTGTAATCACACAACCTTAACTGAGTCCCCTGGAGGCAGATATGCAATCATACTTCTGCCACTCAGTCTGTGCCCAGAGGCAGTGATGCTCACACCTCCTGTCCTCAACTTGTCCTGACTCTGGGTGTTCCGATTGAGGTCCCAAGCAAAGGGGGCCAGCCAGCGAGATGAGTTCCCTCTCCCGAAGAAGCTGCACCCCCTGCCACAGAACCCTGTGGGTGGCCTGCACCAGCCTCTGGGCTCTCTCCTGACACTGGGAGGCCCTAAAGGTGGCACAGTCCTGGTTCTGGGCTACCCCATTGCCTGGCCTAGCTCCCCCCCCGGCACTCATTGTAGCTCTCAAAACAGTTGCTTATTGAAGGAATTTTTTTAAATGGCTCTTCTGATCTTTTGGGTTGCTGACCTCTGAACAAGACAGAGGGTGGGAGGGGAAACAGATGCCCAGAGAGGGACTTGCCTGAGACCAATGGCACAGGCAGGACTAAAAAAACAAGGAGTCATGTGGCACTTTAAGACTAACAGATTTATTTTTCGCATGAGCTTTCATGGGAGAAAATCCCACTTCGTCAGATGCTTCGAAGATGGGTGCACTTACAGAATGGAATGAAAATAAATGCAAGAGGGTGTAAAACATAGGATCAGGTCATACAGTAACGGCAAATCAAGCCTCCTACCTGCCAGCACAGTGCTCTTGCCTTTATGCCAGACTGGGCTCCGCTCACCTGCCTATACCCTTCAGGTTACAAAGAGTTCTGCAGCACCGTGGAACAGCTAGCAACCCTGCCTCTCTGAATGAATGGCTACTTACAGGCTAGACATTAACTAGTGATATGGAAGCCAAGCGATCAGCCAAGGGCCTAGCATAAGTGGGTAATTTCAGTCTGGCAATAAGCACGGCTGCACAGTCCTCCTCCCTTCCCACTTCAATCAGAAATAAACACTCCACTCCTCTGGAACGGAGCCACTAGCATGGAGTGAGGAACATGAGGCTGCTACTATCTCTGGGAAGGGTGCACTGAGTTCTTCAGGGCCCTCTCCACAATTTTATAGTGTACTAACTAAGATTCATCATTTGTACTGGGTACTGCACAGTCCCCAACCCAGACTGGCACCCCTATTGTGCTTGGCACTGCACAGATCCTGACACAGATTGGGCCCCCTCCCATGCCAGGCATTGCATAAACCTTGACCCACATCAGGGCCCCCACTCTGCTGGGTGCTGCACAGATTCTGATGCAGATTTGGGCCCCCAATTTGGGCCAGACACAGCACAAAAGCCTGACCCCATTCTACCCCCCATTTTTAAGCAAATTTTGAGCCCAAATGTCCTCTAGCTTTTGGCAATTTTTTGGTTTTTGGAAGTATTCACTTTTTCATCATAAAAGTACTACTTTCCATGGATGAAATCCCTGCTCCAGACCAACTCTCTGAGACAGAGTGGAGAATAACCTGGGTCTCAGAATTCCAGCTGTCATCCCACAATTCAATGCAGAAGTTATCCAGAATGCACCCCACCTAGCAGCCATGCTGGGTACCCTGAAAGTCATAAGAGGGTGTCATCAGAGCAGGACCAATGTGGGTGAGAGTGGGAGGGGAGGAAAGGACTGTCATGCTGTAATGCCTGTAATAGCAAGGCAGCATTTGGGCATCCTGGCTCATGCTCCCACTGTTCACTCCATTATCCTGGGACAGCCAGACTCCCAGACACCTGCTCTAACCACTACCCACCACTCCCCTCCCACAGCTGGGAACAGACCCCAGGAATCCTAACACACAGTCCCCCAGTTCTAATCACTAGACCCCACACCCCTCCCAGAACCAGACTGCACTGCTCACTCCCTAGCAACAGATGTAAAAGCTGACATTCACAGAAGAGCAGCAAAGACAACATACTCTCAGCTGAGGTGCAAGTTGGCAAGCACAGACTGCTACCACATGGGAGCCCTGATCTGGGAAAGATACCAAAGGACACCCAGGGACCCCATTCTAGCTCCACTCTTTACACAATCATAGACTTAGATCTGATGTCCAGTCCCCACTCCTCTAAGCACTAGATCCCTCTCCGTACCCAGAGCTGAGGACTGAACCCAGGAGTCCTGCAGCCAGTCCCGTCCCCTCTTCGAACCATTCAACTCCCCTGGCACAACAGAGAATACAATGCATAAGCTCTCACTCCTATTCCCCCTGCTCTAACTTCTAGGCTCCTCTCTCCTCCCAGCTGCAGGAATATAACCCAGATGTTCTGGCTGCCTGGCTCCAAGCCCCCTCACCCCACTTTAACCCACTATCCCCTATTTTTCTCTTGCAGCAGGGGATACAAGCCAGGAGTCCTGAGCTCCAGTCCAATAGCTGGTACACTAAACCACTCAAAGGAGCATTCCTGAATCTGTGTGTGTGTGTGTGTGTGTGTGTGTGCGCGCGCGCATGCGCACAAGAGAGAGACAGAGAGAGATATCTCAGTGAGGTGATGCAAGGATAAGAGACCTGGCTGTTGTGTCTGCACGTCTCTCGCAGACACATCAGCAGCCTGGGCTGCGCATGTGAGCAGGGGACATGTCAGGGAACATGACTAACTGTAGCATCACCATGCCCTGCTGGGCAGATGCTGTGCTGCAGTGTTGAGCCCTGAGCCAACGCTCGGAAAACAAGGGAGAAGTAGCCAGTGTGCTAGACAGAGAGCCAGGACACTTGGGTTCCATCGCTGATTTGAGGGGGGGGGAAGCAAGTGTGTCTAGTGGTTAGAGCAGGAGACAATGCTGGGAGTCAGGATCCCAGGTTCTTTTTCTTCCAACACCAGTGGATGAATTACTGGTACAAAATCTGGCTGGCCTCAACATGGGCTGGGGGATGACCTTGGGCTAGAATGACAGGGACAAGAACCTACTCCCCACAGCTGCAGCATGACAGCAGACAGAAACCATCTTTGATCCAACACACGCCTGCTAATTAAAGAGTGAGCTGTGACATCCAGGAATTCAAGGGTGGCTGAGAGTGGGGAAAATCCCTGAACAGCATGATGGGGGGGAGGGGGACAGTCCAAGCTAGGAATTAACACAGACAGGAGACTACAAATTAAATGTGCATTTCAATCTTTGCACGGCAGGTGGGAGCAGGTATCAGACAGCTGTAAAGGGGATAATGAAACATGGAGCTCATTAAAGATGTTTTAACTGTTCGGCAGCTCCTGAATTTGAAGAGACACAGACAGTGATGATATTTTCCCCCCTTAACGAGGCAGCGTGGCTAGGATGCAGGGCTCCTGGGTTCTGTTCTCAGGCAGGGGAAAGGAGGGGGGTCTAGCACACTTGAGTCAGCACAGTAGGAGTCAAAGGATACCTCGGTTCTATTTCTGGTGCTGCTCCTTACTGAGAGCAAGTCCCCGCCCTCCTCTGTGCCTCAGTTTGCACCCTCCTCTTTGTTAATTTAGACTGTGATCTGCTGGGGGCAGAGACCATCTCTCAGTGTGTAACTATGCAGCACCTGGTACAACAGGACCCTGCTCTCAGTCAACATCTTTGCAGTGCCTGGCCCAACAGGCACCTCTGTCTCTGTCAGGGCCTCTAGGATAGGGCTCTCAAACACGTGGCCCATGGGTCACATGCAGCCCCTAAAGTTATTTCCTGCGGCCCACGAGGACACTATCGCTACCTATATTTATAATATCATTGTATGAAAAGGTTTCAGTGGTGTGGCCCTCAGGTTAACAAACTAGTCCTCATGCGGCCCTCATGGTGATTTGAGTTTGAGACCCCTGCTCTAGGATGTGCCAGAAATACATTACAACACTGTGAATCAGAGCCCACTCTACTGTCTTAAGGGGGGGGGGCTTATTTTGGGGGAGGAGCGTGGTCCCAAGGCCCTGTGCCAGCACAGACATGATTGAGGACATTGGGTTGTTACATACAGCACAGGTAACATCTGGTTTACAACCACCATCCACAAACTGCCTCCTTCAAGCCTGAACACTAGACCGACTTGCCACCATTCCAAAGTTATTCTCCAACATGCCTGTAACTGAGTGCAGGGCCACATGCCGACACTGGGGGGCACTGAGTCCCCAACCCAATACTCTGCTCCCAAAGGTATAAATACAGGGTAAAAACTGCATCTTAATCTACTCCTGGTAGTGCTGGCTCACATCAGCGTTTTTCAAGCCCTGCTGTGGCTGCAGATCAGACAGGCAGCGTCTAGGGAAGGGAGCGCCCCATACGAGCATAGCTCATGTGTAACGGGAATTCCTGACTAAGAAAGACGTTGGGCCAGTGGTGCAGGCATTGGACTATGAGCTGGCTTCTACTCCAAGCTCTGCCACTGACCTGCCTGACCTTGGGAAAGTCCCTTCCCCACTCTGTGCCTTTGCTTTCCCTCCCACCTGCTGTGTGGTGAGACTCCAAACTCCTGAGTACAGTGCCCAGTTTTTGCATAGGAAGAGAGATTGGTAGTTATAGAAAAAGAAGCTGAGAACCAGGACTCCTGGTTTCTATGCCTGGCTCTGGGAGGAGAGTGAAAATAGAACCCAAGAGTTCTGACTCCCCCCTTTGCTGCTCTGACTACTGTATGCCCACAGCTGGGAACAGAACCCAGGAGTCCTGATTCACAGCCCTGTTCTAACAATGGAGACCAGCATCATATTTTAAACTAGCCCCATGGTTTCTCCACCCTGCCCTGAGCCATGAAAAACACCCCATTGGCCTGCTGATTCCTAGAGAGATGCTCCACATAGAAATGCATCTGTGTTTCCTGCAGCTTAAATTACGTGCTAACAAATTTGAAGGGAAATAATCTCTTAATTATCTATTTAAGAAAAAATGTAGTACCGGCAGCCTAATCAAATATCATTTTGATCATTAAATGAAAGCACATTACGAGGTGATTGAGTGGGTTTAAGAGCAGGATCAGCAAGGCTGTATCTCCCTGAACATCAGCAGCTGGAGGAAAGACACTCCAGTAGCTACATGCCTAACAGACCACTAGATAAGGCTGCAGGGCTGGCAGTCAGAGCTTCTGGGTCCTATCTCCAATTCTAGGAGCTGAGCAGTGCCTAGCGGTTAGAGCAGTGGTACTAGGAACTTGGAGTTCTGGGCTCTGCCCTTACTTTGCCAACAAACTCACTGTGTGAACTTGAATGAGTCCCTTCAGTTCAGATTCTGCTTCCATGACGCTCACACTGTGAGCTTTGTAGGAGGGACAGTCACTCAGATTGGCCCCAACCCAATGAGATCCTGGCCAGATTCAGGGTCTGTGTGGCACCCAGCAAGACAGGGCCCTGATCACATCCAGGGCTCCTAGAAGCTTCCATAACCAACTCAGTGAATGTAGGCCTTTGCAGTGTCAGTCCTTTCCTGCCTAAGGAGAGGAAGGGCGCATGAGCCCATGGACAACACCCCACAGTTTGCAATAGCATCAGGAACACTGTGTCGCATTCCCAGAAGCAACATGCCTGCGACTGCACACCCAGCTGGTGGGACAACTGTCCCTGCACTACACATGCCTGTATCAGACCAAGGAATCTTCTGGTTCAGAAGCCGGCTCCCTAGTATCCCTATTATTTTGGGTGGAAATCTAAGAGAGAAAAGGGGGCTAAGAGGAGGCATGTATGCAAATGATATGATACATATTCAAATATGAAAACCATGGCACTACCTTATTTGCATAGAGCATCCAGATCTGCATCCTAAATTGGGTATGGTGGATGTTAGGCACAGATGATGTGACTGAGCAGTGGAGCCAAGGCAATCTGAAAACAGCTGGGGTTTGAAAGGGATTTGGGAATGGGAAGGAGTATGATCGATGACCCAGCTCTGTTGCTGGCATCTCATTTACTCCCTCCGATGTCTCTTTCCAGAGGAATCCCCCAGTGAACCTGCTGCTCTGAAGAGTGTTGCAGAGTTCTCAGTGTTGAACTGAG
This sequence comes from Podocnemis expansa, assembly GCA_007922195.1. Lineage (NCBI taxonomy): Eukaryota > Metazoa > Chordata > Testudines > Podocnemididae > Podocnemis > Podocnemis expansa. The sequence continues at coordinate 29,069,156 of ML681973.1, forward strand.
CTGGCCCTGGTAGCAGGTAGCAATAGATGCTGTTCCTGGCCTAGTTTTGTATTAGGTGTCCCTGAGATCAGGTGCCACTGCTGTGCTGGATGCTGCATAGACACAACTCAGACCTTGGTGTCACTGAACCAGGCGTGACACAGATCCCGTGCTGAGACTGAAGAAAGAAATGTTCCATTTTCCCAGCCTAAAATGAGGAAACAGGCTCCCAGACAAAGCGACTGGCCCAGAAAGTCCATGGCCATGCCAGGAATTGAGCCATCTCCTAAGTCTTGGGTTAGTAATCTAACCACTGAGCCACGCTTCCTCACTAGGAAAGAAATACAGGAATACATAGATTCAGGCACAAGGGAGATGCAATGTAGACAGGTGGAATGGGCTGAATGGGTGTGGTGCTTAGAACTCCTGGGTCCTATTTCTCACTCTCCCGCTGTCATTTCACCCCTTTGTGCCTCAACTTCCCCACCCATTCTTAATCAAATTAGAGTTAGCCTGTAAACTCCTTGGGGGAGGGCCTGCATCTGTGTGTCTGTGCAGTGCTCAGTCTAATGAGACTCACTGTTGATCAGGATCCACACAGCACCAAGCATAATAGGAGTCCTGCTCTCAGTCAGGATCTCTGCAGCACCAGTATAGCAGAGACCTCAAGCTTGGCCAGAATAGGCAAATCTAGCTGCTTTGATTGGGGACTAGAGAGGAAAAAGGTTGGTTCTTTGGGGGAAGAAAAAATCCTTCCCACAGGCTAGCAAGGAGTGATGAGCCTGATGAGAAGGGGAGGGAACTGGCTGCGAAGCTAAACTAGGTGACAAGTAAGTAGGAGCCTCTTTTCAAAGCACTGATCCTGAAGGAGTCTAAGAGATAAAAGGAAACCAGGGTGAGCAGCCATTTGTCTCAGGGACTTTAACCTAGCAGCAGAGAAAAACCCATTGGCCAGGAAAGGCTGATTACACCATGTGCACCCACGGCAATGATACCACAGAGGCCTGCTGATCTGGTGCCGCAGTGCGCTGCCTGGGATAGTTGAGAGACCCTATCTGAGACTAGCTGCACACAGAGAAGACCCAGATGGCCATCCAGGTCTACGCAGGGCCCAGTTCACTGGGGCCCCCGATCACTCTCAGGTCTGTGCAGTGCCCGTTCCTGGATGATGCCTTCAATGCTCGCAGCAACCCCTGGCCAATGAACTCCGAGTGGCTCCATTAGTTCACCAGGCAGCCAGGCCATTATAAGCAGGAGCTCATTCATGGACATAGAACAGGCATGTCAGCTCCTAGGCCCTGATTCACAGCCTGTTATTTCATCCTGTCCTTTACAATTCATTGTCCCCAAAGGAAAAGAACCCAGCAAGACTTCGGATGTAGCTTAGCTGCATCACTCCCAGGCAGACACACGCGGAGCCCACAGACTCCATGCTCTGCTGAGCGAACGCTGCCCCCTAGTGCCAGGCATCCTGCAGGGAGCCTGCATCCGCACCACTGTGAGGCAGAAGGCAGCCGGATAGTGATGCCAAGGCGGGAGTGGGGACACGTGCCAGGAAGCTTGGAAGCTCCACTGGCCCACTAGGGGCATGTGCTGCCTAATTCAATTAGCTGCGAGAGGAGATCACGCAAAGATGAAATGACAGTTCTTGGGATCTTGATGAGATGCAGAATAACAGGCAAAAATCTGCTTATTTATGTCTTCCAGCAACTAGAGCCCACTGTCCTCAGCACCTGAGCTGGGGATAGGTTCCATGAGCCCTGCCTCCCAGCCCACTGCTCTAACCACTAGATCCCACTCCCCTCACCAGCTGAGCTGGGGATAGGCTCCCAGGAGTCCTAACTTCCAGCTCCTTGAACTCATAGCTTAAAGCTGAGAATAGATTGGTTGCCATGAGGTTGCCAAGGCATCTTGTGCAGGTCCAGATGCCAACAAAGAGCAGGCATCTGAAGGGAGAGACAATAACCTCATCAGCAGCTTTGCTGCTGGCTGTGTCTTTTCATAATAAGAGACAGAGGTGGCCCTGGCAATTTCTGGAGTTAGGGTTACATTGATGGTCCCATTGTGCATTTAATGGCTGCCTGTCTTCCAGAATCATATGACAAGACTAAAATCCAGAAGGAAATGTTTGGATCAACCAAACCTCGCTCCCCTCCCAAGCCTGGGAATAAGACCCAGGAATCCTGACTCCCATCTCCCTACTCTAGCAATTAGGCCCCACTCGCCTCCAGAACTGGGAATAAAACCCAGACATTCACACTCTTGGCACCCCTGCTCTAAGCATGAGACTTCATCACTCAGAAGAGCTGAGACAGAAACCAGGACACCTGGCACACACACCCACACCACTAGACCCCAATGCCCACTAGACCCCATTGCCTTCCCAGAGCCAGGAATTTGGGCATTCTGGTCGTCCAGGAACCTTTTATACTGCGGGTGTCTATTTCAACAGCTTGTCACACCATCAGTGAGTGGGAGGTACAGTGAGTTCGTTAGGAAGTCTGGTAATTACTCACTTCACAGAGGAACAATGGGAACCCAGTGCAGTGGGGAAGGGACGTGCTTCAACAACAGCTGTTAATGTCACCCCTCAGAGCTGGCTGTCACAACGCTCCCCACCACATCAGCACAAATCACTTCTCCCACCGCTGGAGCCCTGGGCTCCTTCCAAAGCTGACTGACAGCCCATTCCCAAAAAGCACAGCAAAGCAAAGGGTCCTGACTTCTAGGCCCCGCCCCCTCTCTAATCATTAGACCCCACTCCCCTCCCAGAGATAGGAATAAAACCCAGTAATCCTGATACTCAGGCCCCCCCTGCTCTAACCACTAGACCCCATACCTCTCCCAGAGCTGAACAGAACCCAAGACTCCCAACTTCTAGATTTTCTGCACATGCCCTTCCCTGCCCAGCCCAATTCCACCAAAGCTGAGCATGTGTCACATCATTCAAGGTGGCCTGAAATTTTTCAGGAACCAGAATTTCCATTTTGTGAGGAACTCCACAATTGTATTACTTATTTGTTTGTTCTGAAGCAAACTTCCAAAATTTTCTGCAGAATGAAACTCCTGGAACATCTGGACTTGGGGCCATCAAAACAATCAACTTTGTGATTATTGCCTCAATTAATTTAGTTTCGACTCTTATATGACATGAGCATATGAAATAGTATTGTATACACACACACTATATAGTACAGTGCGTATAGGAAATATAGTATATATCAGATATATCAATATATGATAAAATACATTATAAATATAATTAAAACAGTAACATTAAATTAGAATTAAATTCTAATTTAAAAATAAAAATTGGATGAATGTTTGAAGATGATAGCAAAGTTTAAAAACCAGGCAGTTTGGGCTAGTGGCTAAGACCACTGGCTTGGAACTCAGGACTTGTAGATCCTACTCCCAGCTCTGCCACTGGACTGACTCTGGGTAGGTCATGTCCCTGCCCCATGCCTCAGCTTCCCCATCTGTAAAATGGAGATAATGCTACTGGTCTTCATTGGAAAGCGCTTTGTGATCAAGGGATTAAAAGCTCTAGAGAAAACCTGGGGTTAATTATTATTATTATAATCCAAATACATTTAAATATCAAAATGAGAAAAGTGAACCCAAGTGCTAAGATTTCACTCCAACTGACAGCTTGCCACAAAATATGCTGATTCCAGCTAAACTCTATTTTCCAACAGAAAACTGTTCCACATAAAATTTTGTGAGCAACTAGCAGGCAAGGAACTATGCTTGCTTCAACTGTCCTCCTGAGTCACCATGAGTACCTGGGATCTCCTGCTCCCTGAGTGATGAGGCTTGACTTTGTTCAGGGTTTGTACAGAGCTCAGCATCACAGATCCTGCTTCAGGACTTAAAACTTTCCATCTCTAGTTTTTTGATAAAAGGCCTAAAGATTTGAAGAGAAACTGCCTCAGGAGCTCACTGGACCATTAGTGTCGATTTTCAATAAGTCTTGGAACACTGAGGAAGGTCCGGAAGGCTGGAAGAAAGCTAATGTTGTGCCAATGTATAAAAGGGGTAAATGAGATGACCCAGATAATTATAGGACTATCATTCTGATATTGATCCTGGGCAAGATAATGGAGTGGCTGATACAAGACTCGATTAAAACCAAATTAAAGGATGGAGATGTAATTAATGCCAATCAACATTGGTTTATTGAAAACCGATCCTGTCAAACCAATGTTATCTCTTCTGATGAGGTTACAAGTTTCCTTGATAAAGGCAAGAGGGTTGATGTAGGCTTTGGCAAGCATTTGACTTGGCCGGTACCACCTGACATTTTGATTAAGGACTAGAAAGGTATAAAATTAACAGGGCACACATTAAATGGATAAATAGATGGAAACTGTAAAGGGGGAATAAATCAGGATCAAAAGGACTGTTTCTAGTAGAGTTCTACGAGGATCGGTTCTTGGCCCTATGCTATTGGACATCTAAATTGATGACCTGAAAGAAAACAAAACCATCACTGAGCCAGTTTGCAGATGACCAAAAAACTGGGGGGTGGTAAATAATGAACACAAGTCACTGATCAGAGAGATATGAATCACTTGGTAAGCCAGGCCAAAGCAAACAATGTGTATTTTAATATGGCTGTAAAAACATCTAAGAACAAAGAATATAGGCCATACACATAAAACGGGGGACTCTACACTGGGAAGCAGGATTTGGGGTTGTGGTGAATAAGCAGCTGACCACGAACTCCCAGTGAAATGCAGTGACCAAAAGAGCTAATGAAATCCTTGGATGTGTAAACAAGGCAATCTCAAGTAGGAGTAGCATGGCTGTTTTGCCTCTGTATTTGGCACCAGGGCAAAGCCTGTTGGAATCCTGTGCCCAGATCAGGTGCCCACAATTCAAGAGGGATGTTGATAAATTGGAGAGGATTCAGAGAAGAGCCATGAGAACGATTAAAAGATTAGAACACAGGCCTAACAGTAAGAGACTCAAAGAGGTCAATCTAGTTAGCCAAGAGAAGGTTAGGGCAGTGGTTCCCAATGTGTGGTCCGGGGACACCCAGGCATCCACAGAGATGTTGCAGGGGGTCTGCAGAACCTCTCCCTACTGGGGACAGAATCCAGGTACAGCCCTGATGCTCCCTGGCAGGGCTGCCTCTCCCCACCAGTGGCTGGTTCCTGGCAGGGGGATGGGGCCACAGCAGCTCCCTGGCAGAGGCAAGGGCACAGGGCCATAGCTGCCACGGCTCAGCTCCCCGGTGGCATGGGCCCTGGTGGCAGCAGCACTGCTCACCAGCTGTCCCAATGGTGCCACCAGAGTGATATGGGCCAGAGTCTGCCCATGCGGGCCAGATTACATAATCAGTCAGGAGGGCTGCAAAGATTTTTTTTTTTTTTTTGTTAAAAAGGGGTCCCCAGCCTGAAAGGTTGGGAACCACTGGGTTAGGGGATGACTTCACCACAGCCTGTAAGTGCCTATATGGGAAACAGAAATTAGGTAACAAGTTCATCAGTATAGCAGAAGCAGGTATGACATGACCCAGTGGCTGAAAGTTGAAGCTGGACACATTCAGACTAGAAATAAGGTGTAAATTTGTAACAGTTAGCATCATTTATCATAGGAACAATTTATCAAGGGTATGGTGGATTTTCCATCACTGGTAATATTTAAATCAAGATTGGGTATTTTTCCAAAACAAAATCAGACCTAGTAATTATTTGGGGCAGGTCTCTGGTCTGTGTTCTCCAGGAAGTCAGACTACATGATCAAAAGGGTCCCTTCTGGCCTTGGAAACCATGGTTCTATGAAATGTTCATTTTGGACAAAAAGACACTTCCCACTGAAAACATGTTTTGATTCAAAATGTCACCCCGATCTTTTCTCCATTTTAGGATGACACCTGCCTGAATCTGCAGGAAGCCTAAGCTGAACGCCCTAAGAAGGAGGCAGCTGTCCTGCACATCCCAAGTGGTGTTAAACTCCAGCTCCACAGCTCTGGATGGGGCATATCTTAACTCCCAGGTTCCTGTCTGGATGCCACCCACTATGATTGCTAGGACGGAAGCTGAAGGATGTCTCTGCCCCCTCTCATGCAGCTGCTTGGAACTAAGAATCTCAGCTTTGTTCGAATCTGAATATGATTCACCAACATGAAGATGAAGCCTCAAATCTGGTCCTGCCTCCATTAGACAAAAGCTGCCCTCAACCTCAACATACCGTATCCAGCTGCTGAAATCGTCCTCCTGCTCTAAACCCTATGTCCTACTCACCTTCCTGAACCAGGAATAAAACACACTGTAACCCAGTGGTTCTCAGCCTTTTGCAGGTCATGACACAGTTGGAAGCATATTGTGACCCTATCGAACACACCAGCCCACCCACTCCAGGCCAAATCCAGCCATCTCCCAGGCTCTCTGTGACACAGTTTCACTTACTGCTGTGTGGTGACACAAGAATATGTCCCAAAACAGTGGCTAAGAACCCTTGCTAACCCCTTCCACTCTAAGCCACTAGACCTCACATTCCTCCTACAGCTGGGAGTAGAACCCAGGAGTCCTGATGCTCAGATAAGGTCCACATCTAACACACACACAGAGGGTAATTCAAACTGCGGGGACACACTCCAGTGCAGGGACACATGCAAAAGGAAAATCCAAACCACACACATACGCTCACACCAGCCCCATTATCTCCAGCAGAGGGCAACATCTCTCCCATGAATGCACTCTGAGAGATCACTGTGCCTTTAAGGGCAGCATCAGAGGCAATTCTGTCTCTGTACCAACACTATCCGGTTCCATTACCCCAATGTCCCTCTGCAGTTCCCCTGGCTCAGAACTTCAGTGATGATTCACTAAACTTCAGGGACTGGGAGCATCCCAATGGGGTTCTCAGCAGACAAGGATTCGAGAAGTGTGTTCTCAGACAGCTGAGCTACTGGATTTAACATTCTATATCCCACCCCACCCTCTGCAGGAGGAAGCCAGAACTGCAGTGTTGATATACATAATATGGTAGCATTTAGGGACCCCTACCCCATTCAATGCCTCAGTTTCCTCTTGTTATTTTACAATCTAGACTTAGCTCTTTGGGGCAGGAACTCTTACACTGCAAAGTACTCGGCACTAAGGAGCCCCAGTGCTTATCTATGTCTGTGCAGCACTCAGCCTAACAGTAACCCCTAATTCCTAGTTGGGGTCCTGCTCTCAGCTGGGTCCACATCTGGATGCTATCATAATACACCTAAATAATGAAGCGGATTCCCGGGCACACCATGGCCACACAGTCCTCACAGCCAAGATCAGGTGTCCAGGGAACAAACTTGAGCTAATTAAGAGGTGCAGTAAGCCCTGCCTCTGTCAAGATCCATGTTCTCAGAACCCATCAGGTTCATCTGTTCCCTATCCAGCAAAACTGCAAAGGACTTGGCTACTGAGGGCTGGTGACAAAGAGAGATGAGTGGCCCCACCCCACAACACAGGCTGCTGAATTCAGAAAGCTGTCAGCACAGGAAGGTTTGAGATGCCATCGTCTTATAGCTGGGAGTCAGAATTATCAACACCCTTGGCAGTAGCACCTGGGAGCCCTGGATTCTAGCCCCAAGGGGTTCCCAGCCTAAGTTCAAGGCAAGAGCTGAATGCAGACAGATGGGCAAGTATCTGTAAACAAGGAGGGGGAATGTACTGATACCACCCACTTCTGCTCTAACCACCATGCCCCACTCCTGCCCCAGAGCCAAAAACAGAAGTGTAAACTCCCAGCCCATTGTGTAGTTACAGGACTACTTCCTCTCCCAAAGAAAGCTAATATGTTTAGATGGAAAGGACAGAATTTTACATTTCATACAGGATCAGATGGTGGAACAGATGAAACCAGACAAAGGTTCCCAACCACCCTGTCCCTCATCTTGGTCCATGGGCCCATGCTAGCCCAGCACTGGGCTCTGAACACACAAACAGCTCTGCCAACCTGCAATCCCCTACTAGCCCAACCCCAGGATCTCCAGGATGGTTCATACCTGCTTAGCCAGTCTGACAGCATCATTGGTGAGTTTGGCACGGAGCTGGGTGTCGAGGTGAGCTGCTGGGGCAATCTCTACAACCTTTTGATGCCGCCTCTGGATGGAGCAGTCTCGCTCATAAAGATGCACCACATTCCCATACTTGTCCCCTAGAGAGAAGAGCAGGGTCAATGCTGGGCCCCCTCAGAAGAGCCTCCAGGCTACACCCTATCAGTGTCCCCCAATCCTGGGGCCAGAGTGGAGTTTGCACCCCCAAGAGGGGAAGGAACTGTGTCCCATTCACTTCCCCAGAGCCAACTAATCCCCCCACCCCGGCACTGGATCAGGCAGGCAAGCAGTCTCACCTAGAATTTGAACCTCAATGTGTCGTGGCTTCTCGATGAACTTCTCTACAAAGAGAGCCCCATTCCCAAAAGCAGCCAGTGCCTCTGAGAATGCCCTGGTGTAATTCTCCTCCAGCTCCTGTTGGGGGCAGATAGGTAAGATATTGACTCAACAGTGTGGCCTAGTCAACAGAGCATTTAACTAGGACTCCTGAGTTCTAATGTCAGCTCTGGGAGAGGATTGGGGTCTGGTTGGTTGGCGTATAGGTGGCTAGATGCCAGGCTTCCTGGATTTTATTTCCAGCCTTGGCAGGGACACAGGTCTGAGGAGTTACTGCAGGGGGTAGTTGGGAGTCAGGACTTCTGGGTTTTAGTTCCAGTTTTCCCACTGACTTACTGATGGCCTTTGGCACATCATGAGTTTGGGGCTCCTGTTGCACAGAGACAGCCCCTGCCCTGAGAGCTCACAGTCAAGAAAGACTAATGGTGGGAGGGGAAACTGAGGCTCCAAAAGGTAAAGGGACCTGCCCAAGCCCCACAACAGTGCTGAGACTAAAATCCACCTGTCCTGCCTCCCACCCCAGCACCCTTTCCAGTAGATCATGCTACCACCATAAAGGTAAGGTCCTTTCAGATCCTGCTACCATCCACTTTCAAGTAATGGATAAAATAAGGGCACCTCTCTGTCTGCTATGCTACCAAGTGAGTCCTCCAGGCAGCATCATACTTCCAATATACTCTTTATGCAGTCTCAGGGTTTCCTGAGACATGCTGGGAACAGACACAAACCAGCCCAGTGCAGAACTGGTGAAGGCTGAAATCTGAGAATAGCGGGAAGTTTTTACTGTATTCCTAGCTATAGTTTCCATTCCCAATAAAGGGTTTATCTTGAAAACTCGCTACTCATCAGGATAATACTGCATTTGCGTTTACCACCCTGCTGAGAGGAGGGAAGATTCAAGAGATGCAGCTGTCTTCTGGAAAGGGGGTGCAAAGGTGAGAGGTGATACATGCGAGATGGTTCTTGGGTCCAATGGTTTCACACTGGGACACAGGAAGCCAGCCCTGCACCAGGGAGCTTTTCACATGAGATGCATAGGAGAAGGCTCTTGTGCCATCAATGCACCAGAAACTGAACACTCCACCCATGCTCTCAGCCCCAGCCTCTGAGGCCAGAAAGCTAGAAGGATATTAAGGAATGGGGGGCATTTGCTTTGGAATCAGTGGTACCTCATAGCTGCGCACGACCCTCATGCCCCGTCCGCCACCGCCATACGCAGCTTTGAAGATGATAGGGAAGCCATACTTGTTGGAGAACTCGTGGGCCTCGTTGAGAGATGATATTGGGGAGTCAGTGCCCGGCACCACAGGGACCCCTGGGAGAGAGTAGATACAAGCATGTCATTCTCAGCCCCGTCACTACTTCGAGCACATCCTGGTCCTGCTCAGTGCCTCAGTTTCCCCTTCCATCTTTTGTCTAGTTAAGAGACACGTGTGAGCTTTTCAGGACAGACAGTGCCTCTCACTGTGTGTCTGTACAGCACCTGGTACAACAGAGGCCCTGATCTTGGTTTTTGTCTATGCAGCACCCATCAGCACCGAGTCTCAGGTAGGGACTGTAAGAGTTATTGCAATGAACAATGTACTTGAATTACCCCAGCCTACAAAGCAAGTCACAGGCAAAGCCCTCTAAGATGCAGCATGTCCAGCAGCACAGTGCTCCTGCTATACTCTGGGACCAGAGCTGCCCACAAGGGAGAGCACGCTATACTGACCCCTCCTCCCCATACCCTGCGGAAGAGCACCCCCAGCACCACACTGAGGCTAGTACTGATTGTGAGGGAGAGCATCCCCTACCTGCAGCAATGGCAATGGCACGGGCTTCCACCTTGTCGCCCATCTTGCGTACCACCTCTGGGCTGGGGCCGATGAAGCGCACTCCAGCATCACTGCAAGCCTGTGCGAAGTCAGAACGCTCTGACAGGAAGCCGTAGCCAGGGTGCACAGCATCCACTTCATTCTCCTAGGGACATGGGCATAGGGCAGAAGTGTTAGAGACATTGCACAGTGGCTCTTTAAAACCATAGGCCTTTGAGCGCCCAGGTTAGGGAAACTGAGGCATGGAACAAGGCAAGTTGAATGGCGGAGGTGGGATTTGACTCCAAAAGCCCTGGCACCCCGCCCTCTGCATTGTAACGCACCAGAACCCACTCTCTCCCCAAAGTCGGGAACACAATGCAGGCTCCTTGACGCCCAGCCCAAGACCCCAATCCAATCTCATTTGTAATGAATAATAATAATGGCCAAATAGTTACACTTAATATTAATTATTAAACATTAATCATCACAAATATATACTCCATTAGTATGTATTAATCACAAGCAATGTACATATTTATTAGTAATTGACCATTATCACATAAAATATATCACTATATAACATGCAAGGTTATTAACTCTTCATTATTACAGCTATTATACAGTTAATAAACATTTTCAACTACTACACATATAGAACACACTACAGGTAGGTAGGTAGATAGGACCTGGCACAATCCTGGCAACACCACTCAGGTCTGAGCTGGCCTAAAAGGAGCCTGCAGGCTGCCAAGCCAAGGCTGAGTGGTGCTGCAACCTGGTGCATTAGGCCACAATGCTGGGAGTGGGGACCTGGGCCCAGCCCTGCAGAACAGGAAAAAAGGACAGTTACTTATCAGTAACATCTGTTCTTCGAGATGCGCTGCTCACATACATTCTGCTTTGGTGGTGCATGCGCCCACATGCCCAGCTGCCAGAAAGCTTTTTGCCCTTAGGCTGACTTGTAGGAGTAGCCGCAGCGCCCCCTAGAGTGGGGCGTGATCACTCACCATAATAGCTGCCCCTGCTTCGCCTCCCTCTCAGTCTCTTCTTTCCACTAACTGCAGAAGCAGGGACGGAGGGTGGGTGTAGAATGGATGTGAGCAGCACATCTCAAAGAACAGAAGTTACCGGTAAGTAACTGTCCTTTTTCTGCTTCGAGCAGCTGCTCACATGCATTCTACTTTGGTGAATAACGAGTCTTAGCTTGGATGGCGGGCAGAGTTATGGTTTGTGAGCACATAGAATGGCTTTGCCAAAGGCAGTGTCGTCTCTCTCCTGCTGGACCAGAGCATAGTGAGAGGTAAAGGTGTGGACAGATGACCACATTGCTGCCCAGCAAATGTCTTGAATTGGGACACAGGCTAGGAAGGCTGCTGACGAGGCCTGTGCCCTGGTAGAGTGTGCTCTCATGGACCCGGGTATTGGAGCCTTCACCGCTCGATAACATGATCTTTTAAGGTGACGATCCAAGACAAAATCATCTGCTATTTCACTGGGTTGCCCTTAACCCACTCCGCAATGGCGACAAAGAGCTGTGTCGATTTACAGAAGGCTTTCATCCTATCAATGTAAATGGCTAGTGCCCTTCGAACATCCAAGGTATACCATCGCCTGTGCTCATCTGGGGCATCCGGTTTGGGAAAGAACACCAGTTAGAAAATATCTTGGTTCATGTGAAAATCAGAGACTACCTTCAGAAGGAAGGCCGGGTGGGGCCTCAGCCGGACCTTGTCCTTGAAGAACACTGTGTAAGGGGGTTCTGACGAGAGGGCCTTGAGTTCTGAGACTCTTCTCGCAGATGTAATGGCCACCAGGAACGCCACCTTTTGGGAGAGCACCAGGAGGGGAAAGGTGGCCAGAGATTCGAAGGGTGGTCCGGTTAACGCCTGGCGAACTAAGTTCAGATCCCTTTGAGGGGTTGGGACCTTTATCCGAGGGAATGCCCTTTCCAAGCCCCCAAAAAATCAAGCAGCAACAGGTAAGAAAAAACAGGGTGTCCCGCCAGAGAGGCGTGAAAAGCAGATATGGCCGCTAGGATGAACCTTCAAAGGTGCACAAGATAAACCTTGCCGGATTAAGCCCCAGAGGTACTGAGATGGGAACCAGGTCTCGAGATCAAGCCCAAAGTGAGAAGTGCGTCCACGTTGCCTCGTAAGTTGAACGAGTGGAGGCTTTCCTGCTGCCTATCAGGATGCGCTGCACCTCTGCTGAGCAAGCAAGTTCTTCCAAGTTCAGCCACGGAGCTTCCATGTGGTTAGGTGGAGCAACCTCAGGTTCGGGTGGAGAAGGCAACTTTTGTCCTGAGACACCAGGTTGTCCTTGAGCAGGAGCTCCCAAGGTGGGACTACTGACAGTTCGGACAGCAGGCAAAACCAATGCTGGTGAGGCCAGGCGAGGGCAATCAGAATAACATTGGCTCTCTCTCTCTTTATTTTTAACAGGACCCCGTGTAGAAGTGGAAATGGGGGAAAAGCGTAAAGGAGAGCGCCCAACCACTCCAGTAGTAGAGCATCTGGGAGGGAGCCCTGCTCCAGTCCCTTTCGAGAGCAAAACTGGTGGCACTTCCTGTTTTCCCAGGGTGTGAAAAGATCTACTTGGCAATAACCCCAGTCGTGGAAGATTGAGGACAGAACCCCTGAGTAGAGAGACCACTCGTGCTGTGAATTGAAGTGTCTGCTGAGGTGATCCGCTACGGTGTTGCTCACTCCAGGGAGGTGAGAGGCAGTCATAATGGAAATTGCAAGCGATTGCTAGGTCTCTTAGACACAAAGCTTCTAGGCACAAAACTGAGGAGCAGGGTCCTCCCTGGCAGTTCACACAATACATAGCCGTGGTATTGTCCGTTAGGATGTGCACGGTCTGTCCCCACAATTCCTCTCCAAAGACGCCACAGGCTAGCCTCCTGGCTCTCAGCTCCTTAACACTGATATGCAGTGGGATTTCCCTCTCTGACCACCCTCCCTAAGTGCTGAGCTTGCAGCTCAGGTGTGCCCCCCAAGCCAAGATCTGAAGCAGTGAAAATTAGGGCAATTGATGGTGCTACTGACCCCAAGTGAATCCCTTCCACGGTTGCCTGGGGGTCCTTCTACCAGGCAAGTTCTAGTAACGCCTTGCGCAGGACCGATATCACCTTGTCCATGTGATGCCTGTTGGGGTAGAAGACCAACCTCAACCACATCTGGAGCGGTCTGAGGTGGAGGCAGGTGAGACATACCACCGGTGTAGCCGCAGCCATGTGACCTAACAGCCTCAGGCAATTCCTGGCCGTAGTCATTGGCTGTTTCTCGAGGGCAGAGATAGCGTCAGAGATGGCGGCAAACCTGGACATTGGAAGAGAGACCATGGAGCTGGAGGAGTCCAAGACTGCTCCAATAAACTCTATTCTCTGAACTGGCATCAAGATGAATTTCCTGGATGAGCAGTCCAAGGTGGCGACAAAGAGTTCACATTATGCAAACCGCCAACATGAGCTGGTCTCTCAACTGGCTGCTGAGGAGCCAATTGTCTAAGTACGGGAAGACATGGATCCCTCTCCTCCGCAGGGTGGCTGCTACCACCGCCATACATTTTGTAAATACCCTTGGGGGCAATGCAAGACCAAAGGGTAGAACAGTGAACTGGAAATGACAGGATCCTCTCAGGAAGCGCAGGAACTTCCTGTGATGGAATGTGATTGACACGTGAAAATAAGCGTCTTGTAAATCGAGGGTGGTGAACCAATCCCTGGGGTCTAAGGAAGGAATGATGTGGTTGAGTGTGACCATTTTAAACTTCAGTTTCCTGAGGAACCTGTTTAGGCCGCGCAGATCTAGAATGGGCCTCAGTCCTCCCTTCAACTTGGGGATCAAAAATATCAGGAGTAAAACCCCCACCCTTCTTCCTTTCTTGGAACCGGCTCTAAGACACCTAGTGCGAGAAGCTTTTCTACCTCCTGCTCCAGGAGCTGTTCATGAGAGATGTCCCTGAAGAGGGACTGGGGAGCTTGGGGGAGGGTGATGGGGGGGGCTTAGCACAGAACTGGAGGACGTAGCCCTCCAGAACAGTTCTTAGGACCCATCAGTCCGTAGTGATTGAAGCCCATTTGGAGTAAAAGGGGGAAAGCTGGTTGAGAAAGGGTGGTTCAAGAGGGTCCTGGGTCAGAGGAATTGGGTCACCAACCTCGGTCATCCCATCAAAACTGCCTTCTTTAGTTTCTGGGGCTGCGTCGACTGGAGCAGGAGGGAGGATCTAACCGGGGAGCTGGTTTGTCTGGCCCTCAGGGCCCTAATTCTCTCTTATCGCTCTGTCTGCCCCTAGAGCCAAAGGCCTGCCTGAGCAAAAAACGGCTGGGTCCAGGGCTGTTTAAACTGATGACGAGGTGCCTGAGGGGAACAGAGACCCAGGGACCGAAGTGTCACTCAAGATTTTAAACCATGAAGGTTGCCATCCGTCAGTTCTGAAAACAGAGATGCACCCTCAAAGGGCAAATCTTGAATCAATTGCTGGACTAGCAGTGGAAGTTCTGACACTTGTAGCCAGGCCACCCTGTGCAGGCTGATGGCCAAGGCAATAGCGCAGCCCACTGAATCGGCTGCATCCCATGAGGCCTGGAGGGTGTTTCTTGCAACCAGAGAACCTTCATCTAGGATGGTGTTAAAATCTAGGTGGCGATCCAGGGGAAGAAGCTCCAAAAAACACACCAGGGAGCTCCAGAGATTAAAGTTATACCTCCCCAACAGGGCTTGATGGTTCACTATCCTGAACTGCATGGTGGCCATCGAGTAGATCTTTCTACCAAATGCATCCAACGTTTTGGCCTCCCTGTTTTTTGGAATTGAGGCCAGCTGGCCCTGGCAGTCCCTCTGACTGACCGCTTCCATGACCAGAGAGGATGGAGCAGGATGTGTATACAAATATTAGAAAGGGACTGCTGGCACATAATATTTCTTCTCCGCACCCTTGCAGGTCAGTGCCACCGATGCTGCGGTTTGCCAGATGGAGCTTACAATTTTCAGGACCCCCTTGTGGACCGGGAGGGCTAGCCTGGGAGATACCAAGGCCAACAAGACATTGAATAGTGAGTCTGAATCATCCTTCATGTCCTCAGCCTCGAGGCCCAGATTAGACGCAAGCCTGCGCAAAAGGTCCTAGTGCACCTTAAAATCATTGGGGGGCAAGTCAGAGCCCTGCACCACCGCATCATCGGGCAAAGGCGAGTGACGGCCATGTGATGGTAATGGGGCTGAAAGAGCCTTGCGCCAATTTGACTTTGACTGACTCGCTGCCTCCCCTTCTCAATCCCTGTACGACACTCAGGAAAGGGAAGATGTAGCACCTTGGGAGTACATCCAAGGGTCACCAGAAGGCCACTTAGAATGCCCCCACTGTGGGAGCTGAGCAGGTGGTGGTGCATCGCCCTCCAAGTAAAAATAGTCAGGGGATAGTGACTCATGCTGAGAGGGCTCCCCCACAGGTGATGAGGAGAGGGAGCACGAGGAGGGTGAGGAAGCCGCAACTGCGGTACTGGGGCCTCTTATGCCTCAGGCGCTGTTCCTTCACGCCTGCCGTGGGCCTGCACTGCGATTTTCGGTGCTGAGGATGAGGAAAAGGATAGCCGCACCCTCTTCCCCAATGCTGGGGATCTGTGGCGCCGCCTACCCGCCATGTTCCTCTGCAGGAAGCATGCTGGCAGAGATGACAAACCCTAATCCAAAGCAGTGGAGCCGCCGCGGACTGCACACCTAACCCTCCACCTGTGCTGAACCCGCACTGATGACTCATGCAGGGGGGCAACTGAGTGACTCGGCAGGGCGTGGACTCCCTGAAGCCACTTGGAAGAGCGGAGAGGGGGCTTTCCCTTTGACAGCAGGCAGGAGCGTGGATCCATGGGGGGTGGAGGCAAAGGCAAGACTGTCAGAGCCCTTGCTGCCTCATACACCTCCGGTGTTGATGGAGCAGGCAGCAGCTCTGCTCTCATACAGCCCAGGGTCAAGGAAGACTCGTTCCAGGCTACTATGATACCAACCCACACGGCTTCCCTATGTTGCGCCGGTTCCCCTGGCGCCATCTGTTCAGCATGGGCCTGTAGGTTCGAGGGCGCTAGGGTTGTGCTTGGCTGGCGAGCAGGCACTGAACGTGCGCTGGGAGTCCCCGACTGAGTGGAGGTGGCACTGGTGGGCTCCAGTGCTGGGCTTAACACCGACTCCATTAAGAGAACCTTAAGCCTCTATCTTTTTTTGTGCATGGCTTAAAGGCTCTGCAGATTTTACACTTTTCCACAAAATGTGCTTCCCCCAGGCATTTTAAACACTGGTCGTGGGGGCTGCTTGCTGAGAAGACTTTACCGCAAGCAGCACAAGGTTTAAACCCTGGTGAACGGGGCATAGTCTAAAGCACAGCTAACCTTAACAACTATGATAGACTAAACTAAGTAAGTGAATGTACAACTAACAAACACAACTAACTAACTAATGTAATCTCTATTCCTTAGCTGAGAGCACGCGGAAGATCGCAGGGCATTCGGCAACCGTCACAAATGGCAGAAAGAAGGAACTGAGAGGGAGGCAGTGCAGCAGTGGCTATTATGGGTGAGTGATTGCGTGCCTCTCCAGGGGGTGCTGCCGCTACTTCTAGGGGTCAGGCTAAGGGCAAAAAGCTTTCCAGCATCTGGGCACATCAGTGCATGCACCCCTGAAGTGGAATGCATGTGAAAAGCTGCTTGAAGAAGAACAGCAGAAGCTGCTACTGCGGGGAGAAATTCATTCTATTTTGTGTTACTGCAAACCCCACAATGCTCTATCTATAACCAGCCACTCATTTGTTCAAGCTTTTATTGCCCTAAGAAGGATCACAGGTCTGGCTCCAGGGCTAACTTAAGGTTTGGGTTAATCCCATTGCCAGCAAATGATTAACAACCCCTGGTGTAAATCAATCGCCAGGGTGATTACTTCCATAGGGTCCAGGGAGTGCCGGATTTAGGCACAAGCCAAGTAAGCCATGGCTTAGAGCCTCACATTATGAGGGGCCTCAAAATATGTTGGAGATAACTAAGATTTATCATAATTGAAATTGATAATGCAAATAAGGCTTTTTGCAAGATGTATGTTTTATTTAATTGTTTTTCATTGCATCTTTACCTATGTACATATGGAAATATAAGTTTATCACTTATTTTTTCATTACCTTTTCTGTTATAATGGTGTACACTTTTTCTTCTTTATTTTTTATCATATGGGACCTCTGAATCTTGACACAGTTTAGGGCCTCAGGCCCTGGGTCCAGGTCCTCTACACAATGCTAATAAGCCACTATCTTTTTATTTCCATGTGGGCAGCCCCTGAGACAGATATATGGCAAGAAAGATTCAATGGGAAATGGAAGCCCTCTGTGTTCATTCAGGGGATTGAGGCAGTGGGGTGGAGGAAGCTGAGAAGTAGGACTCCTGGGTTCTCCCTCCAGGTCTAGAAAGGAAGTCTGGTGATTACAGCAGGGAGGTTAGGAGGCAGGACTCCTGGGTTCTACTGCTGGCTCTCCACTGACACTGGCTAAATCCCTTTCTCTCTCTACCCTTGTCTACATGACAGAATTACTCACTATAAGCAAGAAGACTTGTAGCACTTTTAAAGATTAACAAATTTATTTTTCACATGGGCTTTCATGGGTGAAGACCCACTTCGTCAGATGCCAGAAAACGGGAAAAAAATTACAGTATGGGGGGAAAGATAAATCCTGCAATTACATTTCATTGTATCAGGTCAGATTACATCAGCATCTGGCATCTAAGAACTGGGATTTCACCCACAAAAGCTCATGTGATAAATACATTTGTGAGTCTTTAGAAGTGCCACAGGACTCCTTTGTTTGTTTTGAACTAGACTAACCCAGCTCCCCCTTGGTCTCTGTCAGTCTAACTTTGCTCTCAGGTGTGTGAATAATCCACAGCCCTGAGTGATGCAACTATACCAACCCCAGTGCCGGAGTAAACAGAGCCATGCAGCTAGTGTAGACAGAGCTGCCCCTCTTCAGGAGAGACTCTTCAAAGCACTCCGCATTTTGGGGGCTCGTCTATACTTAAAAGCTACAGTGGCATGGCTGTATCCGTATAGCTGTGCCCTTGAAGAGGGACTGCATGGCTGTGTGATGTCAGCAGAAAGGAGCTTAACCACTAGTGTAATAAAACCACGTCCATGAGTGATGGCAGCTATGTCAGCGATTCTCTCTCGCTGATGCAGTGCTGTCCACACAGGCGCTTTTGCCTGAAAAACTTATGTCGCTCCGGGTCTGCTTCTTCACTGGTGTAAGTGCTAGTGTAGATAAGCCCTAAAAATAAACATTCCCTCTGTCCCTCCCACCCATTGCCTCTTAAGACTGTTTTCAGATGTGGATTGT
>ML681973.1:29087696-29100087 GCA_007922195.1 Podocnemis expansa
CCCGTCTAACTGTGCAGTGTGATCTCCTCTGTAACCAGCTCTGAGAATCTCCAAGTCATTCCAGCTTCCAGCCCTCACCTACTGGCAGATCTCAGAGCAACACTGTAGTTTGGACTAGGGACAGCCACTCCTAGAATACATTTGCCTCCCTGAACATCCCACTGCTTGGGTTACCCAGAGATGGAAACACTCTTAGAGCAACTGCTGGGACACCTGTTGTGGGAGAAATTACTCTGTCTACCAGTCACTCATGTAGCTTCGACCAGAGGCTCTCTGCCCCAAGCACCTGAACTCTGACAGAGGGGATGCGATAGCCCTGGCAGTTTTTAGTGGAGAATTGGCATCACTTCAATGGCGCCCTTTGGGTGAAGAAGCACAACAGCCTCCCGGCACTGCTGTCTGGGAACCTGGCATGATTCTAGGGCATGTGCTGAGCAAGTGGCAGAGATAAGGAAAGAACTCAGGAGGCCAACTTCTCAGTCCCACCTTCTGTTCTAACCACTAGGCACCACTCCCCTCCCACAGCTGGGGATAGAATCCAGGAGCTCCTGGCCCCTAGATCCTCCCTGTTCTAGCTGCTAGACACACCCCTCCCCTCCCACATATTTCGACTCAGTCCCTTGAAGAATGCAGAGATTTAAACTCGTATAAAAAAGATTTTCCTGTAGAAAAATCCAGTTTCATGGAGAAAAATATTGATTCTTGCAGGAACTGTCAAAATGAATATTTTTGTTTCAAACTGACAGACTGAAACTTCTGTTTTCCCTTCTTTCTATTTAAAATGTCCTTTCATTCTGGGATTTCTCTGTTCAAATAAACCAAAATGGCATTTTAACCCTATACTGAAATTTGATATTTGGAAATGTCAGTTTCAAAACTGTGTTGTTGTGACCTACCTCAAACCTTCACAAGGAACTTATCTTCTAGTTTTCAAAGTTCTAAATGCCATCCAATGGACAAATGCATAGGATTCAGAGTTTTCATTCAAGTTCCAAATGTGTGAATAAATCCATTTCAAAGTTCCAGAACTTAACAGTCTTCCAGAACTCAGAATTTTTATGCAATCAGCAAACTGTTGCGTTTACCTCACAATTCACATTTCTCAACTTTCACATTTTCAGCACTCCAAATTTTCAATTTTCATCATATTTCAAAAATTAGGGGAAAGTGGGACAGAAAAATATTTAGTAGATGTTTCTCAAATTCCTGCTGTTTTCTGTACCAGCAAATAACATGTCTTCCTTGACCCTTATTGTATCCCAAATTTTGCGCTAGTTAATACCCTGTCCCCCGTTATCCTGTTGCATCCCCACAGGTGCTCCCCTCATACCTTGGCTACTTTGATGATGTCAGGAATGTGCAAATAAGCCTGAACAGGAGGCAGTCCCTTCCCAATGAGATAAGCCTCATCTGCCTTCTGTCTGTGCATTTGCCCTGTGTCCTGCTCGGAATAGACAGCAACCGTCCGGATCCCCAGCTCGGTGCAGGCCCGGAACACCCGAATGGCAATTTCCCCTGCAATACACACACCAAAGAATGACCCACGGGTTGCACATGGGGGCAAAGGAGTGTAGCCGAGTCTACACTACTACAAAGGTGTCTGCCTGAGTCTGCAGAGAGCCTCAGCCAATCACTCAGACTGGGGAGCTGCTCTGAGTGTGACTGACACATCAGTGATGCCTTAGCTGATCACTCCCAACAGGCAACATAATGGAGTGTTTGCTTGTGCCAATGAAACCCCAAGGAGACTCAGCGTAGGGCAGGAGGAGCTCAGCCCCTTGACCCAACGCTGGTGGGGTCAGTCTGGGGGGGTGGGGACCTGTTGCCAGTCCTGTTCTCTGGGAGGAGACACCTTCTGTCTCTGGAGTTGGGGCATGGCTGTGGGATAGGGTGGGCCCTTAGCATGGCAGTGGGACCACAATGGAAGTGCTTGGATCCACTGCTGGGCTGGGGTGGCAGCAATGGGGGCAAGGTGCATCTCTTACCTCTGTTGGCCACCATGACCTTCTTGATGGGCTTGTATTCCACCCACTGGGTGCTCTTGAAGGTGGCATGGATCAGGGAAAGGCGCTTCACACCCAGGAACCCCAGGCCCCCTCTCACAACACACAGCTGCAGCATCTGGGGAGAAACACAAAGAGAGGGGGCATGTCAGAGTGATGCAAAGGGCAGCACATGTAGGGAGCAGGCACCTCTCTGCAAAGGTTTCCTGAGTCCAGGGACAGCGGGTCTGGGAGAACCCCTTGCTTCAGTGATCGGGTATGAACACACCAGAGAGAGAGAGCTGTGTGCAGCCATATGTCCAGCCAGGCCCCCTGTAGCCAGACCTCCATGTATGCAGAAGCAAAAGGGCTATTTTCAGCCAAGAAGGCAATCTCCTTGGGCCTGCTGCCTTTGAGGTGAATGGATGTCCATGCTGCCACAGGATGAATGGGTCTGAATTCAGAGCATTCCTCAAAGACCACCCCCTCTTGGTATTTTTTCTCACTGTTTGTTTTCCAGCAGCACCTACAGGTCCCAACTGAAATCAGTGCCTCCACTGTGCCAAGCGCTGTAAAACAGAGACTGAGGCTGGGATCTCATCAGCTGCCCAATCCCACAGACCAAGGAGACCCTTGTGCTGGGTGCTACGCAGAGCCTGTCAGAGGTCAGGAGCCCCATAGTACTGTGAGAATGTGGAATCCTGGTCTGGGAGGAGAGATGAATGGGGGCACACAAAGGCTTGAGCATGAGGGAGGGAATGGGAAGAGATGGAGGGAAGGCATGATAGGGACAGATGGAGGGAGCTTGGGGGAAATGGAGGGATGCAGGCAGCACCGCTGGATGCTATACACTCGGCCAGCACAGCCTACAAAGTGTGCGGTTCTTTGTTTCAAAACTCGACTAGCTTTAAATAGCTCTTTAGGCAGCAGCCTGAGGAACCTGTCTGCAGTCAGCATGTGCCTTGTGGTTAAACAGGGATGTGGTTAAAAAAAAACACACAAAAAAAACACCCCACAACCACAAGGCATTTAGCAGTAGATTTATTTTTACAGCTGAGACTCAACAGGGCCTCCGACGCATGGGTCCAAAATTAGCTTTCAGGTGTCACCAGGCTCCAGGCTGGTTTCTCCCCCTAGTTGGGTCCTTGGAAATGAGACAAGTGGAACAAAGGAGATGCTAAAATAGCAAAGGCAAAGAGGCAACTTGGTCTCGCTAACACTGTCAGGGCCTGGGTGCATGAGAGAAAACGGGATGGGGGGAACTGCAATATGGGGCCTTTCTCCTCTAGGGAGTGCTGGCTTCGATCTGGCTGCATGGCAGGGGACTGGTTGGCTATGGAAGTTGGAGAATGGGAAATGGGTTCCTTCCCTTTCAGGGAACACCAGATCTGATCTGGCTCTGGGATGGAGCGACTGGTTGGATACTGCCCCTCCATGACCCAGAGTCTCCACTCCTGGTAGAGGATGGGCACTTATCCCCTCTTCTCTGCGGGGAACATATACGGCAGTGTGGTGCACCTTTATGAGCCTCTCCTGGAGAGGGAGATTTTCCCTCCTTTGGATCATTCTTGTGGCTCTTTCTCTCTTATGGATCAAAGTGCACACTCCAAAGCTGGACGCAGTATCACACTCACAAGTGCCACTTTCATCTCCTGCTCCACACTCCATCCTAATCCATCCCAGATTGTATGAGACAGCTGCTCTCACATTACACTAGGAGCTCATGGTCAGTTGTTTTCCAGGGGAACCTGAGTCCTTTCTGGAGCCCTTACATTCCAGTTTACAGTCCTGCCACCATGCAGCGCACCTGATATGGTCTGTGTCTGACAGTACAACCTTGCCTCAGACTTTATTCAAGTGCCCTTTGTTCAAATGAGCTGAGGTTCCCAGGTGACCAAGCTCCCTCTATACAACTGACTACTTCACCACTGCTTTTCCTCCCTCTCCCAAACTTTACATCAACTGCAGACTTTATTAGGCATCCCCACATCATGCTAGCAGATCACAGCCAGCAGATGTCCCAGTGCTACAAATCCAGACATTCAAAAACCATGAGTCGGGGCCCTCAAAATTATGAGGTCAGCTTAAAAAGCAGATTTTAAAAAATAAATAAATACTTGGTTCTCTTTATTTAGCATTCAAGCATTTTCAAGGTTCTCTCCCTAAACCCAACGGGCAGAAACTTTTCTGAAATGGAAAACTGGCAGGCTCCAATGTCTTCAGGAGCTGGTGATTTAAGAAAACACATCAAGAAAGTTCAGGGTTGATTTGATCACAGTCTGTAAGTACCAACATGAGGAACAGATACTTGATAACAGAGGGCTCTTTAATCTAGAATACAAAGGTCTAACAAAATCCAATAGCTGGAATTTGAAGCTGGACAAATTCAGACCAGAATAAAATGTACTTTTTTTTTTTTTGTATAAAACCAGTGAGGGAAATTAACCATTGGAACAATTTACCAAGGGATGTTGTAGAGTCTCCTTCAGTAAGATCTGCCCTAGTTCCAATGGGAATTAATTCAGGCCCATCCTACGATCTGTTAAAATCTGATTTGCTGATCACAGTTGTCCCTCCTGGCTTAAAAAAATTTCTCTGAAATATCACCGCACTTGATAACACTATTATAACCACCATGCTTCTCTGTCCATTTCAGGCACTGCTTTCCCCCATTTGATGCCACCTACCAAACCACACAATGGGCCAGGAGACAGTTTTCTCATAGCGAAAACTGTGATGGAAATAATTTGTTAGCAAACTGTATGATCTCCTGGAGGCAAAATAGCAAAAGTGCCTTCTTTCCTCTAATTAAGTACAAAACACAGATAAAAAGAAAAGCCCAGCACTTGTTTCCTCTGGCTTCTTTGGGAGTCAAGAGGGTGGAAGCGATGGTGAACTCCTCCAAATCTCTATTAACGAGATTTTTGCTGCCGTGGGCTTTAGGCATGCCGAGAGCAACAGCGTTTATAATTCTGTCTCCCTCAGATCTGCTTTCTTGCTTAGATTTTTTCTGCACAGATCCAATGCTTTACAAAAGCCCACCCAGTGTAATGGAATTTCAGGAAGAAAAATGAATGTCGAGTTGGGATTTAGAGAGAGAATTGCAGCTAAATTTGCTCTGAGAATTGCACTGTGGTGAGTAATACAATTGGTGATCATGACACCTGGCTTCTATTCACAGCTCAGCCATTGACCTTATAGAATTCTACAAATGTAGGGCTGGCAGGGACCTCGGAAAGTCATCAAGTCCAGTCCTCTGCACTGAGGCAGGACCAAGTGAATCTCAGTCCTCACTAACCGATGCTGTCCAGCCTGGTCTTAAAAATCTCCCTTGAAAGACCAGTCCAGAGCTTCACTAACCTTCCAGTCAGAAAGCTTCTTCCTCACATCTAACCTGAATCTCCCCCGCTGCAGATTAAGCCCAGTATTTCTTGTCCTATACACAAGGAATCAATTGGCCACAGTCCTCTTTAAAGCAGCCCTTAACATAGCTGAAGACTGCTATCAAGGCTCCCCTCAGTCTCTTTTCTGAAGACTGAACATGCTCAGTGTTTTTAACCTTTCCTCAGAGGTCAGGTCATCTTCCAAATGGTTTTCATTTTTTGCTGCTCTGATCTGACTTTCAAACTTACCCACATCTTTCCTGATGTAGACACAGTTCTCCAGCAAAGGCCTCACCAGTACTAAGCAGAGCAGGACAGTTACCTCCTGTATTACAACACTCCTTTTAATTCACCCCAGAAAGAAATTAGCCTTTTTCTCACTGTTGACTCAGATTCAATTTGTGACCCACTATAACCCTCAGATCCTGAACTGCACTACTGCTATCTAGCTAGTTATTCCCCATTTTTGTAGTTGTGCATTTGATTTTTCCTTCCTCAGTGTACTTTGCCTCGTCTTTTCTGAATTTCATCCCAGTGTTGTCAGACCAATTCTCCAAAACAAGCTTGTCAAATTGAATTCTAAACCTGCCTTCTAAAGTCCTCACAACCTCTCCCCCAGTTGGCCTCATCTGCAGATGTTACTTGGCACTCCATTCTCCACGTTGATAATGAAAATATTGACTAGTGCCATTCCCATAGTGACCTTCGTGGGACAACACTGGGCACCTCCTCCCAGTTTGACAGCGAACCTTTGATAACTACTATGCGAGTATGGTTTTCGACCAGTCTTGCACCCACTTCATAGTAACTGTATTTAGCCCACATTTTCCCTAGTTTGCATATGTAACTGTAATGTGGATCCGTGTAAAACCCTTACTAAAATCAAAATATACCACATCTTCTTCTCCTCCTCCCGACCCTCAGCCAGTAGCCTAACATGATTGCAAAGGAAGGAAATTGGGTTCGTTTGGCATGATTTTTATTCTTGACAAAGTCAAGCTGACTATTCCTTTTTCCTTATCAGGCAAGTCACCTTCCAGTTAGGCTGGATATGGCCCAGAACCTAACCAAGAGTAGAGAACCCCATTAAGCCTGGCACTATACAGATGGCAATTTGGGGCTAGCTTGTACCAGGTGCTGCACAGACATGAGAGAGTTTCTGACTGAAAGAGCTTCCAGTATAAAGGGACAGAAGTCAGATAAAGAAACAGAGACTAATCTAACTGAGGTCAGAACTCAGAACAGAACCCAGGAGCCATAGTCCTTCCCTGCTCTAACCACTAGACCCCATTCCTTTTCCAAAGCTAGGACTGGAACTCGAGAGTTCTGGCTTCCCACTAGCCCTCATTGCCTTTGACTTAGTCCCTTAAGAAATGGGGAGCTAGCCATGAAGTGATATGGAATTTGTTCCAAATCAGCCTTCTTCGCAAGCTCACCAACCCTGGTACCTGGATCAGGAGATCCTTGAAAGGTGGCTTCTATCTATCCATGCTGGCGACTGCTAGAAAGAGCCAGATATGAGCGTCTACTGAGTTTACACCTGTCTGCTTAGATTTGCCAGAAGCCCTTTTAAAGCCTGTGAGATGTCACTATTCTTGGCTTTTAAACCATGGGAGACAGGGCACAAATTGTTGTGTCAAGGCACATGGTGAAGAACATGCATTTTACAAGAGATTTGCCCATTCAGGCAGGCTTTTAACATTGCTCTAGCATAGATGTGTATGCAGCAGAGGTTGAAATTTACATGTTCAAAGAGAACTGTTTTGATTTTTTAATTCAAAGTAACTTCTGGTTTTGAAATTTCCTTTAACTATTCTTGGGGTGAAAAAAGCAATTTTGAAACAAAATACATTGTTTGACCCAAAATAACTTTTTTCCAACTTTTTGATTTGCCAGAAAGTTTTGTGGTCAGTTTGACCTAAAATGATTTTCTTAGGTGTGGGTTTTTTGGTTTTGGGTTTTTTTTTTGGAACTGCCAACCAACTAGAGCAAGCTATTATTGGATAGCCTCTATTTTTAACATCACTGGAGCTTAGACAGATGTGTACATTGAAAATTAAAATTTATCCCGTCTCAACTGCCGGGAATGCACTTGTGATAGATGTTTTCCTTTCTAGCCCTTCCCGTTTAGATAAATCATGTCCTTCCACAAGCCATCTTGCTTCTCCCATGTTGCAACTCTTCGGTGATTACATTAGTCACCACTAGGGGCAGAAATCAATCATTTCATTTGAAAGCCTAGAATCCCTGTGAGTCCCAAATGGCATTAACCATTTATCTTTCACCTCAGGGGCTCAGCACTGATCAGCATGGGAATGGACCTCAGTACACTGTGGTTCCAACCCAGATCTGCCACCAACTGTGGGCATCCAAAGACCATTTGCTCTCTCTGCATCTCTGAACAGTGTCTGGAAAAACAAAGGGCCCCATCTCTATCTGTCAGGATCTATGCAGTACCCAGCATAATGTCTCTCCCTGCTCCCCTGCCTGAGCTTAGTTGGCCTCTGTGCAGCATCTGTCACAATGATGGGCCCCTTGCTCTTAGTCAGGGCTACTGAACACTTCCCTGATGATAGAAGGGTATAAGGACAGCATAAAAGAGCCCAGGCTTCAATGGATGGATTCAGTGTCATTGTTACCCATTTGATTAGCAGTGTCTTTCTAGTCTAGGCAGCCATGAATTTTTCCTGCTGTCGATATTGATGATGCTGAAAGGAGAACGCTGCTTGCAAACAGGCTCTGCAACAGTCCATTATGCCAATCATTTGCAGTCTGCAGTCAGAGACCCCAGCCCGGATTATGGACCAAAGTGGTAGCTAAATTCTTCCCTATCCCCGACCACCACAGTCATCTTTAAAAGATGAGCACACAGGGACCACTCAAAGCAGCTATGGTTTTCCTAAAACTCCTAATCTGAGACAAAACAAACAAGGAGTCCTAGGGCACTTTTAAAGACTAACAAATTTACTTCTTACATGAACTTTAGTAGGAGAAAATCCCAATTTGTCAGATGCGTTGAAGAAATCCTTGTTTGTTTTGCTGAACTAGACTAATACAGTTACTCCCCTGGAACTAATCTGAGACAGTTCATCAAAGAAACAATGGTATATAAAAGGATGGGCAAATGTTAGCAGAGCCAGTGCAGCGCAGGTGCTATGATTGGTCACCGATCCTGCAAGCATCAGAACACCCTACAGGTACACCTCAGCCAAAGGATGCACCTCAGAAGGCAACCAACTCTGCATGACCAATGGCTGCCTTCTTTGGATATTGATGCATCCTCTGTTTTCCTCATTCCTTCTCAGACCAGCAGAGTGTTGCTCAAGGGGCACAGTGGGTCCAACTTCAACCAGCTGGATCTAGCTAATGTTGGTTTCCAAAAATCTGGCTTTGCAGGGGAGGGGGAAGAGGCTGCCAAACTTTTTATTGGAGTATGCCCCATTGCACATGCTTAAGTGGCAGTTTGATGGCACAGAGCAGGGGTCTATTAAGAAGCACAGCTCTGGATTGCAGTGAGGGGACAGAAATCTCATTACTGTATCTTAGTCATTATGCACAGAAGGCAAAGCAAAGCAGGGATGCAGCCAGACACTGCTCTCTGGCTGAACAAGCAAGATATGATGCTGACCACTACACACAGAACTGAGGTGTGGTCTGGAGAACAGTGCCTTAGATAAGTGGTTGTTAAACTTATGGTTGGGACCCAGTGCTGGGTTGCAGACCCTCAAACACTGTGTTGCAGCACCCCTTGCTGTCACCACTGCAAGACTGGAATGCATTGCTCAAAGATGTAATTGCTGGGTCTTGGGCATAAATGATATTTTTCAACGGGGTACTGAGGAAAAAAGTTTGAAAACCACTGCCTTAGAGGAGGATGTAAGGACCTCCAGATGTTAGTATCTTAAAAAAAAAAAGGTGACTTGACCAGAGTGTATAAGGACCTTCTTGGGAAGAAAATCCTGGGTATTACAGGGCTCTTTAATCTAGTGGTGAAAAGCACACTAGAAGAACCAATGGCTGGAAGTACAAGGGATACACATTCATATCAAAAATAAGGCACACATTTTTCACACCACTGGAGACTCACCAGTGGAACAGAACAAACAAGGAGTCTTGTGGCACTTTTAAAGACTAAAAAAAATTATTTACTGCACGAGCTTTCTTGAGAGAAATCCCACTTTATCAGATGCCTGAAGATGAAGAACTTAAAGAATGGGAGGAAAAATAAATCCAGGGAAGTGTAAGTCATGGGATCAGGTCAGACTGTTTCAGCAAATCAAAGCAGTAGTTTAGATTCAAACACTGAGGAACAACATATTAGGGGGAGGGGAGAGAGAGAGAGGGCAAAATCAACTTTTGTAAAAAGATAGTCAACTGATGTCTTTCTTATCAGAAAAGGTGAATTTGCCATTTCTAACTCTCCTCATAAGATGCTGATAAAGTGATAAACAAATTTGTTAGTCTTCCAAAGTGCCAACTGACTACTTGTTTGTTTCCCTGTAGGCAGTTATAGACTTAAGTCACCCCTTAACTTTCTCTTTGTAAAAATAAATAAATTGAACTCCTGGCGTCTTTAACACATGTCTTTTGATCATTTTAATCATTCCCATGGCTCTCCTGTGACCCCTTTTCAGATCATCAATATCTTTTTAGAATTGCGGACACCATAACTGGACACAGGATACTGGTAGTAGTTGCACCAATGCCAAATACAGAATGCTTTCACAGAGGGAAAAAATACCATGGTGTCACAAGCAGTTTGGAATCTAGCTCAAGTCTCAAAATACAGAGAGTCAAGTGCTTCTGAGAATTTCAGCTTTCATTTAAAAAACAAAATAAAACCAACCAAATTTTAGCTTTTTTTTTTCCTCCTAGAAAAAAAGCTGGAAACCATTAATCCAAAAGGCTCAAAAGCCAGAAGCCAAATAAAAAAAACTTTCCATTTCCTATGTGAGAATCTCAGAAGGCATAAACCTATCTCATGAGTTCTTGAAACTGATTCCTGAAATATGAACACTTGGGGTTTGTGAAGCATCCAGCACTATGTGAGCCCCAGCCTCCACTGGAGATTTGATAACACCATAATACAGATAATAGTAGGATAAGCAAAAATATGCAACAAACCCAAAGCAGCAAAGTAGCTTTTTATGATCTATTGGACTATACAATCTCCTGATTCTGTGAAGAAGCAGTCAAAAACAAAATATGCTTTGAGACCCCTTTTGAAGATGCTTTTAATTTGAAATGAACCCATTTCCTGTCTTCCCTAAAATCTTCTCCAACATTTTCTCCCAACACATCAGCATGCTTGTTAAACAAAGTGGCAATAAACTTTCCCTGAAGAGCTGGAAAATATGGTGGAGAAATTTGCTTGGAAAGCAGAAAAATGGTAAGCTTGAAAATTATTTTCATTTTTTGAGGAAAAGCTGTGTTTTTATCAAAAATAAACTTTTCACGGGAAAAATTGTGACTGTTTCTGATTTTGTGAAAGGGAAAGAGATGGGTGAAATCCTATAACTCAGCAATAGCCTTTGCCCTACTTGGACAGAGATTACAGAACAATATTGCCAAACAACATCAGTGTGCCCAGTTAAACAGTAGCTTCCTTTGCCTATGTATTAACTTAACCAATGGGGGCTGAAATAGAGTGACGCAAGCTGCAAGTCTACTCTGAGGATCAAAGTTTGCCCCATACGTTTGTTGTATAATAGACATATCACTTTTTTTTGTGTGCAAACTAGACACCGGGAAAATGAAGTCAGATAAGCCACAAAATATACAAAGTTAGGAAATCAACAGCGCAGAAATTTAGGAAACAGATGGACATTGGAATGGGCTACCTAGGGAGGTGGTGGAATCTCCGTCTTTAGAGAAGTTTAAGGCCCAGCTGGACAAAACTCTGGCTGGGATAATTTAGTGGGAGCGGTCCTGCTTTTTTGGCAGGGGGTTGGACTAGATGACCTCATGAGGTTCCTTCCAACCCTATGATTCTATGGCTGTGTTCACACACAGGGGTTTATTTCAATACGGTTGTTTCGAAACAACTTGTATCGAAATAACGCCTTATTTTGAAATGACTTATTTCGAATTAGCAAAAAAGTCACTTCGAAATAAGGAGAAAAGCCGGAATCAAAATAGCAGTTCCGGACAACAGTTATTTCGAAACGACTCACCGTCATTTTGAAACAACATGTTCAGACGACGGTTGTTTCGAAACAAGTTGTTTCGAAACCACCGTTGTTTCGAAACAACACGTTCGCACAGCATTGTTCCGAAACAACCGTGCATCGTGTGAACAGCCAAAACCTTATTTCGAAACAACCTCCGTTGTTTCGAAATAAGGAGGCTGTGTGAACACAGCCTATGAGTCTATGAATTTGGTGGTGGCAAGTTAAAGTATTTTATCACCAGAGTAGGCATCTACTTATCATCAATAAAGTCAGAGAGTTTAAGGTTAGAAGTGACCATTAGATCACCTGTATAGTGCAGGGCAAAGAATTACACCTAGTTCCCTCTGTATTTTCCCAATCACTTATTTCACTAAAATATCTTCCAGAAAGACATTCATTCTGGATTAGAGGACATCAAGAGATGGAGAATCTATCACCTCTCTTGGGCATTTGTTTCAACAGTTAATCAGCAATGCTGTTAAAAATTGGAGCCTTGTTTCTAAATTTGAATGTGCCAGGCTTTAAATTTCAGCCACAGAGTCTTATTTTGCTTTTCTCTGCTAAGTTACAGAGCCCTTAAATACCTGGGTTTTCTCCCAAGGGGGATGATTAGACACTGTAAACAAAACACCACTCAATCTTTTCAAAACCCAAACAGATAAGACTAACAAATTTATATATTTCATGGAAGAAAATCCCACTTCATCAGACACTTTGAAGATGGGGGAAACCAAACAGATGGAGTCCATTAAGTCTCACTGGCTGTGTTCACACGGCACTTTTGTTTCGAAACAACCTCGTTGTTTCGAAACAAAAAAAACCATGTTCACACGACGCACAGTTGTTTCGAAACAAG